>OX596283.1:3860000-4460000 GCA_951394225.1 Harpalus rufipes
AAAAAATAAACTAAACTCTCTCACCCACTTTGCTATTGTTCAATGGAGACGCCGCTGAATACGTTCCAAACACAGGGTTGACAAAAATTCACAAAAAACATGAAAATTTTTCACAATATCGCTCATAATTTTAAATGCAAATATCTCGGAAACTAAAAGAGATATCGATGTGCGGTTTAAATATTTGAAATCTGCAGATTTTTAGAATAATTACATCCAAATTACAGAATTTTTATTTTTACCTCGTGCCTTAAAATATAAGTATAGTTTATTTTTCTTCTCACGTCATTATCTTTCGAAGTAAATTTCCTCTGGTATGCGTATCAAAAAGGAAGAGATACAACAATTTGCCGATTATTACTTCGAAAGATAATGACGTAAAGAACACTACTAGAAAAATAAACTATATACCAATTTTCATTAAAATACATATATAATTTTTGTTGATTTTCGACCATTTTCCAGTTTTCATTCTTTTGATTATGAAAATTGGTACCAGAGAAAGAAAAAATTAAAAATTTGTATACTTATGTAAAATTTTCCATAGAATCGAATAGTGAAGTCGCCGAAGTGATACCTGTACCCATTTTTAGGTTATGGGTCTAGAAATAAAGTTGGGTATAAAAGTTTGAACGCAAATATCTCGGGAAGGAAAAGAGATAGCGACATGCGATTTAAAAATTTGGAATATACGTAAATTGAAAAATATAAAAAAAAATTGAAAATTTTGAAGTAACGGTCAAAATCATAATTTTTCAGAGTTTTTAACCTTTTGTTTGTCATAACTGAGCCAGTTGCTCAATAATAATGAAAATTAGTACACTCATGTAAATTTTTCCATAAAATTGATTGGCGTAGTCGCAAAGTCTGTATTTATATCCATTTTTGGGTTATGAGTAAAAAACTAGGCTTTGGGGATAAATTTTTAAACGCAAATATATTGGAAACGAAATATAATATCGAGTTAGGGTTTGAAAATCACCTCATGGAATTTCAAAGCTGTTGTGGAAAGAGTACCACACTATTTGAACAAGGCTGTTATTTATTGGATCAGTATTAACGAAACATAACCTAATGCGTAATTTTATAATTCAACGTATCTATTATTTTATCACCCAGATGTCCAGCGGGCGCCTAGTCGTCCATCGCCCAGTTGTCTATGTTCCATTTGACCGTGTTCGTTATGTTTGTGCTATTAGCAAAACGATGAGAATAAAATATTGACAAGTAATTTGAATAGCTATATTGAAAGACTTTGGCCAACCCTGTGTTTTAGAGAATCGGCAAAGCATTCAGCAGCAGGATATAATAAAATATTCCATTTGATTTACAATCGGGGGACTTATGGTGCCGATTGTAAGGGTTGCTGTCGACATGATATACACCTCTCTGGACTGTAGCTGTAGCCGTAGACACAGATCCGTACCAGCAGATGAGTCAAATGAAGAAACTTTCCTCCAATACTCCACCGTGCGTGGGTTCACTCTCTACTTATATGGCCCGCTAATCAACATCAACACTACTTTTTAATTCTTTTCCTGTTAATCATCAGTTAACTGTAACTTTCTCAGTGACAGAATTTCTTTGTTTATTTTCATTTGTCAGGCACAGTTATTCATGTTAAACAAAGATTAATTATTTATTATGTGGTTTCGGTTTCGAACGTTTGCGTCATTTTTAACGTGAGACTTTTCATGTAGCATTTTAAAAATGTTAAATACTTGCAGAATAAATTTTGAGTGTCAGCTAAATTTGCGGTACACTAGCAGACACACGTACGCACTATAAATATGCGTGTGGTCTAATGCACGTATGTAAAATAGACAGACATGGACATACACTGAATTTTAAAGAATGCGGATGAGTAAGAATAGTTTATTTTACATACATATCAAAGAGGAACTTAATATATTAAAATATTCATTTGTGAGTCCTTTTCGTCTTTTCCTTAGTCCTTAGTCTTATTTAACGTGGTTGTATCTTCACAAATAATATTTATTATACTCTACTATAAACCCTGTGGTGCACTCTTCACGGTAGCAATGTGTGCTCTTGTGTTCAAAGCAGATTGGCACAACCAGTTCAATGGGTAATATGCTGGGATGATATATTCATATTTGTTATTTATAAACTCTTCGATATTAGTTTAAAAATCTGTTGTGGCCAGCACAATACCTCTCGCCACTTCCTTTTTTTGGTTAAGTATAGGGCGCGAACAGTCATGTTACATTGTTGGTCTTGACAAGCAGATGTGGGGGCCCGTTTCAGAATGATAATTAGTAATTATGTACATAAATGTCAGAATTTTTCATTAAAAATTTCAGGATTTTCTAAATTCACGTAGTTAATTTGTCACCAGGAGTGTGGAATTGACTTGTCGAGGAAAATAAATCACATGAAATTGGAAAATCACTAAATTTAGAATGAGAAATTATGATATATGACATCTATATACATAATTACTAGCTATAATTCTGACATTGGCGCCCATATCTGCTTGTCAAGGCCAAAAAGTCACATAACTACTCGCGCCTTAATGTATTTAACATTTCTTGTATACTTACACTCTACACCAAAAATTCTACTTATATCTATTCCATATATTTAGATTTTTTAAATTTAAATTCATTCTATGAAGAAATTTTTCGTGATGTTTCCAATTCATTGTCGGAAGTAACAGCATATATGAAGGGTATGTGTAATATACCTATAATATTAAATATTAAACTATTAATGCAATAAGAAATAATATAATGTATATACTTCCCAGAAAAAATCTTCAGTAATGTCTCCGGATTTCTGACACTGACATTTTTTGACAATTTAAATCCATGGCATTCTTTCGGTTGTAAAATTAATTACAACATTATTTTATATATTATATTCCTTTTATCTCTAAATCTATAAAATATGTATAAAAATATTTAAATGTATCAGAAAGAGAATTTATTTTTCTTTAATATTATCAAGAAAAATTTTCAAAAAATAATATTTAGAAGATTTTTTTTCAAGAATCTTCTACTTCCGGTTGTCCAATTGTTACCAAAACCTTTTCAGATCTTCCCGGGAATGTCCGATTGGGAAATACGTTGTTAAACAAATTTTAAGTCTTATAGTTTTTGAGTAACCGTCCTTCCAACATCCCACACACACACACACACACACACATCCACACACACACACACACACACACACACAGACATCATCGTAAAAATGTTAAAATCGGATTGTAAGGACCTTAAAACGTGCTTATTCAATAAAATCTGGATATGCGATTTTTAGCATGAATGCAATACCTCTCTTAGCGAGAGGTAAAAATAGAAAAAAAAAATAAAGGTACACAATATAATAATCATGTACAGTAGCGAATTCAGGAATATGTAGAAGAAACATAAACGTACCGGAAATGAAATACCTCGGGAGGATCGCAGGATAATATAAGGAAGATGATAAATCAGAAACTAGATATCAGTGGCGCACGCGTGCACTTGCACCCCCCCCCTTGTAGAGGCGGCTCGTGGATCAGACAACTCGGTAGGCGATAAAAAAAAATACGCCCAAAATAATCACTTGCAGCAACCTAACTATTCTACCAAAAATATTCTTTAATGGAAATTGTAAGCTACTTTTATAAATAAATAATGTAAATAAAAGCCGAAACAGAGAAAGTAGTATTAATTTGGGTATGTAATATTTAATATGTGCTTATAAAAAAAATGATGTCTTTTTACCTTCCGTCACCTCTAGGTAAGGAAGGTATTGTGTTTGGTCAAAAAATTCGGTGGTGAGTTTTCAATGAATAAGTACGTTTTAGGGTCTCTGCAATACGATTTTACTATTTTTACGATGATGTCTCTACGTGTATGAGTGTGTACATGTGTGCGTGTGTGTGTGACCGCGGTTTAAGCCACGGTATCTCCAATACTAGAATTCAAAAAATTACGTATTCCTCTTCCTTACATCCATATGCAGACTTGATTAGATTTTGGTTATAATTGGTCAACCGGAAGTACCCTCATTTGAAGATTTTAACGTTTTTCTTGAAAAAACACTATTAAATATTATTTACACATTTAATGTTATTATAAATATTAAAGAATAATCTATTATCTATGCGAATTGATTGCATTTTATATTTCATATTCAATGGATATAGAGTTAAAGAATTATAAAGAAATTAAATTTTATAAATCAGTCAGCTATGCTATAACCATGGAAACAGCTACTATATTAAGAAAATTCTAAGTAACAGATGTCAATGTCAATGAAAAGCATATGAATGTGGTAGAGATGAGGCTATTGAGATAGATGTTGGGGAATACACGGAAGGATACGGCAAGGAAGGAAAGAATAAGGGAAATAACTCGAGTGTTAAAAATTTCTAGCAAGATACAAGAGAGACGATTACATTGGTTTAAACATTTCATGAGGAGAGATAAAGAATATATTGGAAGAATAATGAATAGCTTAGTAATAGAAGGACGAAGAAATAGAGGAACACCAAAGATAAGATGAAAGGACTGTATTGCGGAAGACTTGAGAGAAAAGCAACCGAATGAGGACGACCCACAAAACAGAATTGAATGGAAGAAGAAAATAAAAAATAGCGACCCCTAACGAATGGATTGACGGAAGGTATTGTGCTGGCCACATCATATTTTTTATAGTACACCCCCCTATTCAAGTTTGACTAGTATGGACACATTATGCGAATGGATCAGAACACCCTAATAAGAAGAAGTACGAATAAAAAGGGGAAGAAGGAGACCAAGAAAAACATGGAAAGGAAGAATAACAGAACTCAGAAATAAAAACCTGGAAAAAATGAAAAAGACAACAAAAAAACAGAAAGAAGTGAAAGGAATGGATTTAAAATTGACGCCCAATAACGGGTATGAAGGATATGAGGAAGAAATATATTTATAAAAAAATGGACATACTTGTCGATGGTTCACGTAACATGTGAAAGATTCACTGACTGCAATGAGATCCTGTAGCTTGGTTAGAAGAGCATCCTACTTGGTATAGGAAGACCATGGGTTTAAATCCCAGTGAGGTCCATGATGTTTTCATATATCCTTTTTCGTTATTTATAATTTAATACTTTTTCAACTTTAAACCATTGATTTATCAAGACTAATTTCTTGGTAAAGTTTTTCAACAAAAAATGTTTCGTATGAAACAATAATGATAACAATTTAAAATGATTCAATTATGCTTTTATGCTTCTTCCTTAGAATATATTAGGCGAAAATTGAGGTTTTTAATTCGATGAAAAATCTTCTAAATCGGATGTGAATCAGATGAGAATTTCTCCTTTATAAGTTCAGGAAACTGCAGCATTTTTCGGAACCTATTCTCTAGTCTAGACAAAATTCCTGACCCTTGTCAAAATATTTCTAAAGTGTTCGCCGCCTATTCGTGATTTATGTATATTCTTCTTTCTAAATTGTTGATACAATTCTTCGAGTCTTTTTCATTGAATAGCCCGATCGCGATCGGAGGTAACCTATCATTATTAGTGACTAATATGCAGTTCTGAGAAATGGATCCCCGTTTCACAAATATGATAAGAACAAATCAACACCACGTCAATGATCTTATCTATGATAAGCTGAGGAAAGGTTGCAGATTGAAGAATTTAATCTTTTTTATACAATTTGTTGCTCCAGAAAGATCTATATTATCTATTTCACAATATTAGATTTTGCATAATATTTTTCTATTGTAAAACTAATTAGAAGATAACGCGTTAAAAAATGACTAATAATACATAAATTTTAAACAATGTTTATTTTATGCAGTTGTCACTTGTTTAATACACATAATAAATAATATATTTATACACATATTACATACGTAAAATTGTCACTTTTACGTTACATTGCGCCATCAAAATAACATTCAAACATTACATAAATTGTCATAAAATTTAAAAACATTTTATTTTTGTAAAACTTTGTAATTAATTGTGGTTCTAATAATATTTAACTTTAGAGTGAACCATAACTGCCAAAAAATATATATTCTATGAGCGAAACCTAATGAATTAGAAATGGTATAAGTGGCGCAGTTAAAATAAAAAAAATGTACTAATTTTATATAAAACAATACTTAGGTCCCTTTGAATTTAATTACTTAATGTATATAATTTTGCAGTGCACTTTCTTCACCAGCTTTTAGTGTCTATAATATGACTAAACAAAGTGCAAATATTTGAGAGATTTCTTCGTTGAAATCTGAGCTGTTTATTTATAATCTATTTTTTTTCTTATCATATCACACTACAGTATACAGGTGTCCGGATTTCGAAAGCCACCATTGGGATCTCGGAAACTATAACGTTTTTCTACACTTGAAGAAGCGGTTGATGCGTTCAAAATGCATGTTTTGGAGATACCTCAATCGGACTTGAAAAAGTCCCGAAATATAAAAGGCAACCCTCGTATCAAGATTATCTGTATTCATCATCAAAGTGCAAGTGTGTGTGTTCCTCCTTAATCAAATCGTGGTCGACCATCCAAGTGACTACCCGTTAGAAAAAGTGTAATCGTGTTACAGTTTCACAGTTCAGGTCAGATGTATGTAACTGACAGATAAATGTCACTGTCAAAAAAATAATCATTTCAAATTAATACTAGTTATGTTTTAAAAAGAAAATTGTAAATAGAACAATAGTTATATGGAAAGGAACTTAATATAGTTACCAACATTAATAAATATGTAGGTATGTATTTAAATAACAAAATAAATAAATATATCATGATGGCATATTATTACCCATTGCTGGGTGTGTTAATCTGCTTTGTATACAGATTTCGGTAATGTTGATGACATATTTGTACCGTGTGGGCATTTACCAAGCGTCACCTCACGGGCACTCATTGCTGGCGTGGAGCGTGCATCACAGGGGTCAATTTGGCGTCAAAATATTTGGCTTCGGTCGGGATCGAATCAGGTTCCTCAGATTCGCGACCAGATACGCAGGCACGCGACCACGAGACCTAATAGGTATGTATTTAAATTAATTAAAATTAAACGGCTTTTGTTTTTTGCATAAAATTGTCAGAAATATGTCGTGTTTGGTATCAAATGAGAGGTCTTGTTAAGGCCTGTCAGGTACCAGTGGCAAAACTTTAACATATCGCTCGACTTCTGTCTCAAATTTGATATAATGAGAATAATGTTAGCGTAAGCACTTCGCGTTTAAAGTATGCTTAGACGGATTAGATGTAAGTATAGACTATCATAAAGCACTATCGGCGGACCCTCACATGTAAAATACTATTTTAAAAAAACTAATGAAGGTCTTGACAAAAGAATAAGAAGTTTCATGAAAAATATAGAAAAAAATCTAAAATTTGAAGCGTAAAACAAATTTAAAATACAATTATCTTTATGTCAATCGAAAGAGAGAAACAAGTATTTTTTTAAAGTTAAAAGTTACCAAAAGAAAAAATATTTTCGTACGCCACTGAATAGACAATAAAAATATCTAATTCTTTTACTTGAAACATTTTTCTCGATTACTGATAGTGTAGAAGTAATTTCAAAATGATAAAAAAATAATTAAATTCAGTTTTCCGCCATTATCTAGTAACCGATGAGAATTTTTGGCAAAACAAATCGTATCTTTTATAGTTTCCGAAATCTCAATGGTCTCCTTCGAAATCCAAACATTCTGTATACACAACAAAACTTTCATTAAAAAAAAATATAACAAAATCTCGGGCATCCCACTGAGAACATTTTGACTTGCGCAATTTTCCTGATAGACATACAGACGCTTGTTAATCTAAGTTTTGAACGTATGTATGTGAAATATAAGGTAATGACAATATCTGAAAGGGCCTTGGAGTAGGTGGACGATATAGATATCATATGTCTGGATATATGCAGATTGTAGAGAGACAGAGAGAGTGGGATATTTTATGTAGTAGTGGGTGGAAGATTAAAATAAGATTAAGATGTTATAAACAAATACGAGGAGGAATAGAGAATAGTTTATGTACTCTACGAACGTTAACTTATGTATGAGTAGTGTTGGAATTACGGTACGCGCAGTTGGGCGACGGTTAACAAAGAATTTCACATTGGGCGATGGTCAACTGGGCGATTAAAACTAAACCATATCTAGAAGAATGAAAAATAAAATTCAAGCACTTAAAATACTGAATAAGAGTACTAGGAGTAACACTGTGAGATAGAATCCGACATGAAATGATTAGAGAACAACTACAATCTAAGTCTGTATTGAATTTCATCGAGGAGAGACAGCTCTAGCTTGGTGAGCCATATTATCAGAATGAACGAAGATAGACAAATATAAATGACGAACGTGGTAGAAAAAAGAGATCGTGGAAGTTCTAAAGACAACTGGGATAAGGTAATACTGAAGATCTCGGAGGATTATTTTAAATATTATGGAAAAAAAATTAAACGAAATAAAAATAAAAAAATAAATAAATATTTCATCACGGCATATTACCCATTGCTGGGTGTGCCAATCTGCTTTATACACAGATGTCGGTAATGATGGAATATTTGTACCGTGCGGGCGCTTACCAGGCGTCTCCTCACGGGCACTCATTGCTGGCGTGGAGAGTGCGCCACAGGGGTCAATTTTGTGCCATTAAAATGCGTTGTAATTAAAAACGAAGATATCTGTAATTCTGAAGTATAGGTTTTTCTACAGATGTTACATGTTTATGCAATGAGAAGTAACTTTGTATTTTTAAATAGAACAGCCTATATATTTATTCAAATTTGAAAAGTACATGAAATTTGCTATCCAATAGTATAAAAACAATCATGTTATATTATTCAAAAATAATAATAACAATGGCGAATTATATAAATATTACATTTTTATTGAATATTCGAATTTCGAATTTTAAATGGCACAAAATTGAATCCAGTGGTGCATTCTCTACGCCAGAAATGAGTGCTCGTGAGGTGACGGTTGGTAAACGCCCGCACGATACAAATATGTCATCATCTTTACTGATATCTGTGTATAAAGCAGATTAGCACACCCAGCAATGGGTAATATGCCTTGATTATATATTTATTATTTTTTTATTTAAATACATACCGGTATATTTACTAATGCAGGAAACTATGTATACTAAATTCCTTTTCATATAACTATAGTTATATTTACAATTTTCTTTTTAAAAAATATTAATTTAAAATTATTTTTTTTGATAGTGACGTTTATCTGTCACATTTGAAATATGAATTGTGTAACTAAGAAATTGTGTTTATCTTTAAAATATAGTGATTATTTTATTAATTTATCTATAAAATATATAGAAAAATTATTAACGCATGCCTGTAGAAAATACAATAATCTTTAATTTTTATAATAACTTAAATAAAAATAATTTAAAGGTATTTTTGGAAGAAAAACTATTTTGAGCTTCAAGTAAAGTGCGATTTTCGGTTACACGATTTGTACCAAAATCTAATGGCTTCTTTTTATATTAGAACAAGGTCGAAATACAAGGTTTCAAAATTTTCCGAATTATAGTATTTTATTTGAGTTAGAGTATTCAGAAGATCCACACTCACACACACACACACACACACACACACACACACACACACACACACACACACAAATACAAACACACACACATACACACCGACAGACATCATTATGAAAATGTTAAAATTGGATTCTATGGACCTTGAAATGTGGTCATTTACCAAAATCTCGATATGCGATTTTTAGCATGATCCCTATACCTCCCTTACCAAGAGTAGCGGGAGGTAACAAAAGTAGTTTATGAATTGTATGATCGCTTTGAGACACCTTTTTAACAATTAATGTATGAAAAGATGTGTGTATGCATGATGTATGTACAAATGTGTGTATATGTTTGTGTAAAGAGAAAAGTGCATGCACAGCAGTGACATCTGCCGTGTTGGGCAGAGACCAATGGGATAGTCGGACACGACCACAACTCACTCCAATAGCATGATTTCGACATAATCACAGCTTCAGCCGCATTTTCCCTCATTAAGCTATACCTATATTCTAATCAAAAATACTTTAAATATGTAATAACGTCATTACGTCCACCGTCCGTACTAATTATCCCGAGTACGAGAATACTTTATCTTTTCCACGAGGCTGTTAGCTGCACGCAAGCCTTCCACAACACACCACACTCGCCAATCACACACCGCAAGAGACAACAAAACACATACGAATACAACACACATACACACACGCACGTACGAGCCCAGATTCATAATAGTTCGGCCTGTTTACATTGGTGAGAAATTTCTACAAAATTCTTTTGTCTACTTAAAACTTATAAAAACTGTGGGCCGAATGACGGGTGATAATAGTTCGACCGATATTTAAAGGGTCGTCTTCTAGTTCAGATTTACCTTCTACCACAGTTCTACTTTTGGCACAATGAAAAGTAACTTCGGAAGATTTCTGTGCGTACACTAAAACCTATCTTGCAAGACATATGGGACATTATTCTAACAACAGAATGTGTGGATGCAATACCTAATAAAATTAAAGTTGGTATTACCAATAATGTAACCCAATATTAAATAGCGGAATACTTGAATAATTATTCAGTTTTTGTATGTCTAAAATCTATGTTTATTCTAGTCGAAAGAAATTTATATAAACATCTTACCATTTGCGCAGGTTTTATAATTTGTTTGTTGAAAATGTAAATCGGCCGAACTATTATGAGTCTGGGCTCTTATATTGTCACAGGTCACAGCTTATTATCCATTTCTGGGTGTGTCAATCTGCTTCTATTCGCAGATTTCGGCGACATATATTTACCGTTAAGAGTGATTATCAGGCGTAACTTATAGCTAATGGGGAGATAGTATCACTTTTGTGCTTTTGGAATTAGATCCTTTGAATTTAAATGCTTCAATTATGTTTTGAAACAAAAAGGAAGCACGACAAAAGAACATCTCGTAAATCCAGAAGCAACTTGATGATGTCAGGCTTTGGATGATTAGATGTAGAGCGGTACCTCTTAATCTTGTTAATTACATTGAATTAAAACTATACAATTTGTCATTAAATTTTTATAGCTGCGATTTCTACGCTCTGTTGAATATTACACAAAAAATTTCTCTCGAAAACTTTCGGACGTTTCCTGACATATTATCATTATCTTATAAAAATTCTTATCATTTGTTCTAAAATTCACCCATTTCAGTTGAACCGACCGCCAAAATAGTTCTTCCCTGGTTTTCGCGATGATTGTTTATCTGTGATAAAGAGCTGATACAATTGGCCGATGTTATCAGTAAATTTGATTTGATTGGTCAGTCGGATGAATGTATCTCTACCTATATAAAGTTAATTACATCGTAAAGACCAGTTAGTCTGGGAGACTGTTGCTATAGTGACACGCGATTTCTGTTGTTTCTACAGTGAGAGGCCGGAAAACATACGCGAAACAAGTAACAAGTGACTGTGCAAATGGACAATAAACAGAAGATGAACGCTGAGGAGATGATCTTCGACCGTAAAAAGAAGAAAATCCACATCATATGTAAGTGAACATGTCACATTCAATAATAATTATTATCTGTGGATTAATGTAAGAAAAACCAATATTAACATTTTATAATTTTTATTAAACTGTTTATTAAACTATATAATAGTACTGTCCTTCAAGATTTTACTACGATAACTTCATTGAATTCCTATAATAAAGCAAATTGCGAATTTCTCTGTGAAACAAATAATTTTTATTCTATAAGTTTATTTTGTGCTTGAGATGCCATCTAGTGATTTGTTAGAAGTTTTGATTACTGCATTCAACAAGCGGAAAAAGAGTAGTACATATACCGGTTGTTCATTTAAAATGGCCCACCATTGCTATCTCGAGACCTATAAGAGCTATGTATAAAGACGGTTAAATAGGCAAATAATTTCAATTTTACAACTTTAATGCAATGAACAAAATTGTAGATCTTATAGTTCTTGAGATAGCAATGTTGGTCCATTTAAAATGAACATTCTGTATGTTAAAATTGTGATATATTTCTTTGCAAAAACAACTTTAGTGCATGATTTTGTATTTTGAATATTGAAAGAAATAGAAAAATAAACATTGATGAGCAATTACATAATAATTAGACATTTTCATAGAACGTTTTTGTAGAAATGATCAAACTGAAGAAGATTTTTTTGCGAAAAACATTTCTTGTTTGTATGTAACTCATATTTACAACATTTAGACTATGGTTGTTTTTGCCAAAAACATTTAAAGTGAATGTTATTAAAGATAAACAAATAATTTTTATTAATATTTTCCGTAAGACATTTTTTTACCAGACTCGAAACTTTCTTTTTATTTTCTTGTAAAATTATAGTCAAAATGGTCTTACAGTTTTTTTCTGGACTCTTCATATTCACAGATAAAATTCGATTGTTCATTGTACTATAAATAGTTCTGTTGTCTGAGTGTATTTTAAAAAACTTAAAATGTACGGTTCATTGAATAAAAACTTACAAAAAACTCCGTGGTAATTCAAGATTTATCGGATAGTTTTTGCTGTGTTTCCTAATAAGATACGACTAAAGATAATTTATCGATACCCAATTGATACTTGTTAAACTACTTCCGAAATATGAATATATCTACCTACTTGAAAAGATGAAACGATTCTACATCTGTTCTTAATGTATTCGAAACTCTACATAAATTAATTTATTGTAGTAGTTAATTAATTGTGTCTATGATTTAATTCCTGACATTTTTTGTTAAGAAACTTGTTCTTGTTAGCTTGTCAGACAAATAACATACAATACGAATTGAAGAAACGAAGATTATATATAATTTTATACACTAGTGATATGTACAGCTTAATTTTTTAAAGATGTCTGATCAAGGTCATCTGTATAATGAGCAAATTAACAATTTGGCATATATTTATCTCTCTCATATTTGCACTGACAAGAAGGGCTCGTGATAAGATTATCTTTCAAAAATTCGTATTGTTCCGATTAATTTACGATATGCCATTTCGTTGTTGTCAATACATTTGCTAATAAACTTGCCAGTTGATCTATTTTTGAATTTAGAATGCCTTTACTGTAATATATTTTTATAATAACAAAATATCATTTGTATAGTCATACGTAATATAACAAGTGATATGATTATCTCGAGTGAAACCGAGCTGCAGATTTCACGAGTCCGAAGGACGAGTTGAAATGTGCTGCTTCGGTTTCACGAGCAATATCTTCGATTATTAATCATATCACGAGCTTATATTTAATGAGAGAATATAATGAATTTTTGCAACCTAACCTAACTTTTGATATACATAGTCATATTGTATTAAAACATGGTACTTACGAGTTTTTTTTTAATATTTCGGAGTTTGAATTATTGTTATTATTTATTTTTATACTCAAAATTAACTGTCAATGTTATAAATAAAGAAAACAAATCCCTTAGTAACGACTATAAATACGGTGACAATTTCCTTGTTTTTTATCATCGCTGTGATAGACATGTAGCTAGGGAGATTCTGAATGTTGATTGGCGGAAAACATGTCACGTGACTAAGGAATTATATTCTCAGAATAATAGACTGACGGGTTCAACAATAAAATTATAAATATTGTAATTATGACAATGCGGCATATAACCACTGCTTGCTTTAACATTGAGGACCAACATGCAATTATTTGTGCCGCTCTTTTGAAATGAAGAGATGCATTGAATGAATTCCCTGCCACTCTGTACAGTAAAATAAACTTACTGTTCTTTTAAAATAAATGCTATTTTTGATTGAAATCATTTTTGGAACTGCAGTTTTCATTCTCATAAGAAATTATTGTAAACAACAGTAGCATTTATGTGTAAGGAACAGTAAGATTATTTTACTATATAAAGTAGGCAGGAAATCCATTAAATTCATGTCCTCATTTCAGCAGAGCGGCACAAATAATGACACGTTGAAATATAACGTAAAAGCAAGCTTTGTTATAATTACGATATTTACAATTTTATATCTAGACCCAACAGAGTCAATTTTTTTTGAGTATAATAAACTTTTTTCACGATCCAGTTTTTTTTTAAATGTTGATCGATAGGTTTTCCAAGGCATTAGGCTTTATTTACAAATTACTGATCGGTAAGTGATGTGAATTACTCAACGATCAAGAGGCGGAGGCGGTAAGTAAATAAAAACAAAGTCAAAGCTTACTATAAAAATGACAATCAATTTTTTTTAATATGTATGTAAAAATAATTTTTTTTTTAAATTTTATGCGTCGATCGTGCAAAAAACATAATAAGCATTGCGGTCAGTAAGTGCTCTTCTACCGGTATCGGATGTAATGGATATCTCGAGTTCGCCTCGATTTCCAAAATCGGTAGAAAGAACTCACTGCTCTATATACTTAAATGACTACATCAAATAACTTATTTTTAAATTCAAAATGTTTTTTTATACTTTACGTTCATAATGAAGTCCTTACGAAACCCAATTGCGTATCGAAAAGACCTTCATTTTGATATGCAATTTTTTGTTTTAGAAGATTGGTACTAGATGATATTAACTTTTTTACCCAATTTAGTTTAGTTAATTGACAATTGACTATTCATTTTCATAATGTAAAAAATCAGTGGGCAACACAATACCTTCTGTCAATGCTGTGTATTATGTCCAAAATTCCATAA
This sequence comes from Harpalus rufipes, assembly GCA_951394225.1. Classification (NCBI taxonomy): domain Eukaryota; kingdom Metazoa; phylum Arthropoda; class Insecta; order Coleoptera; family Carabidae; genus Harpalus; species Harpalus rufipes. Next base: position 3,874,694 of record OX596283.1, read on the forward strand.
ATAAATTTTCTTGCAAAAGATTCTAAATTTCCAGTTAATTTTTTCATAAATCAACTATGCAAATTATACTTGACATACTTCTTCTTCTTCTCTAGCTTTTCCCATTCGTTAGGGGTCGCTATTTTTTATTTCCTGCTTCCACTCATTTCTGTTTTGCGTCTTCCGCTGTCCATCTTTGGTCTTCCTCTTTTTCTTCAACCTTCTATTACTAAGCTATTCATTCTTCTTCCAATATATTCTTCATCTCTCCTCATGACATGTTCAAACCATTGTAATCGTCTCTCTTGTATCTTTCTACAAACTTGTAATACTGGAGTTATTTCTATACCGTATCTTTCCGTGTCTTCTCCAACATTTACTTCAACATCCTCATTTCTGCCACATTCATTTACTTTTCATTGATACTAACATCTGTCAATTTTAATTATCTGAATATATTAGCAGTTTCTATGGTTAGCATAGCTGGCTGATTTATAAAATTTAATATCTTTATAATTCATTAACTCTATATCTATTGAATATGAAGTATAAAATGCAATCAAATCGTATAGAGAATAATATATTCTTTAAGTTATAATAATGTTAAATGTCAATAAATCATATTTCTGTTAAAATCTTCAAATAAGGCTAATTTCGGTTGAGCAATTATAACTGAAATCTAATCTCCTGGATGTAAACTTGAGGGATACGAAAAAATATAATTTTTGGAATCGTGGTATTGAAGTTATGCGATCCGAAACTTTCGTCACACACACACACACATACATAGATAAAGACATCATCGTAAAAATGGTAAAATCGTACTATAGGGACTCTAAAACTCATCAATGAATTTTTTGACCAAAGACAATACCTTCCTTACCTAAAGGTGACGGAGGGTAAAAATATTAAATTTTTTTTGGAGATGCGATTATTTTTTATTATTTAATCAACTAGGTTTAATATAGCAGTTTATTAAAATTATTTTAGTTTATAAAAGACGCAAAGTATAAAAAAATAGTATAAAGAACTTATTTTATAAGACTTTTTTTGCACTTGTCAATAAGAAAACTCGCCAGGGCTCGTTTTCTAAATTTTGACGCGTGCGCAAAAACATGACTGAATTTAACTCAAACAATGCGAAGATGACCTTGTTCAGACATCTTTCAAAAATTAAACTATACATATCAATATATTTAACGACCAGTAGGTACATTATTAATATGTAAATCTATTTTCAATTGAATTCCTTGCGGAATTTCCAATCAGAACTGTTTTGATTTTCTTCGTTCTGCATCCATGGTGACCAAACCGAATCTAATGTCAACTATCAACAAACAATTCTTCAAGTACACGTATATGACTTTTCTCAAAGATGCTGCTACAATATTCACAGAAAGTTTATTGAATAATCAGGTTTTTCAAAGGGGATTTACTGCGTTTAATTGAACGACGATATATGTATAATATAGTCAATTAACCTGTCTTCAGAATATCATTAATTTATATAGACATCTTTATAAGATTAATACAAATACTATCATGACCTACGCAAAATTTTCGGTACAAAAAATAGTTCCGTTACTGGTGAAGACGTTTAAGGAACTATTAGTAAAGTATGTGGATAAAATTATGGAAATTATATCATAATTGTTGGAAATAGAGCACACCTGACGAATATCTTACAAATATTTTAATTATTTGAAAGTTCATAATAAACTTTAAAGGCCATTTGACGAATAAAATCTGACAAACACTTTATAGACAATACTGTCGTCGACTATTTTATTAATTTGAAAATGAATTTGCTTGTATACACACACACACACACACAAGAACTAAAGTCGAGAGATCATTAACGCAGTTAACAGTTTAGTAATATGATATTGTTGCTCAGAACAGTACATAAAAATGATTATCACAGTTACTGTACAAGTGGATCATTTATATACCGTCCACACTGTATATCACCTACTAAATCTATTTGAAAACAAAGCTGCTAAACTTTAAAATGTAGATAAAAATACTTTTAATAATATTTGGAAAAGTTTCGTCATTGAAACAAATTAGAAAAAAATATGAATTAGTCCTCAAAGTCAAACCAAAATTACATCATTTTTACCTCTCGCTAAGAGAGGTATTGGATTCATGCTAAAAATCGCATATCCAGATTTTATTGAATAAGCACGTTTTAAGGTCCCTACAATCCGATTTTAACATTTTTACAATGATGTCTGTGTGTGTGTGTGTGTGTGTGTGTGTGTGTGTGTATGTGTGTGTATGTGTGTGTGTGTGTGGGATGTTGGAAGGACGATTACTCAAAAACTATAAGACTTTAAATTTGTTTAACTACGTATTTCCCAATCGGACATTCATGGGAAGATCTGAAAAGGTTTTGGTAACAATTGGAGAACCGGAAGTAGAAGATTCTTGAAAAAATTCTTCTAAATATTATTTTTTGAAAATTTTTCATGGTAATATTAAAGTAAATTAAATTCTCTATCTGATACATTTAAATATTTTCTTATATATTCTATAGATTTAGAGATAAAAGAAATATAATATATAAAATAATCTGTTGTAATAAATCAGCCGAAAGAATGCCATGGAAAATAGTTGAAAATTTAAATTGTCAAAAAATGTCAGTGTCAGAAATCCGGAGACATTACTGAAGATTTTTTCTGGGAAGTACATACATTATATTATTTCTTATTGCATTAATAGTTTAATATTTAATATTATTGGTATATTACACATACCCTTCATATATGCTGTTACTTCCGACAATGAATTGGAAACATCTCGAAAAATTAAAAGAGTAGGACAAAATTTATTCATAGAATGAATTTAAATTTAAAAAATCTAAATATATGGAATAGATATAAGTAGAATTTTTGGTGTAGAGTGTAAGTATACAAGAAATGTTAAATACATTAAGGTGCGAGCATTCATATGTCAGAATTATAGCTAGTAATTATGTATATAGATGTCATATATCATAATTTCTCAAATTTAGTGATTTTCCAATTCCATGTGATTTATTTTCCTCGACAAGTCAATTCCACACTCCTGGTGACAAATTAACTACATGAATTTAGAAAATCTTGAAATTTTTAATGAAAAATTCTGACATTTATGTACATAATTACTAATTATCATTCTGAAACGGGCCTCCACATCTGCTTGTCAAGACCAACAATGTAACATGATTGTTCGCGCCCTATACTTAACCAAAAAAAGGAAGTGGCGAGAGGTATTGTGCTGGCCACAACAGATTTTTTTAGTAGTATGTAAACTGTTAAAAATTGTTTTATCTTTGGTTTTCTTGTTGACGTAAAGGAGGTGTGTACGCAAAAACTTTTTAAAAATGTGACGAAAATCACAAAGATGTTTATACATTTCTATACATCCTATTTTGTCAGCTGCTGTATGACGCTGGTACGAAATTTGGATACCAGATTCAAACAGAACTCGTATATATTTTTTAGAAATGTTCGTTATATAATTCCTCTAGGAACAATACTGATTCTTATAATTACAGGTATTTTAATTAGATGTATTTATGAGAAAAGCCCACTTCGTTCAAAATAGATTGGAAAATTATTTCGTAGGTGTTTTCAAAAAGAAGGCATATTTTTTTTAATTCTTAACATTGGTATTGGCTTTGTTACGGCGAATTCATTTAATTTTGTCAATCAAAGTTAGCCGCAGTTAATAATGAGATGGATAACCATATAACTTCAATACCAGCTTATATTTTAATAAATTGATTATTAGCCCTGCATATTTTCAATTATTGATCACAAAAGTTATTTTAAACATACGATAATAGTATTTCGGCAAATGATAAGAAATTTCCACAACTTATGCAATTTGCAAACTTATACATTATATTCATGAAGAAATTATTATTAAGCATAAATAATATAAATAAAATTTTCCTAATAAATTATAGAACTTTAAAACAGTTTGACCATTGTTTGAAAATATTGTGATAGAAATTACGGCGGCGGATGGCGCTAGTATTTGTTCATTAATGGTTTCAAGGTGGGCGGGATTGGTCATACTAATTATTAATCGACTTCAATCGCTTGTAGTTTGCGAACTAATTAATATTTAAACAATTTTTTGCACTAATACTCATTAATTTATATATATATATATTTTCGAATTCTTATCTAAGATAAAATTTGACAATGGAATAGTAAAAATTCGTGTCAGAAAAATTAGAGTATGTCTTTATATTATCAAGTTATTTTTTAGCATAATTCACAATGTTATATCGTTTTTACCTTCCGTCACCTTTAGGTAAGGAAGGTATTGTCTTTGGTCAAAAAATTCAATGATGAGTTTTTACTGAATAAGCACGTTTTAGGGTCCATACAATACGATTTTACCATTTTTACGATGATGTCTGTATGTATGTGTGTCTGTGTGTCTGTGTGTGTGTAACAAAATTTCCGGATTCCATAACTTCAATACCACGATTCCAAAAATTATAATTTTTTTGTATTCCTCAAGTTTACATCCAGAAGAACAACTGATTAGATTTTGGTTATAATTGGTCAACCGGAAGTAGTCTCATTTGAAGATTTAACAGTTAAATTTGATTTATTGACATTTAACGTTATTACAACTTAAAGAATATATTATTCTCTATACGATTTGATTACAATTTATACTTCATATTTAATAGATACAGAGTTAAAGAATTTTAAAGAAATTAAATTTTATAATTCAGCCAGCTATGCCAAACTTGGGATCTAGTAATATATTCATATAATTCAAATTGACAGATGTCAGTATCAATAAAAAGTAAATTCATGTGGCAGATATGAGGATGTTGAGGTAGATATTGGGGAATACAGGGAAAGATACGGTAAGAAAATAACTCTAGTGTTACAAGATTTTAGAAATATACAAGAAAGACGATTACATTGGTTTGAACATGTCATGAGGAGAAATGAAGAATTATATTGGAACAAGAATGAATAGTTTAGTTAAAGAAACAGAGGTAGACCAAAGATAAGATGGAAGGACTGTATTGCGGAAGATTTGAGAGAAACGGAACTGAATGAGAACGTCATGCAAAAATAGCGACCCCTTAACGAATGGGAAAAGCTAAAGAAGAAGAAGGTGCGAGTGTCAAGTGCAATTTAAATAGTTTGTTTATGAAATAATTTTACTGGAAATTTAAAATCTTTTGTAAGAAAAATTATGGAATTTATACATTATACACGAGAATGACGGAAGGTATTGTGCTGGCCACAACAGATTTTTTATTTGAAATTTTACTACATTAAAATACCTCATTTATGAATATCAAAATCACACAGTCCTATTTTACATTTCGGGAAAAACAGAAATTAATTTCAGTATTGTGGAAAAATATTCTTTCTTAAAATATTAATTAGATAAAATAATAGTAACAAATAATTTCTCAAACCCCCTTACATTTAGCATTTCAGATTATAGGGTCTCAACTGTATTTTAAACTAGTCGATAGAAATTTGTAGAAATTTCTCACCATTCGCGTAGGTTTTATAATTTATTTGTTGAAAAACCGGCCGTATTTATATATTGTCAAGTGTTGGAATAGATCATGTATGTGACTATAATTATAGCGAACTCAATTGTTAGAGAAAAATAAGTTTAACATCTACGACTTATAATATTAAAAAAATAATTACGCAAAATGGCGAATAACAATTATGACTCTCAATAAATACAGAGCGCTTTTAATGTATAAAAAATTAAAAAACAGTGTAGATCTCCATTATCTATACGTACGACTACTTGTCCAGAAGTAATAATTATGAATATATAAATTGCATTAATATATTTTCCATAAATTATCTATTCTGTCACGATTTGTGGTTTGTTAAACCAATATTTATAATTACATGCAATTACACCATTTATGTGTAAAATGGGTTGGTCTTAAATGACGTCACATATATGAACAGCAGGGGATTTTTGCAGGGAGACTTGAACGCTACGTACACAGACATACACATTATTCATACACGTGGAAATGTAACAAGATAAAAATAATTTTAACAATAATAACAATTTTGTTTACATTGATTAGGTACTATTATTTATGTGTCTGAGACATCAGTCGCACCTACTGACAAGTCAGATTAAGAATAAGCAGTACCGTTTTTAAATATTTGTGTACTCGAATAGTTATACATTTTTATAACCGATCACCTTAACCCTTAACGTAAACAGCTACGTTTTTAGGGAAACAGGATCTTTTGTCAGGAAGAGACGTGGAACAACTATGGACTGCTCCAACACCCGAGACATCGACGCAACGAAATTGGGCAGTTACCATCAATTCTGACGGAGTATGAAACTGCCCCAAAAAATTTTTGCCCAAGAACTTGGTCTGGAGATTGTATGGTTTCAGCAGGATGGAAGTACGGCGCACACAGCGCGAGCATCAATGCAGGTTTCAAGAAAATGTTCTCCAATCACTTGATCTCCTAGAGAGGTGATATTCCTTGGCCCGCGGGCTCACCAGATTTAATACCGTACGACTTTTTTCTGCGGGGTAATTTCAAAGCCGAGGAACCTGTAAATTCTAAAGGGGGTAATCCTCACAGAAATCAGCAGTATGCCCAAGAAATGTTCGAAAGAGTCATGCGAAACTTCGTTTGCAACAGAGTGTTTGGACAATGACGGGCACCACTTGGTGACAATAATTTAAAAACCGCATGTTGTATATTCTGAATGTGAAAACATTTTTTTATGTTGAGTATTTATTTTTTAATTCACCTGCAAAACCAGGGTAGGGAGGATATTTTGCTGCACCCGTATATCATCACGACATATTTTCCATTGTTGGGTGTGCTATTCTGCTTTGTACACAAATATCCGTAATGATGATGATTTATTCGTACCGTGCGGACGTTTACCAAGCGTCACCTTACGGGTTATCCTTATGTACTCAAAAATCTGCCAAATCGCAATTCACAAAAGTAAAACAGTTACACATCGCCCACGGTGTCTAGCCATTAATTAATTAATTCTTCCCCTTGATGTTGACAAATTTATTCTCGCTTAACAATGGTCTGAATCAGGCAACAATGAGTGTTTGCCTTTATGAATGGAATAGCTGGTGTGTTATCAGTAGGCGCTGAGTTATAGGCGTGTGCGACAGTCAGCTGTTACTGCTCGAGTGTTTCTCTCCCGTCTACTTGAACTTGAGATACGACATTGTTTCCTTATCGACACTCGTTTGTTTTCCAACCAAACCAACTGTTGCATAAGGAACTCCACATACATCAATATCATATGCTCTAATTTAGACGTAATCTCCACACATATGGGAGTCGATCATTCAGATATCTGATATCCAATGACGTTAGAAGAGACAGTTTTTTATACAACAATAACAAATACATAGACGCAAGTAAATGTTGTTATACTTTTTATGTATATGTTTTGATTGGTGCTGTGCTTTTAATGAAGCTTGTATATATATATATCCCCATATCTTCTTTACCAATTATACCAATGGGCCTAAGTCGTCATGCGGAATCTTCAAAAGTCGCATAAATAAAAAAATAAGGTGTAGAATCAGACATACCTTAATACTGGAGAGACATTTTGGACCTCAGACCAATGAAGAAGTTTATTTAACTTTGGGCACAAACGCCAAGAAGTCGCTAGATCTCAGCTTTCAGCAAAAGGACTTTAGATTACTTGAAATCTGAACATAGCCCGTTGACACTGGAAAATAAGTTTTCTCACACTGTTGCTCGCCGTTTCAACTGACAACAATGGTTGTAATATAATAGAAAGATAAAAAAAATCTGCATCAAATGGCACCAAATACACGTAAATTTGTAATATTTTAGACCCATAAATAAATTATTCAATTTCTTATTAATATCGATAGCCATGATGGCATTTGAACAAAATGACAAACAAATGTTTGACATTTTATCTGTCAGAATTCGTTTGCTATAATTTTATTTTAATTTCTTTTTAATACTTTGTAACAGATTAGAAAAGGCTTGAAATAAAATAAATTAATAAAATATTAAATAATAATAATTGCACAAGTTAAATGTTATAACAAATCTTGACAGATAAAATGTCAAACATTTGTTTGTCATTTTGTTCAAATGCTATCATGGCTATCGATTAATAAGAAATGGAATAAATTTAACAATTAATTTATGTGTCTAAAATATTACAAATTTTCATGTATGCAGAATTTTTTTATCTTTCTATTGATATCACAACTATTGTAGTCAGTTGAAACGGCGAGCAACAGTCAGAAAAATGATTTTCCCGTGTTAATGAGCTATGTTCGGCTTTCAAGTATTCACCTGGTATATATAGTCCTTCCAAGGATTATCTTTGCTCCATTGTCCCCTTTGTCAAAGACTTTATCAGTATAATACTGCGTTACATACATTTTTGGAGAAACTGTAAAACTATTTAATTAAAACCAAATATGTTAAGCAAACAAATGTCACGGCAATTCTATAGTATCATCATCCATGGTACAAATATATCATCAGTGTTTGATTCATCCTGCTCTGGGTGAAAACCGTAATGATATTATTTGTAAGGCATTTGGTGTTCATATTTTTAGCTCTCATATTTAGCAGCAATAACAATGATAAATCGAGTAGTAACTCCGTTATTTATAATATGTATTTGATAAAATCCGAGGCAGGGTATCTCATTCATCATATGAATTATTCCGTCTTGACGTCAGTACACTATAAATAAAATTTTTGTTGGACACAATTCGGTTGCATGTCCTGAATGCTTCACGGATTATTTCAAGCATTGTTTATTTTGGTTATCAGTGATATTTAATTTGTCATTTAGAACAATTAATTTTCTAATATTTGTCTACTTCGAAAATAAGCGGCGTCTCCTGATCTATTGGATCCGGGATGTAGTATAGAATCTTAAAGACATATCAAATAACGGTTTGCTGAATATGAATCACTGAACATTTCATGGAAAAATGTGCCGTAAGATTTTTTCCCCAACTAAATATTTATAAATTTTGCGGTTCTGATTCATATAAACTTAGATTAAAATAATCTACAATGCTAATACTTCCTTATATTTACTGAGCGTTTTCAATCTCGGGGCCATATAAAATATGAAAAATGATATACTTCACCCATTTGGAAGAAATGTGCAGCTTCACAGTTTTTTACTTCCCTACAGTTTTCATATTACAGAGGGAGAACTAACCATTGTACCATTGTACATATGTAATGTTGATTAAATTAATAAACATCTAATGAAAATTCTGTAAAATTGTGGCATCAATTTCTGTGCCAGTAACTACATTTAAACTTAGTTGAAATAATTTCTAATGATTATCTATTCCCGGTGAGACAATCTGCTATTATTGACAGATTAACTGATATTAATAAGCTATAGAAGAATCATAAAATAAAATGAGATAAATGTTGGACCAACCTCGCCTATCAGTCCAGTTTCGCCCACAGAGGCATCGCAGATTTCAACATCAAATCAGCTATCACTGCTACTAGAAATGTTTACTGGATCAAAATTTCAGGTATTTCACTACTTAGTCCATTGAAAACCATTACACATTAAAAATTCATATCACGAAAGTTATTTTGACACCGAAAGAAACAAATATACACTATTGTACCTCCTGCAACCAAAGTTTTTCACGAGAATTGCACTTACTTCGGGTGGAACACCTTTTCATTTGCAGGTTACAAATACACTGACAAAAGACAGCAATAATAAACAATAAATACCGGTCTTATTATTAGCTAGAACTTGTTTGTTAGTCGATCAGGGGTGCTTTACACAGTAAATGGATCTCCTACTTCGAGTACGGTCACGTGACCATATTTGCCGGAGTATTTATGAACGGCTCTGAGTAAATAAAATAACATAACCTTAAAAATATGAAAATATATTTTTGACACGACATTTTGACGGCCAAAAATGATTTATTGTGTACACTTCCTGTTTTATCAAGACACTTAATAGAATTATTACATGTATTATGTTTTTCAAATGACTTTTTTATAAGATAAATAATCATCAATTACTCCAATATATTGATAATTTTCAATATTTATTTCCATTTCAAACTCGATTTATGTATGTTTTGTTGTAAAAGTTTGCTTATGACGCGCAAAATCTCGTACCCTACTAGCGTAGCAAAGTACGAGGGGTAAACTCTAGAGTGCGTACTTCCAATTTTGGAACTTTATAGCGTAAACTCTCAGAGTAAGCCCAATAGTTTTGGAACAGAATTTATCATAGTCGACACGCACCGCTATTTCACTGGTCGACATGAAATTTAAATAAAAATAATAATAAATTATTTCGCTACTGCCGGTACAGAACGTCATAAGTCGATTTTTCAATTATTGCATTTGGATTAAATTTGAAGTCTCAACGTACATAATTTTGTCTGAGAACAAGGTTATAAGTCTTGGACGCTTATGAACATGCGTAAATATGGTTAAAAAGGTCTAGTTGTACATTTTTGTTACCAAAAAAAATAAAATAATCTAAATACAATAATTGAAAAATCGACTTATGACCTTTTGACTCCTCAGTAGCGATTTATCCACTTAACTAATGTAGAATAACAAATAAATTATTGTTATCAGGAAATAAAAATCTGTTGTGGCCAGCACAATACCTCTCGCCACTTCCGTTTTTGGTTACATAAGTATAGGGCATGAGCACTCATGTGACATTGTTGGCCTTGACACCTGGCCACCCATATCTGATTGTCAAGGTCAACAAAGTCACATGAATGCTCGCACCCCTGTATTTAACATTTCTTGTATACATACACTCTACACCAAAAATTCTACTTATATCTATTCTTTATATTTAGATTTTTAAATTTTAAATTCATTCTATGAATAATTTTTGTCCTACTCTCCTAATTTGTCGAAATGTTTCCAATTCATTGTCGGGATTGACAGTATTTTTGAAGGGTATATGTGCTATACCTGTAATTTTAAATATTTAACTATTAATACAATAAGAAATAATATAATGTATGTACTTCCCAGAAAAAATCTTCTGTAATGTCTCTGGATTTTTGACACTGACATTTATCTGTCAGTTACAAACATTTTAAATTTTCAATTGGTTTCCATGATATTATTTGGGCTGTGAGATTTATTACAACAGATTATTATATACCATATATTTCTTTATCTCTAAATCTATAAAAGATATAATAAAATATTTATATGTATCATATAGAGAATTTACTCTTCTTTAATACTAAAATTCAAAATATAATATTTAGAAGATTTTTTTTAAGAATCTACTACTTCCGGTTGCCCAATTATTACCAAAACTTTTTCAGCTCTTCCCAGTAATGTCCGATTGAGAAAAAGGTAGTTCAGATATGAAGTATTATAGTTTTTGAGAAATCGTTCTTCCAACCTCCCCACACACATACACACACACACATCCACACACACACACACACACACACACACACACACACACACACACACACACACACACACACACACACACATACATACATACACACAAAGAATATGCGATTTTTAGCATGAATCCAATACTTCTCTTAGCGAGAGGTAAAAAAATCATGACAACTAGTGGCACTAAATTTTTTGAATGGTATAGTATGAATGGTGATAGGTACTCTGTCAATCATTTATGGTTTATTTTAAAGAAAAATACTTCAAATAAGAGTTGCGTACTATTAATTTATCTATAACTATTTGATTTTTTTTCTCTAAAATAAACCATATACGATTGACAGAGTTAAAATACTATTAGCCATCCCCTCTTTAGTCATCTCATAATCATCATTCTTACTACCACCAATAAAGATGCCTTCAATTTTAAAATAAATGCTTGACTTGTGATCAATATTACATGTGGTATGTGGTATATACCATTTCATTTTTTCCAAAAGTATTGAAACACCTTTTTGTAAAGTGTTAAATAAATTCAAATAATACTTATTTAGAGTTTTACAAAACACAATGGTTGGTAGCATGAACAACTGATTAAGGGAGATTATAACAACTGACTAGCAGTGTTTTATCGGTCAATCATTTATGGATTATTTTGAAAAAAATATACTTCTAATAAAAGTTGCGTCCAATTAAAATTTCTAAAATTATTCGGCATATGTTGTTAGTTTTGTATGGTATCTACGGTCACTTTTTTTTAATAACTATGAAACGGTCTTTCACAAAACTATTAAAAATGATTTACGTCAATTCGTGTTATTGACGATGATATGAGCCATTGATCGTGATATGATAGTGTTGTCTTATACGTTTGACATTAGATAAATGCCAATAGTATGCGGTACACATATATATTGGTATATTCCCAACATTCTAAGCGTAATAGTTTCAAGAAAATTACGGACGTAACAAACGCCCAGTCACTAATTTTTCTTCAATATATATATTTAGATTAGGATCACCATCACCACTATTTAAACATCTCGTCTGATTCATATTTCCGTGATATATATATAAACAAATCTCCGTTTGTTTAACTGTTTACACTATGGAAAAGAGGATTTTCCAATATTCGCACAATGGTGTAGAACAGCTAATTGGTGTCGGCCATATTATTAGTTGGTTCATTAGGCCGACTAATATGACATGATGGTTTTTATGTCGCCTTACTTATACATATGCAACGCCCAATTACATGCCACCGGTCATTATGTCCATTTATCTCGCACGCAACAAGACGAGAGTAAACGCATGCGCTGTAGAGATGCTCTAATTACACACTCTTCCTTCAGAAGGGAGGAGGCGAAGAAGATTAGATCAGAATCGCACGGAGAAGAAGAAGACATGGAAAAGAATACAAGGAAATAAGAAATAAGGGGATGAAGTATATATTATTTATAAATTGTTGATGGTGTTACTGACACAACAATTTCTTTCATCGAGTATACGAGATAAAGATTCGATCGGAAGCGCACGAAAAAGAAGAGAATATACAATAGACCACAAAGAAACAGGGCCGCATCCAGGATTTCATTACGGAGGAGGATCTGGTTATATCGGATGTCCACAGAAAGCGGCCCTAATAAAGATATCTAATTGAAAATTTATATCCGTAAACTTAACATAAAGTAGCAATTATAAACATATCACTTCCGGTTTGACCGGAATTGGCATTAACTTTCGTAAATGAAACACCCTGCATATTTTTATATTTTTGTATTCAATGCTGAATTCCGAATACAATAATGTGTCACAAGTCAAATTTTGCAGCAGAAACTAATACAATCTTTTTGTTCAAATGGTATGGCAATCATTTAATACGAAATTGAATAAATTTAATAATTAATTTATGGGATTAAATTTTTATATAATTTACATTTATTTGGGGTCATTGGATTCAGACAATTTTTGTCTTTCTATTGATGCCACAACCATTGTTGTCAATGAAAACGGGGGCCAACCTATATCTAGAAGTTGTTCAAGGTATCACTAAAGACTTTCCATTAGGTGGTTGACAAAGAAAATATATTAAAGATTGTTATGAATGCGTAATACTAGAAACGAATAAATAATGCGGGTTTTCATCTACAAATCAGTAAAACAAGCTTGTCTAAAGAGACTTCTACAATATTATATCTCACAAGATTTTATTTTATATGGCGGCCTGTAGCTCATGATCGATAAGAGATAGATGGACGGGTGTTGTACCATTCGATTCTGTGGACATATGTACACCAATATTGAATCAATATTCGTGTCCTGCTGATATAATATTACCAAACAAAAACCCAAAAATGGTACCTTCAAATATTCAGTAGCCCACTTAAAACTCGACTACCTGTATTTAACTAAAAAGTATATTGTCCTAACTAGGATTACGGAAAAAATAAGAATAAAAAACTTCCTGGGCCTTAGTTTTTAAAATACAAATTTTTATTTTGAATGAAAATCTCACAAGTGTTTTTTTTATTTTGGCGGCTTATAGCTATAGAGAGATGGACAGGCGTTTCTGCATTTGATTATGTAGTCTTTTCTACATATGTATACCAATTTTCCAAATTCGTGTATAGTTGATACAATGTTATAAAGCAAATATCCGATAAATAGTAACTTCAAATATTCAAACCAAAAACAGGTACTTAAATATTCAGTAGCCCACTAAAAACTCGACCACCCCGATTTTAAATAAAAAAAGTACAAAAAAAATCCCTCGGCCTTAGTTTTCAAAATACAATATTTTCTTTTGAATGGAAATCTCGCAAGTTATATTTTAATTTGGCGGCCTCTAGCTTATGAACAGGAAAGATAGATGGATGGGCGCCATTCGATTCTATGTACTTTTAAATATGTACACCAATTTTAAATTTTTATGTCTGGCTGATAGCAAGCAAATATCCAAAAAATGGCACTTTAAAATATTCAGTAGCCCATTAAAAAGTCGACCACCCTTTATTTAATAAATAAGTAAGCAGGTTTTATTTGTAGAGGAGTTTATTTGAATAGATGTTGAATAAGTTACTTCCTTTAGCAATTTAAATTGTTCAATGATTTGTGAACAAAATAAATGTTGCAAATAATTATTAAAGTAAGAATTTAGTAGTCTTCCATCCATTAAAAAACTCCGGTGAAGCAAGCTTAATATTTATACCCAAGCTAGTATGCGTATACGTTATCAAAAGTATGTATTATTAAATTTAGCCACAATAGAGGGCTGATGAATTGCTTATTAGGTAGTGCCAACCGAGCAAATAATTAAATATATATTTAACGATCTTTCATCCAACAGTGAAGCAAGCTTGACTGTCTAGTATGCGTATAATATCAAAAGTAATATTAAATGTATCCACAAAAGAGGGCTGCTGTTTAGGTCCCTACCTAGTATCAGTAGTGTCATCCGAGCTGTTGAAAGTTAGATTGTTACATATACCTACTGAGTGTGTCTCGTCTCAGTTTGAGTTTGGATGTGTCTTGGTGTGTGTCCTGTGCTTTGCAGTATCTACATCTAGCGTGTGTGGCTGCGCGTGCATCGTACACTGTCAGCGCCTAATCGCTCCACACATCAGGAATGTTCACCCACTTGTCCCTTCATACCGACATCCTTCTCTTACACACGTTGCTCACTAAGCTACTGTCATTATTCAATGTCATCTTCTCTTTTCTTTATTTCTTCAGCTCCACTCTCATTGCTTCGACAACTTCTTCTTTGTCTTGGAATGCTATGCAATGCAATGCGACAAACACTATGACACCCAGACACAAGGGACAATACTAACAATATAGACAATCATTTATTAATAAGGTATTAACAATTACTTAAAATCTCAGTCAAACAGAATTCTCTTATAACACCGCCGTTTCGGTGCACTCCTTGCATCTTCATCCTATGATCTTACAAAATATTACATCTCAAGTACGCAAAATACATTCGTTCTTTTACATACAATTGTACAATATTATACGTATACAAAAATTCACACATCAGTTTGCTGTCAAATTCAACAGAATAAATCGGAAAATAACAGGAAATATTTTGTAGAAGGATTCTTTGGTGACATCATCGATACAAACTCATATTCGCCATCTGTACACCATGATTGTGTAATATTGCTGTAGGAATTTAAAATTGTATTGCTTTTATTCCTAAATTCTGGTAATGCACTGTTGATGGGTCTCGTGCTTATAGTCGTGTTAAAAGGAAGCAAAAATATAGTACAGCCCGTCTATTATTACGTGACAATCCCCGCTGGTGTCGTGCACAGAGAGAGAAAGTATTCGTGGGGGAAAGAGATAGATAGTACGCGCGAGAAATACACTCCGATGTATAAGTTATTGTTAAAAATAAATTTGGTTCTTTACAAATATACATACAAACTTACCAGTACGCTATTTACTACATATTGGTGTAGAATGAGACTGAAATTTAACAAATATTCCGATCTTAACTGTAGTAGAGTTAGGACTGAATGAGCTCCGTTCTATATTTCACCCCCCACTACAGTCTATGAACCATTGCGCATCTTAACCCAACTGTCAGGTAAGAGTACACGGACTGTACAACAAGAGGAGATATGATGTCCATATCGTATAGGCGGAGTGTTCAATCATCCGAAGGCGATATGGACTTTCCACTAGTAGAGTTGTCCAGCATACTTTTTCTACGACTAACGAAAAGAAGGAAAAACACGAACTGTAGAAATTTGAAATTTTATAGAACATTATTAATTTTAATATCATTTTATGTACTTGTTTTCCTAGGCTTTCTTAATGGCATTTGCTACTAAAATTATTTTATATACAATGTTTTACATACTACTTACAATTTTTCTAATTTATTTAGCTCAAGATTACACTTCATTTAAATGTTATAAAATCTTTCACATTTTTCTATTATATTCTCAAATTATTGCCAAATTTAAAAAGGATAACATTGACTTATCAAATGTGACATTTCATACCGTTCTGGTTCTCATTTTGTATACGTTCTTTTTGAATACTTACAACTTATTTAATCTATTACTTAAATAAAATAAATAAATAAATATTTCATCACGGCATATTACCCATTACTGGGTGTGCCAATCTGCTTCGTACACAGATATCGGTAATGATGGAATATTTGCACCGTGCGGGCGCTTACCAGGCGTCACTTCACGGACACTCATTGCTGGCGTGGAGAGTGCGCCACAGGGGTCAATTTAGTGCCATTAAAATTCGATGTAATTTTTGGCGTCGGTCGGGATCGAACCTGGGTCCCCAGATTCGCGACCAGACACTCAGGCACACGGCCATGAGACCCCATTACTTCATAATATAATTCAGTTAAATGTTATTAAATTACTTAAATCTCTTTTTGTACTGAAAATATTTCCATCTAAATGTCAACATTGAAATGTCAAATGTGACATTTGAACCGTTCTTCTTCTTAATCTTGTAATAACTGAATAGACGGTTGCTTGGGTTATACGACTTACGTGATTTTTGATTCGTAGATTCCATATCCATCCTAGAACGGATATGAAATTATATCCGTTCAGTTAACTAGTATTGCCTACATATCCATTCTGCAGATTGTGAAGAAATGATGAGTTTTTCAAGTGGGAGTGGAAAATATATTAATTACGAATTAATGAGGCAAACAATTTGATTTTACAAATGATGAGATATACCGATATTTTTGGACGGTACTGTATGATATATCGAAGTGTAGGGTCCCTATGTCGCAACGCATCGGGCAGCGCAATGCCATGGTTTGTTGTGGTTGTCTTGCGTGGAAGCTTTCATTTCTGTGTCTGTTTCTTTCTGTGAAGTGTCCGGGTGGTCGGAGACAGTCGAGTCCGCGGCTCGTCACAGGCAAATATCTCAATTTGCGGAGTTTTTTCCGCCGAATCTCTGGCGTGCCGCAGAACTCATTATCCGAACCAACTGAATCTGAGCCTCATCCTGGGCTAGTTAGCCCGCAGTGCCACTGCAAATTACACAACGACCGAGCTGACGACAACTCGGACAACGCAAGACAATTACCTAACACGCGAAGAAGACAGGATGGTGGTGGTCGCCCTTCCCAAAATACACCACACGAAGAATAGCTTCACAATGTTATAGATATATTAAATACGTATTTAAATGTTGAATTGAATTGTAGCGCTTCGTTCACCCTGTGTTTAACGCGATACAAAATTAGGCGCCCAACTTAGGACACCTCATGACCAAAGGTTTTATATTTAAACCACGTCTGGAATTTTATGACATTGTAGGTACCATATCTAAAACACGTGTGTTAATTTATGTCTGCAAAAATCTTATATACGTAATTTTTTTAGCATTTGGTTTTTTTTAATTTAAAAGCTTCAATTGTAAATCACAATTAACCAAAACTAATGTAAGAATGAATATCTGAAATAGTAAATAATTTCTTACGTAGGAGTAGGTATATGTTGCTTGAATGATTTACATTGTGTACGAAGACGTATTTACCATTTGCGTTAACATTGTTAAACGAACAGACAATACATTTTAAGCTTATCAATAACCGTGAATCATATTTAATTAAAGCTTGTTAATTTGTTAATGATTTCTCATTACTCATAAAAATTTTAAATTGAAAAAAACTTGTTTAAATTTTCCCTATGATGCATTCTAACATTTACTATGAGAATATATCATTATTTTATCAAATGCAAAAAGTTTAACAAGATAATTTATAACTTCAACACTCTTTCGATAAATACAAAGCAGTAAATAATTTGTGTGCGTTAAATAATTGGGTTTATTTTAAATATTTATAGAAATAGAACAGATAACTAAAAATAACACAATAATTATGTAAATATTTTAATTTTTATAATATTAATTCCAATACCGTAGTTCCTTGATTCGCATACTTTACTTTTATCAGTGAAATGTAAAATAAAAAGAGTTAAAAGATAAATTCATTAAAAAACAAATCTGTTGTGGCCAGCACAATACCTTCCGTCAATCCTGTATATAATGTATAAATTCCAAACATAATTATAAGTTTTGGAATCGTGGTATTGAAGTTATGCGACCGGAATTTATGTCACACAGACACACACACAGATATACACACAGACACACACACACATACATACAGACATCATCGTAAAAATGGTAAAATCGTATTATAGGGACCCTAAAACATGCTTATTCACCAAAAACTCATCATTGAATTTTTTGACAAGACAATACCTTCCTTACCTAAATGTGACGGAAGGTAATTAATCATGGACTTGATTCGATATTTCAGAATTAAATGGTAGTTATCAAATGTTAAAAATATTTAATTTACTTTATGTAATAGTACTGAAAACAAATTATATACAAAAATCTGTCCTGTAGTTAAAAAAATATTTAACACGTAATATTCAATATGTAGTGGAATACTCATTGGCTTTAATTACAACTTCCAGTAGCCTAGGCATTAATTTTATTAAATTGGATGATATGCGAAGTGGAATTTTTGCCCATTCTTCAGCCAGATTCATCCGGAGTTGCTAAATAGTGGAAAATATGTATTTGAGGGGACGCCTATCTATTTCGCACCATACTTAAATTATCAATAGGGTTGAAATCAGAACTCAAAATATTGGGGAGGTGTTTTAAGTTGTTTCGGTATGTTGTAGAACAGCCATTCCTTAACAATAAGTGCTGTATGTTTGGGATCATTATCCTGCTGGAATATACAGGGACGCACTGATCATGAATCAAAAAGAATTTTGTTGAAATTCGTAAAATTAACAGTAGTTTGCAAAAAATATCATTTTGGGTACCACTGGTTGTCACATTTAAATACAAAAAAGTTAAAAAATATATTTATGCAGCATTTATTAGCGTTATTAATCATAATTACATTAATGTAATAATAATTTTAAAAACAGGAAAAAAAGGAAATTTGTAGGTACTTACAGAATGTCACATAATTTACAAAAACTGGAAAAAAACTGCGAAATTTTTAACTTAAAAATTGTTCAAAGTTGTCACTATTCACAGCAATGCACAATGCAGCACGTTGTATTAGAGTAACCAAGTTACTCCAAAAACTTACTGATAGAAAAAAATATTTGATTAATTTGTGTATTACACATCCTATTCTATCAAATATTATAATATTAAAAGTTGCAATCACCCAGTGGCCCAAAACTGTTCATTTGCTTGGACCCATTTTTTAATTTGCGAATTTCAACAAACTTCTTTTTGATTCATGTTCAGTGCGTCCAATACTATACAACCTTAAATTTTGTTACACAGGTTGAGTTACACCCTGTATAATCTCCTCCCAGTCCAAATTTATCCGCAGAAGATTGCCAATTTTCTTTTAAAATTAATAAATAATTATATTTATTCATAATTTTATTAATAAAACATTAATTTTCCAACCCGTAACCAAACATACAGCCCAAAACAATGACGTTTATACCGCGTATTTTATCGTGCCACACATATTATTTGTATCTAGCTACAGTAAAATTTTTGAAAGATGTCCGATCAAGGTTGTCTACGAATTGTATGAATTCAGATTTTTCCTCCGCCCATCATGACAAATTCAGTAGTGTCGTTTGCTTAGTTTTTATGAGGGTACGTAAGATACTACTGTTATTTTATTATTATAAAAATATATATTACAGGAAAAACATTCAAAATTCAAAAATAAGTCAACTAGTAAGTTTATAAGCAAATGTAAAACCAAATATGTTAAAAATAAGATACTGACACAATGTCAGTGTCAGTGACTCTGACAGAATATAACGTTATACGTACGGCTATGAATCCAAGTAATGTATCTGAATTAATAAATAAACTTACGTTACAGCGAAAGTATTATCAACAACGAGCATCGTTTATAAATGGAATGTCCTAACTTAGTCGAAAGAATATGAATTTTTGAAAGACAAACGTGTTATATCCATCCTTATCACACAGTCTTACAGTCTTTGCAAAAGAAAGAGATAAATGTATGCCTATTTGTTAATTAGTTCGTGATACAAGTGCCCTTGATCGGACATCTTTCAAAAATTTTACTGTAGGTATTTGATTTCTTCCAAACTATAGGCCTGCCATTTGATACAAATAAATTAAATTTACTGTTTTCTGAGAAAATAACTTTATTCCAAATTCAGGGCTTTTATTAACATATTTTTGCGAAGAAACTAGATACAAATAATTTGTATGACACGATAAAACACGCTATGATTTCATTTGATTCTGAAGTATCAAAATAAGACTGTAATTAAATTATTAAAACCATTTCCTTTTTTGGAAACCCTTTTTATTTTACATTTTACTGATAAAAGTAAATTGTGCGAATAATTTTGTGAGTCACTGTTAGTCGTAGCTAGATTAACCTAACTTAGGCCCGATCCTACCAATTCTAGGTAAAGTGACTGTTTATTAAATATTATTTAAGAATTGAACTGAAGGTTAGAAGCGATGTGAACAACAGTTGTAACTTTCAGTTAGGTGTAACCAACGGTGGTAAAAACAATTTTGCAACATAACAGTTGGTTAATAATAACTGTCACTTTAACTAGAGGTGGTAGGACCTTAACGCACAATACTCGGTCCGAATTTTTCAAGTGTGATTTTTGTGCATTAGATTATTTATTTAAATATATAGTGAGTCAATTAATATTATTGATCAATAATATTCAAAGTTTGGGAATCGCTTTTAGTTTCGGAGTAAGGGAGATTTGAATGCATGGATATACACCTTGACAAGTATATTTTATAAAGTAACTCTCAAATTTAAGTGATTTAATCAGTACTATACTTAATATATCTTGTATATTAATAAACTCGTATTTAAGATAAACAAGGATATAAAATAAATATATTTTATTTACATTTAAGAATTATTTATTTAGTTTTGCAAAAAAACTATGAGAACTAATAATAATAAACACAAACTATAAGTTTAAAAATTATTAATAAACAATCTATTTATCATTATATCAACGCATATTTCGTGTGAAACATTTTATCTTTTATCAATTACGTTTACGATTTTTCTTTATTTTCCTCCAAACGTGTGAACCTCAAATAAATAATTACATTTACGTACTACTCATTAAAAATAAATAAGCTAGTAGTAGAATTACTAGAATTTAATTAAAACTAGTAATTACATGTACTTCTATAATGAAATATTTCTCTAGTTGGATAGTTTTCTTTCAATGCCATTTGTAAAACAAATACAGACAATTATAATAACTTAGCATTCTTTTTATGAATATGACATAATCTTTTGTATTTAAAACAAGAGAGGTGCAACGCCTATCATATCTGTGACATATGTAACACAAATCGAAAATGTTCCTAGTAATAATTTTCACCTTCGTAGTAAACAATAATGCGATTATAATACAATGACGTCATTGTGATTAGTTACTCGTGATCTGGTTTAGAAAGAGTTAAGGACAGATCATGGACCTAAACCTTACGTCAGGGGGAAAAGCTCAAGAAAAGTTAGAAACTAAAAATAAATAGAAATTTCGAATACATAACAATTAACATGAATGAATAACTAATATACATATATAAATATTCATATTATAATTGTAATAAATGTAAAGTATAAAAACTACAGATTTCATTGACGTATTATTCTCATTAACCTATTATTCAACATAATGAAATCTTACACGATTTTTTTATGCTTTGATAGAAAGATTATGAAAAATATCCCCGTGCGTTTATTTATTTTCTTTCAAATTATTTTTAATTATTTATTTATTTTTTATATCCAAACCACATACATTGTTGTCATTAAAAATACGTAATATACATAATATACAACAATATACTTACCCGTAAACCACATATCCCCACTCCTTACATATTAAAGTGATCGATTTTCGGTAACGAAATAGCGCAAATCCGGATCACAATAATGAGAATGGAGTTACTCAGCTGAGCTCTTATTGATTTTATTATAATTTACAGGTTTATGCTGTATATGCGTGATTTTTATGTACAGTAAAATTATTTAAAGATGTCCGATCAAGGTTATTTGTATCATGAACGAATTAACATATTGGCATATATTTATCTCTCTCCTTTGCAGTCTATAAGCGTGTGCGAAAAGGATGGATATCACACATTTGTCTTTCAAAAATTCATATTGTTTCGACTAAGTTAGGACATTCCACTTTAAAACGATGTTCGTTGTTGATAATACTTTCTCTGTAACGTAAGTTTATTTATTAATTCAGATATATTACCTTCATTCATAGCCGTACGAGTAACGTTATTTTCTGTCAGTATCACTGACACTGACAGTGTGTCAGTATCTTTTTTTTCACATATTTGGTTTTACATTTGCTAATAAACTTACCAGTTGATTTATTTTTGAATTTTGAATGCTTTTATTGTAACATATATTTTTATAATAATAAAATAACAGTAGTATCTTATGTATCCTCATAAAAACTAAGCAAACGACACTACTGAATTTGTCAGAATGGGCGGAGCAAAAATCTGAATTCATACAATTCGTAGATTACATTGATCGGACATCTTTCAAAATTTTTACTGTATATATGCATAATACATACAAAATAAGCTAATATAAACATTGTTAAATTTGGTATTTATACAATTTACTATGCCTGATCACAGAAAACAGGAAGGGACATCCGTTCCCCGGCATAACCAGAACGGCGATGAGATTCTAACTTCACGCCAGAGGAAAAATCGTCCGCAAAAACAAGCACTAGCAGAAGAGTGGACTAGCTAAATTGTATTAATCCAGATAATAGCACAGTATAGAGTATAGCTAGTGTTGCCTTATTCAGATCTTCTCTCGTGCATTCTTCTTCGAAGTTGGCGTACATGAGCAACTGGGCAATTTTGGCCGCAGTGACAATAGCGGGTTCTACTTGGTACCCACAGTTGAACTTGTTTATTCAACACTTTCCTATTTGACTTAGTAGACAATTTTCCAAATATGCCATTTCTGGTCATTACCTGGTGGTAGGGATACCCTTTACTTTATGCTTATGAGAATATAATTCATGAGTCACGTGACATGTTTTCCACCAATCAACATTCAGAATCTCCCTAGTTAGATGTCTATCACAGCAACGATAAAAAAAAAATTATCACCTTATACGTTACAAAGGGATTTGTTTTCTTTATTTACAACATTGACAGTTAATTTTGAGTATAAAAATATGCGATAATCGTTGGGTTGATATCAAAAACGATAAAATAATTGTAAAAATAACCATGTTTTATTACAATATATGAAAAATTAGGTTAGCAGCACACACAATGTGTTACAAAAATTCATTATATTCTCTCATTAAATATAAGCTTGTGATATTATTTAAAATTGAAGGTATTGCTCGTGAAACCGAAGCAACTCTGTGTCACACGGAATATCGGAGTTTTCCAAGCGTGACTTTTGTGCGTTAGGTTGGATTTTTAATGTAGTAGTGGGTGCATACTATTACTATTAAGTAAAATTATTTAATAAACAAACTGTGTAAATTGCACTTGACACTGACATCTTCTTCTTTAGCTTTTCCCATGCGTTAGGGGTAGCTATTCTTGATTTTCTTCTTCCACTTATTTCTATTTTGCGTATTGTTCTCATTCGAGTTCTTCACCCTTCTACTACAATGCTGTTCATTCTTCCTCCAATATATTCATCTCTCCTCATGATATATTCAAACCAATGTAATCGTCTCTCTTGTATCTTTCTAGAAATTTCTATCACTCGAGCCATTTCCCTTATCCCCTCATTCCTTACTCTATCTTTCCGTGTCTTCCCCAATATCTATCTCAACATCCTCATCTCTGCCACATTCAGTTTCGTTTCATTGAAACTAACATCTGTCAATTAGCATTTTATTAATATAGTAGTTGTTTCCATCGTTATATCATAGCTGGCTGATTTATGGAATTTAATTTTTTTATAACATTTTAACTCTATATCCATTAAATATGAAGTATAAAATGTATTTAATTTGTATAGATAATAGATTATTCTTTAATATTTATAATAACATTAAATGTAAAAAAATTATATTTAACAGCGTTTTTTCAAGACAAACTGTTAAAATCATCAAATCAAATCGAATCAGCTCTTCATATGGATGTAAAGAAAAGAAATACGACAGAATTATAATTTTTAGAATTGTAGTGTTAGAGTCATCGTCTATGAAAAAATTGTCACACACATACGAACACACACATACACATACAGACATCATCATCAAACGTGCTTATTCACTAAAAACTCATCCTCGAATTTTTTGACCAAAGACAATACCTTCCTTATCTAAAGGTGACGGAAGGTAAAAATATACAAATATGTTAATTTTTTAAGACCTCAGTTTACTTAAATAAATAAATAAATACAACAATCTGCTACCTCTAAAATATATTTTAGCGGTTAATATATCGATGAAGACATCACGAAATTAGCAAATTCGATCAGCCGTCTACCTATAATTAAATCATAATAAATTAGAATCAAGTCAATTCCAAGGCTACCTCTGTAATCGGACAACGGAACCTAATGTCCTCGACAGTTCAAAGACACGTGCGAAGAGTTAGAAGGACCTACCGTTGTCAAAATATGGTAGACACAATTTAAGGACCGATTATTAACTTTCATATTTATTTTTTAAACAGAGTCAAAAGAAATTGTACATGATTCATCAGATGATATCATACTGATAAGGATGATGATAAGAAAAATATTTGGTTTACTAGTTCTGAAATTGTAATAGATTTCTAAAGAATATTTTATCATTGTTTTAGTCATTATCATATATATTAGCACTTAGATTCCTTTGAATTTAAATACATATATCAATGAACAAGAAGTGTGTTAAGATTGCCAGCGCGTGGGTCTTTGTAGGATGGGTGACCATACATGTCCAAATATTTTCTTAGTCATTTTCTTATTATATTTTCTTGTTCTTGTTTTTTGCAAAAGTTAGGTCACCTAGGTCTTAAGATGTAGATCTTATCATACATTCATTCAACAATAGATCATAAAAAACTTTTGAAAAAAAGTTTACAAGTGTTATGAGTGCAACAGAATCGCTAAGCTGAATGAGTTCTGTATGAGAAATAATAATTGTATCAAGCTAAATGATCAGGTTGAAAAACCGAGACACAAAGTGCTCTAGGCGACCACGTGGTCCTCCGACCCGTCAAAATCTTAAGGATACCTGGACATTCATCATACCTAAAAATAGTTAACAGAGGCGTACTCAGGAATTTTCTCAAGGAGGGATAAATTAGTGGAAACAGTGACACAAAATTTTAAAATTACTCGAAATCTCAGTCATACAGCAGATTCTGTTCTTGATTTTGAAAGCGACAAAGGTTTACATATGTGTTTTGTAAGATATCTGAGGCAAAAAAGGCCCAGCGTATATTAAGGCCCATGTACCGAAAATCACATTTATATTAGTTGCACCGGTGTTGTTTTCTACACACTCATAGATAACGGTAATATAAAGGTGCTATCTCGTTTGCGCTGCCTTATTGTCGTAGCTTCGAATTTGTTGTGGGAAGTTGTTGCTGATATTCCTTTTTATAAAAAATTTCTGTTATTTATGTGCTTCAATAGTAAATGAACCTTAAAATTTGTGAAACAAGATCATTTTTATTGATTTGAAAAAAAAAATTAATAAGCATAAACTTTATTTATCCTACTATCCCGGGGCAAATAAGGCCCAGTAAATTTGGTGCCAAAAAATATCAATCAAGCTAAAAATAACAATCTGAAAAGAACATTGCGATATATGTAATAATGCACATGGTGCCTCAAATGTCACTATGACAAGTGTGTTGAAGCTTACTAGGAAAAAAAATATATATGCCCAGATGGCTCAGTTTATGCCAAAAGATTATTTTAATTTGTGATGAAACTCCCACCGAAGTATGTATACTATTTTATTCACAGTCATCCTTTTTTTAAATCAATAATTTTCAAAATAAATCAATGAGTTATAATTTTTAATTTTATTAATATTTTTGACAGCTCGATTTAAATTTGTTTAGCCTACTTTATTATAGGGTTGTATGATAATGTTGCTAGGCAATTTCTACATAAACATTTCCAACTCGTGGGGTGGAAGTGAAATCTGTTATTTCCAACCCAAGAGATTGTGATTATAGTTAGGAATGATGTATTTCCCAACCTCTAAAAGGTTAGAAATCGACATATTACTATAATGATTGTGAATAAAAGAGTTTTAATACTTTTTTAATTTTCTTCAGTGGCCTTATTATACTACCCAGTTTAATAAGGCCCAATTTTTTTTTAAGAATCTGTTTTTCACAAACCTCAGCTAGAAATGGAGCCTGCACGTGTCTTGGGTATTGTGACTGTTGAAGATCAGAGGTCGTAATTAAGATCGAAACTTTACGTGGCAGAAATAGTCGCTATTGATAAAACGTGGGTTAGAGATTTTGAGCCGGTGTTAAAATCACAGTCCAACGAGTGGAGTGGTCTAAACTTCCCATGTCCAAAAAAATTTCGGAGAGTCAAAAGTCGAGCAAATGATCTTTGCTTATGATTACAGAGGAATCATCATGACAGACAGAGTTCTATGTGGAACAAGTGTTACAGCAGTTTATTATCGGGCCTTCATGCAAAAACTGCGCAGAATATTGCGCAAAACCCAATCTCGGGAATGTGGTAACCGAAAAACTGCGTGAATACGGTTGGGAAGTGTTACCTCATGCTCTTTACAGTCCGGATATGAGTCCACCATACTTCGGCCTATTCTCAAAGCTGAAACAGCCTATACGTGGACATCGTTTTCCACCCCTGGAAAAGCTTCATGCTGCCATTACCCAAGCCATTCGACAAATGATCAGAGATGGTGTCTTGGACGGAATAGTAAAGCTTCCCAGACGTTGTGACTCGGTCATTGAGAAGCAGGGAGACTATATTGAAGGATTTTAAAGAGATAGAGTAATAAAAATAAACAAATGAATAAATTAACAATTATGTGCAATATTTATGAAATGACCCGAGTATAATGAAACAAAGTTTATCATGAACAAAGCGTAATCAATAATGACTACTAATTATCCAAAATATTTCATTTTTTATTAAGAGTGTCCTATTTGCCACCATGACCTCACGACGTTTGGGGTCTCGTGGTTTTGTGTCTGAGTGTCTGGTCTCTAATTTGGTGATTCGAGTTCGATACCGACCAACAGAAGTGATCACTATGGTTTATATATTTATTATAAAATATCTATTAATATAGACGACACAAAATAATATTGTTTATATTATTCATATCTCAAAGGACATCATAAAAATAAAATAATAACTTCAACTCAAAAATAGATAAGTATTACAATGAATTGCATATTATTTAATCCTGATATGAATCTGTACTCAACATCCACATGTTCGCAATGTTTTCACACGCGTTGAGACTTGAGACAGATGATCTACACGGATTCAGTAAATCTGGCTCACGCGTCAAACGGCAAAAAAACACGGAACATTGTGGACGTAACAACGAGTCAGTTATAAACACATCTGCTGCAGAATCTACCACAGTGACGTATGTCACATATGATAAGAGATATCATTAGATAATAATGTTGATATTAAATGCAGGTTTCCACAGGTCCAGGTACAGAAGCAGGAAATATTGCAGGAAAGAGGAAAATGGTTATCCGGATTTTTTTCCTGTTGTTGTTTAGTGTGCTGGGTGGGTTGTGGTTCGAATAATCTGTATTCTTATTCGCGGTAAGTTAACAGTTGATACATTTAAATTCAAAGGACTCTAAGGGCTAGTTCTTTGAAAGTTCATTGTTTTAGAAACAGTACAAATGTTTTGAAATTCCAAACGTGGTTGAAAGACAAAAATATAGAACTAATTTTTTGAGCAACGGGTTGTGTATACAAACATAAAATATAATTATTAAAATATTTTGACTAATATCTGGACTTCAGGGTTGTAAATATTTAGAATCAAATTAATTTAAAAATGGTTGTGCATTTTAAGAAAACGCTTTGACTTTGAATGCTTGTAAAAAGGCGTCCGATATACCTCTCTTAACAGGACAAAAATATGTCATTATCAAAATTAAAAGTATATTTGAGGGTCACGCGAGAATAATGGTATATATATTTAGAATTTTATTTTAAATATGTTCATAGTAATTATCTTCCAATCTTCTTTTGGAATGTTGAATCATGAATTTCAGCATCAATCTTTTCTTCAAGCAAAAACAATCTATCCTATAATTTTTTTAAAACTATAAATTAGCAACAAGTCGTACATTGCAAAATCAGATGAATATAGTGGATGTTCAATTATACGTTTATATTTTTGCTAAAAAGCATATTTTCATGCACAACAATACTTAACTAAATTATTACTTAATTTTGTAACTTAAATGGCAGATAAATAACAGTTTAAAATTTGGTTTAAGGTTCATAACTCTAGTGTAGCTCTTGTATTGGTATACCCAAAAATGGGCAAAATTTGTAATTATTATTTATAAAGAAGTTTTGTAAAAATTAAATTATATTTGCGAGTATATTATTTTATGTTCATTTCAGTTAGGTTAGGTTAGATTCGTTTAAATTGCTGGTATAAATACAAAAATCCCCAGATACAAAACAAACATGCATTGTTTGCGTTTTGCGATTCTTTTTTTGATTTCAAAGGAGCGTAAAACATATATACATTTTTAAATAAATATGTTTTCAAATATATATAGCAATCAAATAATGATAAGTTTGTGTTACATGATTCATTCATTCATTACAAACGAATACTATAGATAAGACTCCACAGTATATAATTTATTTTCCTGACGTGAATCAGAGGATTCCCCTGCAGGAGTTTATAATATAAAAGTGGAACTCTGCATAACTTCATTTTGCACCTATATTTCCTTAAAACAATCATATAACTTGAACATGTTTTCTTGTTTTCATGTTTACAATAATCAGAAAATATTAATAAATATCTTGGGTATTCCCTTTATACATTGTCTGACATTACCGTTAATATATTTATAGTAAATAATTGCATTTATTATCGAAAACATGAAAATAAGAAAAGGATTTCCCGACATAAGTTTGATTTCATGTATTCTATATGCTTGACAGAACACCCTCCAAATAATAATTGTACTTACGCACGGTGAGAATTTTCCACTTTTTAATTTGTTATTCAAAGTTTTGTCTAGGAATCTAGGTGGTTTTTGCCGGGTTTCACTATCCGTTGTTCTATGTAGGGCGCTAGCCGCGTGACGTCATCAGGTAACCTTGGATCTGCAGTAACCTGTTGCTTGAGCGGCTTATCAATGGAAGAGATTTCATTCGGAATATAGATTTCATAAATGCGAGACAATTAAAATAAGAACTATATGTCTATAACTGCTTCGTGGAGAACGCACCACAGGATAAAAATAGGTGGTGCTCTTTCCACAATAGCTTTGTGGTAACTTTTTTGATATTTGAAGAATAGAAGCAGTTTGGGCTCAGAAATATTTATTTAAAAAAAATGAGGTACTTACACATATATGCTGAACTACTAAAGGCTTGTTTGTTACTTTAGGTAAAACACCCAGAAATATATTTAACATTTATATATTTAAAAAGCTAAGGTATTAACCATTTATATAAGTTTATTTTATAGAAAATAATACAATATATTAGGTAAAATGCAGTTAGGGTTAATTTAGGTTAAATTTGGCACACTCAAAGTGGGTAAAAACTGTGTTGATTCATTTAATATTTATTTATTTATTTGAAAAGCTAAGCTACTCTTTTATGAGTCATAATATAAAAGTTTGTTTTGTATAAGTATGTTTTAAAAAAATATAGTACATACTAGTTTCAGTACAGTTAGGTTAGGGGAGGTTAATTTAGGTTAGGTTAGGTTAGAATCGTACGGAAAAATCAAGGAATAGTTCTTCCTTTTTGGAAAACTCTGGAATTTTGTGTGGTATAACTATACAGTAATGCAGTACCTATATTATGTAGGTCCAGCAGGTTAGGTTAGGGGTGCTTAATTTAGATTAGGTTTAGTTAGGATTATTTGGAGAAAATCTAGGAATATTTTAATGTATGTATAAAGTTCTGGCTTTTTATATAACCCTGGATTTTTAATTTAAATTTTGTGTAGTAGATACAATTACAAATTGGAAATCAGTTTAGTATTTTTCATAAAATTCTTCTTCTTTGAGTTTATTCCTGAAATTTTATATTAACAATCAATTTATTTATTTATATGTTCACATATGTGCATTAGGTGAGTGGTTGTGATTCAGACGACTCGGGTTTGATTCCATAATTGAAATAGAAAATTATTTCCAATTTGTGGTGCGCTCTTCACAACAGCGTTGCAGGGCTCTCAAACGGAGGTGAAGCCTGGTAAATATATTCTAACGTTACAAATATATCGTCATTTATTTTTTATAAAAATAATTTTAAAGGTCAGAGATCTTACAAAGGGCATTAACTTGAGATCACGTGACAATCCCAACAATTATTACGGAAATAGTAACAATTAAACCATATCAAATATTATTTCGAATGTATTATCTTCAACGCAACATTATGTAATAAATAAATATTATGATTCACCTTAATGAAACGCTGAACATATTATTCAATAAAAAGTAAAACACTTGTCTTGTCTTGTGTGCGTTATTGGAATTGTGCAAGAGATATGCATTTTTTGTAATATATGTATATCGGTAGTAGTAATAAATAAACAAATTAGCAAAAGGATGAATGAACGATGTCGCACGTAAGTTTGTCTCCCCACTCCTGACCGTATATTAAGCGCTGATTCCAGACATAGTAGGATTATCTAGTCGCGAAACCTCGTGCGCTCACACATTCAACACCACACACCATGACTCCACAAACAACGCACTCGAAAAGCAGGAGTAGCAGGAGATGTTTAGGTAGGGATACAACTCCTTCTCCAACTCCTTGCTCAGTTCTCAGTTTCATCTCACCTCACGTTTATTCTGTTGCGTCTTCAGTATCAGTATGTGATGTGTTGTGTTGCAGACCCCGTGACCGCAGCTGTGGTGGTTCTTGCCTGCTGCGCGACGATCGTACAGACGGCGCCCGTCCAGCAGGACGACCTCCAGCAGGATGCCTGGTGGTACAACACTTGCGACTCCTTATCCGAACAACACAAAACTACAAGGCACGCGCACAAGGATTCCTGCACCAAGTTAGGAGATCACGTAGACAAGGAAACCAAAAGGATGATAAGGACTCAACTGAAAATCTTCATGGGAAATTTTGATAAATATTTAGAAAACATCAACAATTCGTATGTCAAAGTAAGACGAGGATTTTAATTAGTGAAAATTTGTACTAATGTTTTTGATTGTTTGTTGTTTAGGTGCTTAATGGATTTACCAAATATTCACAACCAGCTATGAAGTTTTTGCCCAAGTTCCACAAGCCTGAAAATAAATCTAAAGTGGTAAGTGTAAGAAATTTTTACCCAAAATTGTAACAATTATTAACCGAAATTTTGTGCATGTAGACGCAAATTGGCATACCCAGAAATGGGTAGTAATAATAAACCGTGATGATATATTAATTCTTTTGTTTGTGAATTCAAACCAATAATAGCCATAGAGTGCCATTTTATTGATCCCAAATTTACTACATAATTAAGTGTTAATAATTGAAAAGATTTGGCAAAAACAACCATAGTCCAAATATTGTACCTATAAGATATATACAGCGACATGTTCGTTCTTTCAAGGAAGCTAAATAGTTTGGTAAAATTATTTTTTCTCAAACAGTATCTTAGTCACAAGTTATTACACATTAAAGTTTGAGTCCTATAAAAGTATCAAAATTATTATTAATTATTGTTCATCAATGTTTATTTTTCTATTTCTTAACATCCAGTAAATAATTTTCTAAATCTAAACATGATCCTGAGGTACAGTTACAGAAATCTATAAAAGTACGGAAGATAGAAAGTTGTTTCTTTGATTATTTCAAATTCAAAAAAATGGACTAAGGTTGTTTGTCAGAGCAACAAAGTATTGTTAACATCTAATCTAAATTTCAGTCGAAAAGTTTATCTAGATTACTAAACAAAATGTTATTTTTATTGCAGCTGTTGAAGAACTTCCATGAAGATCTCCAAACGTACGCAGTAGCCGTCCATCATCTCCTAACCGTCCACTTAACCTCAAGTTCCGAAATGAGAGGTGAATGGCAAATCCGCAAAAAACTTCTTACTAACCTGACCAACAACACAAAGACCCTTCTATGCGAAGTTGAGACCGCCGTCAACAACACTTGCCAAACAGTACCTCCACGCATCCCTGCTTCATACGCTAGAGACCAAGGTCTTAAACAAGAAATCGGCTCGGTGACGGAGCTCTACCTCTTGGATTGGGGTATCTTGAAGAGGTTCCACACTTTTATGGTCCACACCAAAAGGGCCCTAGTTAGGAATCTCCCTCAGCATAAAGGTAAACACACACCGAAACCGAAACAGAAACAACAGAATCAGAAACAAAAACAGAAACAACAGAATCAGAAACAAAAACAGAAACAGAAACGAAACAACAGCAATAAGAAAACATCAAAACATCTGAAAACATCAACATAACAACAGTGATGACATGAGACATATTGATAGTGTGAGTGTGTGTTAGAACCTCGATTCTGGTCTTTCAGAGAGCAGCGATCTGGAGGATGCAATCAGTGACGAAGAAGAAGAAGAAGCGACCCTTTTTAATTTCCTCCTAGTGTAGTTTACGTGATATCCCGGACCACTTCTGTGATAAATACTTACTACGAGAGTTCCAGCTAAACCTTTAATTTATTGTTAGTTGTAAAAGTATTAGCCAATTTTTTTTAGCTGCGATCTCTGCATTTTTAACGTTCGTGTGCCTTAATTTATTTTAAATTATTCTTATTTAAGTACTCTTATCGGATTATTTAATTATTTATTTAGTTACCATGTACATATGTAGTTTTAAATATTTATTTAATTTATGAGATGATTGCAATATTTTTATGTGTAAAGATGTCGAATCTCTAGGTAATATTGCATAAATAAATAATTTATATCATCATTTTTATACTTTTTGACAAAGTTCCACATTAAATATTTTCAATTTTACATAATTATTTTATTTATCCTACAAAAAACTATTTGAAACTGAAACGCTAATTAGAAAAACCCAAAATAATATCGTTGTTATGGTATGTAATATTGTCAATTATATTCATTAGAGTTACTATAGATAATTTTCAACCATAAAAACAATAGTAAAAAACTAATAAAACAGAGAAAGTTTATTT
The DNA here is from genome assembly GCA_951394225.1 of Harpalus rufipes. Lineage (NCBI taxonomy): Eukaryota > Metazoa > Arthropoda > Insecta > Coleoptera > Carabidae > Harpalus > Harpalus rufipes. The sequence goes on from OX596283.1 coordinate 3,908,498, forward strand.
AAAAAAATCAACAATTAAAAAATTACAAAAAAAATGTGATGGACAAGTCGGATTAATATATTAATATGCCAATTTTCTATCGTCCACTCCTGCTAAAAGTGTGACAGTGACTTTTGCAGGTGGCCGTAACCCGAGGCAGTAACAATCAGTTACTGATTCAAGTTCAATGCTTTTTACGATAATTATAAACCTTGTCCTATTCAACTTGCACATAACGCGCCATCCATCCGCATTCCCCTGAACTATATCGTCGCAACCTAGTAGAAATCTCTAATAATAATCCAGCTTCTCTCTCGCAGATGGCGCAAAATTTTTAATTTGGTTTGCAACTACGATAAGTCGATTTTTAAAGATTTTTTTATGCTAATTTATTCAATGAAGAAGTTGTTAAATTAGTTGAAAAAATTAATATTGATTTATTTATTGTCAGTGCTAAATATAGGAGTAGAGAATGTTTGAACTTTGAACTGCAATATGAACTTTCTCCAACAGGAAATACGTATGTGGAATGTTTACCAAATTTTATAACAAGTTACAAAATGATGATATATTATTATTTAAATTGTTGTTTAAATGTTTTTGAAATAGTTGCCTTAATCTAAGTGGCATTTTTATATTCTTCTTTATGAATATTTTTATTAATATTTTAGTATTTGAACTAATTTACCTACTCAATCCTTTATGCATAAAACCAGTTCCAACTTTGGCTTTACATTAGAATTACATTTCTTAAAACAATACCTAATAAATATTAAACATTATTTCGTAATAATATATTTGCAATTGATTATTTTGGAGAAGGTATATGGTGACGTCATTATGTCCTCAGTTTATATTTGTACCGCATCAACTAGTATGGCATATTTTCTGTCTTTGTTTACCACGCTTGGGTCATAGAGACAGTGATGTCACTATAACCCTTCTCCAAATTTTTAATAATTTTCGTAAATTACAATTTAAAAAATTCGGATATTTTATTTTTTGCCTACCATAATTTATTTTATGTCATACTGCTGTATAAAGCAACGTTTTTTGAGCGATTTATAAAAGAAAAATCTGTTGTGGCCATCACAATACCTCTCGCGCCCTTTCCATTGTGGTATATATAAATATTGTATTTAACATTTGTCGTACACAAAAAATTATAATTACACCTAATCTTTATATTTACGTATTTTCTATAATTTTAAATTCATTCTATGTGCAAGTTTTCTCCATTTCTTCTAAATGTTCCAGGTATTTCCAATTCATTAACGGGATTGGCGGTAGGTTTCATGTAATATACCTATAATTTTAAATTTATAATTAGTAATACAATAAGAAATATTAAATATCGTTCGCAGAAAAAGCCTTCAGTACTATCTCTGAATTTTTGACACTGACATTAGTGACATTTATCTGTCAATTACACACATTTTAATTTCTCAAGTAAATGTTTGGGCTGTGAGCAGGCTGCGAGATATACTACAACAGATTATTTTATTGATTATATACCTATATCTTTAAATCTATAGAAGGTATAATATTTTTTTTAAATGTATCGGATAGAGAATTTTGTTTTTTAATATTTGTAATAATATAAATTTTCAAAAAATAATATTTAGAAGAATTTTGTTAAAATACTACTACTTCCGGTTGTCCAATTGTTACCAGAATCTATTCAACTCTGCCCATTACTGTTAGATTGAGGAATCTGTAGTTACACAGGTCTTTAGTCTTATAGAATTTGAGAAATCGTACTTCCAACAACCTCACACACACACACCTCCACACACACACACACTTAAATCTGGATACACGATTTTTAGCATGATTCCAATACCTCTCTTAGCGAGTTAAAAAGTGAAACATTAAAGTCTTAGAAGTTTAAAATATTTTAACTTGAACTTTAAAATTTTACCTTCATACCGACTCCTTTATTCATGCGGCATTAAATTGTTCTTCACCTCAGCAGCTTCATCGAAAATATCTCGAGGAATGTATTTTTCATCAATTATAGGGAAATAATGTTACATGGTGTGTCGTGGTCGCGTGCCTGAATGTTTGGTCGCTAATCTGCGGAACCGAGTTCAATCCCAACCGACGCCAAATATTTTGAATTTTAAATGGCACAAAATTAATTCCTGTGGTACACTCTCCATGCCAGCAATGAGTACTCGTGAGGTGAGGCCTGGTAAACGCCCACACGGTACAAATATGTCTCATTATTACCGAAATCTGTATACAAAGCAGATTGGCACACCCAGCAATGGGTAATATGCCGAGATGATATATTTATTTATTTATTGTAAGAATGTTAACGAAACCAGCAAAGTTCAATTTCTTAGTTTACTTATACAAAACTAATACTGCTACAAATTGCTGCATATTTCTTTTAATAATTGAATAACTAGAAACCAACATATACATACCTCAGACGAAAAGTGTCTAAGATATTTACAAGTAATCACGGCCGAGGCTTTGTTCATATACCTTAAAGATTCACTTTTCGTCCTAGATACATAAAATACTATTAACATTTTCCTTTACTAACATACTAACTTTACTAACATTTCAGATTCTAATACTACCGTTATTTGGTGTTCTTGTGCTGAAGAATAGCTGCTCTTCTGTTTAAATATTTGAAGATCTCTCTACTCTACATAGATATTTACCACACTAATAATAAGTTAAAAAATAATAGATGTACATATTTATTTGTATTATAACGTATTGTATATATGTGTAATTAATTGTATATTTATAATTTTATAGAAAATTTTGTAAAAATATAGACGCCCAACGAAAATTGTTTTTTCTTCAGGATACAATTGTTTTTCCTCTCATCAAGGGCAGCTGTTATTACACACATATCTAGATAGCCATGCCCACCGCCTACTGTCTTCTGTCGCTACTACATTCAATTGTCACCCAGCCTACTATACATATTGCACCAGATTCTAATTTGCATTTATAAAACAATTATTTAATGAACAAAAAACATTAACAACAGTAATCCTTTTGCAATATTTGATACTTATAATAGAAATCAACCTTCGGAGTTGACTAACTTTTGCAATATACAACAAGTAAGTAAAATTCGTAATGTTTTACATACGGAAGTGTAAAATGCAAATACAACACTTGGAAATAAATTACAGAGACGAGTTGACACTTACATACTCTGAAATTGACAGTAGTAGTAGTTATAGTAGATTATGTAATATGAAAAGGACAGAAATTTAATTTCGACAGTCACATTTCCTTATAGTTTGTCATAGTGTATCCAGCGGTTTATGGTTACAGGAGATCAACAGGTCAAAGTTTAATTCTTTTTTTTACTTATTGTGGAAATTTCTCGAGTGTGGTGTAGATTAGATGTTAACAATTACTCGAAATCTCAGTCACAAAGCATACGTTCTCTTACAACACTTTTTCTGGGTCTATAATCACTCAGAAAAGCAAAATGGTACATATAGCCATAACATTATCACACTTATAAGTAAGATCTTACGAAATATTACATCTCACGTACACAAAATACATTCGTTCTTTACGTTTAGTTTTACAACATCGTACAAAAATTCATAAAATGCACATACACATCAGTTTGCTCTCAAATTCGACAACAGAATAAATCGGAAAATAGCCGAAAATATCTTGTGGAAGGATTCTTTGGTGACATCATCGATACGGACACCTATTGGGCATCTATACACCAATGTTTTGTTATTTATTTATTTATTAATCATTCGATCCAACAGGATTCAAGATCCCAATTACAGAACGATCATATGACATACAAATACAGAAACGAATGAGTTGAACAGAATACATATAAGAAATTTAACAAGTGAGTTATTATAAAAAATATTTTTTTAATATATTTTTAAATTTAGATAAGGACTCGCCAAATATGTCAATGTAAATAGTACATGATACACTGTTATATGCTACACAGAGTTGTCTTATTGGAAATTTCAATTCGTAAGTAGTCCTAGCTGTTTTACAATGAAATGGTACTTTATTTCTTGAAGTGAACGTGAAATGGTTATATGTACTATTTTGTTTTAATGATTGTAGACCCAGAAGAAGGTGGAAGAGTGTACCGAAACAGGTTGTGTAAGAGAATGAATGCTGTTTGACTGAGATTTCGAGTAATTGTTAACAACTATTCTTTACTTATTGTTATTATTTGTTTCATGAACAAAGTCAGCGGGTTAAGGTTGAAAAACAATGAAAATTTAATTGTTAATTAATTAACAATATGTTGAAATATATGTAGGTACAATGTCTGAATAAGTGAATATGAAAAATAATTAACGAAAACTTTGTAATAAATAATAATTTCAATTAACAAACGTCTTTCTCTTCATAAATAGCTAGATAGGAGAAATTATGTAATACATCTTTGAAATTTACTTACATGGAAATTATAAAGCTAGGTATATTTAACAAGTGAATGAGGAAGTTTTGTTATCTGTAAAAAAGTTTACTATTTATTTATTTATCTGACTACTTTCACAATAGACAATAATAGATAAAATCAGTTTGGAAAACGAATTGTAATACTTTAAAACACAATTTAATTTAATTATGTTTTTGCTGTAAATAATTGATAATCCATTATACTACGATGGTAAATTGGGTACATATTTATTTATAAAATTGAAGCGTTTAAATTAAAAGAATATAAAGTGTCTTTTGTATGTTTCAAAAGTGTTTTGCATTTATCCATTTTGAGTCACAATATTTTAGTACTTGTACTTATACCCACAACCCTTCATACATAAAATTTGTTCCATTTTTGGTTTTATATTTCAACTATATTGTACCATTTCTAAGTGTTTGTAAAATAGATAGTACATCATAATTATAATTACCTATATTCAGTAGTTATACAAGAATTTCAAAAATAATCGAATGTACAGTTGAGAGAACGAAATGTGTTGCTTAGGATCCACGACACCTTGGGTGGAGTCAGAAAACTGTACCTATATTCAGATGATTTTCGAAGCTCGAGTTGCATATGTTAAGGACTATAGTTTGGTTCACGAAAGATGACTATTCATGGTCACTTGTTCGAAGAAAGAATACAAAGCACTTAATACAGTAGTAGCTTATCAACATTTCATGTTAGAAAGAGAAAGATTATTTGACGTATGTCTATACAGTTTACGTTGTGTAGCAGATATACGTAAATGGTGACATTACTTTCCAACACATTACAAATAATAATAACGTATGTCGTTACAGATATCTAATTACTGCCCTCTGTCCTAATAGTTACCCAGTGACGTTGACATTTAAATCAAATTATTATTCCATGTTTTTTGTCAAGTCTATGTTTTTAGGTTTTGCAAATACATAGGTGAAGAGCATAAATCTTTGAGAAAGGCATTATTTAAAAAGAAACATAATTTTCAAATAAATTATACTTATTTTTTCAGTTCAAATGTATCCATAAATATTTCATGTTGCACGTCTATGTATACGAAATGCAGTGAAGTTATCTGCTTGAATTGTCATCTTCGTTAACCAAACTATATACAATTTTTACAAAAAAAATACGAAATGTCAAAAATATTACTTGTTTATTTATATTCATGGATGATATGATTACATATTATTCATTTGTTTGCGACCGAAATACGGCAAGAATTGAGTTTCGCGACCCACAGTTTATTAACGCAAATAGCAGATATTACAGCGTAACTAAGAAAAATTGAGCTATCTGATTGGTCTTTTTCCGATGAGTTGTATAGTCAATAAAATAAATATTAGTAAAATCGTCCATTTGTGCTTTTCAGCGCGCGTTAACATTAGGGTGTAGCAGACTTGCACAAACCAAGTCCTATTTTTAGAATGTTGACCATTTTTTGAAATAGAAGCAAATTTGTTTTATTTGACTCGGAAAATATTTTTATATATTTTGTAAGCGATAAAATAAACAAGTTTTTAATGTGAAATAGGTTTTAAATTTTGTACATATATATCTTGTATCGTATAAATATAAAAACAATTATTTAAAATATGACTCTACTACGAAAAATAAATTAATCAAAAACCTTTAAATTTATAAATAAAACATAATATATCGATCTTCTCGTATTTCATTCCTAGTTAGTGTTTACCCTAAGCAAGCTATGGAAAACATCATCAACAACCGAAGATCGTTGACATAGAAACAGCAACAACAACCGACAATGTCCAATGGAGGGGCGAGAGAATACTATACATACAAAAGTATAAATCGGTTAGAAAGTCTTGCAGTTCTCGCTTCGACTTTACGCTCATAGTGTGTGCTTTTAATTGAAAAGTGGTGCAGTGAAAATAAAATGCGTGTGGTGTTTTTCCTGCTGTGTTTTGGAGTGGTCAAAGGGTTGCCGCCCCCTATTGCACAAGGTGGGGGATGATTTTTTTATAATTTATAACTGATATCTTTCATGTAGTTTAGTTGTGGGCACTCTGGCTGAAGTGGAGAGTGAACCACGAAATTAATTATACTTCCCGCGACTTATTTTATATTGGTTATTAATAAAGTATAAATAAATATCTGCAGAAAATTAATTTTTATAATAATCAAAATCGCAAAAAAAAATTTAGAGTTTTTTTTCTAAAAAAACTATTTATTTATACTTCCGGTTATCCGATAGACACCAAAATCTAATGAGTTTTTCCCATATTAGAATAAAGTAAGAATACAAAGTTTCAAAATTTTCTGAATAATAGTATTTAAGTTAGAGGGGTAAACAAATCCACACGCACACACACCCATACACATGATTGAAAATGATAAAAACGAATTCTAGGGACCTTAAAATATGCTTATTTACTAAAATCTGGAAATGCGATTTTTAGCCCAATCCTTAGCTTTTATCTTTTGTAGCGAGAGGTAAAAATGTTTTACAAATTATATTTATTAGCAAAAAAGAGGATATACACTATTAGTTTATTAGAAACGGTTAACTTTTTTTACCATTACTAATTGTTATTTTTCTAGTCGAATAGACAAAAATTGAAACTGTAATACAAATGAATTAAAGAATATTTTGAAATATTTAAATTCAAGTTTAACGAAAAGTTTAATATTCTTATACATTTGAGTCAAAGTATTTTAGTACTTGTGTTTGTTTACCTACTCAATGCTCATAAAATTAATTTCATATTTAAATTATTATTTGTTATTGAAGTGACCTCAGAAGAACACTTTCCACTTCAGTTACGAGTATATAACAAGTCGACTTTCATGCATTCACGTACAGTTATTAATAATGGTGGTAAAACTTTTCTCAATATTTTTTTTTCTCACAGTTTCCTTGATAAAATCAGAAAGATCTCATAATTTCTAATTAATAACAGATTTTGTACTAAGTACAATAGTTCCTAATTAAATGCAGGAAACTAGTTATTTGAATTTAACTTCCTTTCAGCAGCAAAGTACACTTACATATTATGTACTTGAATATAAAAAGATACACCGAATTTATAATTGTTATAATTTTTGATACTAATAATAGTTATTACAATCTACAACTACTGTGTTAATTATTAATTAAAAGCTTAGAAAAACTAAATTAGCTCATAGTTCCGCCATTCATATTTGCATTTTTAGAAGTAAAACTGAATTTCTTTACCCATTTTTTAAAATAGAGTCATGATTACAAATGTAATATCTATTGCTAGATCTGTGTATGTACTAAAAACCTGGATAAGTTATTGGTATATAATATAGTTTCTCTTTCTTTTCGTAACTTGTGAGTAAGCTATTCAACCAACAAGCCACAAAAACTGAAATAGATTGGATTTCTAAATCAGTGGGCAAGAAATTTCACTAACCATTTCTTCCTAGGGCTTCGAGACATGACAAACAGTAAAATATCTTCAAATGGACTTCATTTTCAAGTGGATAATGTTGTTGTTAGTAATGAAGGGAAATTCTTACAGAATGTATTGACAAGAATTTCAATTTGTTACATGTTACATTCGGGAAAAGAAAATATCAACTTTCTTAGCAAACTCCCATAAAAGAGATTTGGCGAGTACAATTTTTGGCACATTTTCATCGGTGGTTGATGTGTTAAAACGTCCGGCTGCCTTCTCATCTTCCACGTCTTTTTGGTCTTACTAAAAACGTTTGTACCATTCATAAACCTTTAGTTTGGTTATAGCTTTTTCGTCAAAAGTCTTCTCCAACATTTATAATACTTCATTGCATTTTATACCATTTTTAACATAAAATTTAATACAGACTATTTGTTCCGTCATTTTTCAATTAAACAAACACAAATAACGTGTCCAATATGAATAAAACCTGACGTGCATATAACAGAGCGAAGTATCAGCGTGATAAAAAAATGTGATGGAACACTGAACTTTTTACCGCCCGCTACCTTTGGTAAGGAAGGTATAGAGATCGTGCTAAAAATCGCATATCGAGATTTTGGTAAATGACCACGTTTTAAGGTCCCTACAAACCGGTTTTAACCTTTTCACGATGATGTCTGTGTATATACGTGTGTGTATGTGTATGTGTGTGTGTGTGTGTGTGTGTGTGTGTGTGTGTGTGTGTTTGTGTGTGTGTGTGTGTGTGTGTGTGTTAGATTTTATAGTAAATCAGATAACCGGAAATGCACTTTACTGGAAGCTCAAAATAGTTTTTGTTAAAGTGTTATTTTTTCGAGATTTGTTATTATAAAAATTAAAGTTTTTTTTAATTTTCTACAGGTTTGCGTTAATACTTTTTGTATATATTTTGTGCATAAATTTCTAAAATTATCTATAAATTCAATCCAGGAACCTACGCTTTAAACACAACTCCATGGTTACACAGTTCAGATCTCAAATGTATATAACTGACAGAGATATATGTCACTGTCAACAAACTAATCATTTCAAATAATAATAGTAACGCTTTAAAAAGAAACTAGTATATGGAACAATAATTATATGGCAAGGAACTTAATACAGTTTCCAGCATAAGTAAATATGTAGGAATATAGGTAAGATAATAAAAATATATAATACATCATCACGGCATATTACCCATTGCTGGGTGAGCCAATCTGTTTTTTACACAGATGTCGGTAGTAATGATGACATATTTGTACCGTGCGGGCGTTTACCAGGTGTCCCCTCACGAGCACTTATTGCTGGCGTGGAGAGTGCACCACAGGGGTCATTTTTGTACCATTTAAAATTCGAAATATTTGGTGTCGGTCAGAATCGAACCCGGTATATAAATTTAATTTAATTTTAGGTACATGAATAAAAATTAAATTAAACGGGAGGTATTGTGGTGGCCACATCAGATTTTTTTTGAATGATAAGACAACCAAATATTTATTTTTTAAACAAAGAAGTATTAAGATGTCTTCAATAACTTGTACATTTTCCAAGGCGTGTTACAATTGAAAGTTCAATGTTACATTTAAAATCTTGTGCTATTTATAACTCCATAAAAACTGTACGTTTGAAGTCATTGAAATATGCAAATAACTATTCTGTTGCCCCACTGAAAATTGCTTTATTGCCTTATTGTCTTTGGTTCAATGGACAAGTCTATCTCGAAATGAATACCCTGGGAATAGCCTTGATTTCATTTCTATTTAATTCTTACTTTGTGTCTAGACAACTCTATAAACCTTATTCTTCTTCAGGAAGTTTAAATCGTTCGCTTGCTTCAATCAATCTATAGCGAAAGTTTTAGATTTATTACGTCTTTTGCCATATTAATTGCGAAGATTAGCTGAGGATTTTTAATGGAGAAAGTACTCTACTTCTGGGCAGATTAGAATTTATGTTTGTCAAAATTAACATTAATTATAATTTATATAGGGCACAGACATTCATTACTTCAGATCAAAACAAGCTTTATTACTTCATTATACACACTTAAAAGCTTGAATGGCTTCAAAATTTAAGCTTAAAAGATCTAGTATGACTTGATTAAAGAAAAGCTTGGTTTGGATATGAAATTACAGTCTTTCAATTTTAATATATGCTGATGCGTGAATGTATTTACTTACGTTCATACGATATTTTTTATATTTAAAGTTAATTTTCAACTAAGCTACGAGGGCCGTCCAAAAATTCAAGATACCTGGGTACTGGGGGCCTGGGAAAATTTTGTTTCGGAAAGTTGGCACCACTGTCGTATAGAGCAGGCACGTAAAACCTGACCCTTTGCAACTGCACCTGCGGACCGAACATAGGAAACGGCATGCGATGCAGCGAACAGGTCATGACTGTTTTTAGTAGTGGAGCGTGCCTGTCCGTCTGAGATCTGGTTGGTTGTTTGCGGCGCGCACATTGCTCGATGGCGTCAGGGAGACATAGACTACAATCACAGACCAAATAACACTATCTATATGGGCGACTATGTTATTATCGGCTGAAACAGTGCCTGGCGCGCCCTCTCTTGGTAGAAAGGAGGGAACTAACTTCCTATTAAACGCCTGGGGCGTAATCGAAATGAAATTATGAATTAGATTTAGATTGCTTTGTTTTATTCATTGACGGATAATATGCATATACCTCGACAATTTTCAATTAGGAAAGTTGAAGCAAAAATCATTTTTATATGAAATGTATAGTCTTTACTTTTATAAAAAGATCTGATGTGGCCAGCACATTACCTTCCGACAATCTTGTGTATTATGTACAAGTTCCATATATAAATTTTCTTGCAAAAGATTCTAAATTTCCAGTAAAATTATTTCATAAACAAACTAAGCAAATTGTACTTAACACTGACATCTTCTTCGTCTTTAGCTTTCCCAATCATTAGGGGTCGCTATTTTTTATTTTCTTCTTCCACTCATTTCTGTTTTGCGTGTCGTTCTCATTCAGTTCCTCTTCTCTCAAGTCTTCCGCAATACAGTCCTATCTTATCCTTTCATACTTTACCCTATCTTTCCGTATCTTCCCCAACATCTATCTCAACATCCTCATCTCTGCCACATTCATTTTCTTTTCCTTGATACTGACATCTGTCAATTTGAATTATCTGAATATATTAGCAGTTTCCATGGTTAGCATAACTGACTGATTTATGCAATTTAATATCTTTATAATTCTTAAACTCTATATCTATAGAATATGAAGCATAAAATGCAATCAAATTGTATACAGAATAACATTAAATGTCAATAAATAATTTAACTGCATTTTTTCAAGAAAAAATTTTAAAAGTTGCAATTGAGGGTACTTTCGGTGGACCAATTATAAACAAAATTTAATCTGCATATGGATTTAAATTCGAGGAATACGAAAAAATTATAATTTTTAGAATCTGGTATTGGAGTTATGCGATCCGTAATGAACGTCACATACACACACACACACTCTCATACACACACATACACACACACACACACACAAATATATATATATATACAGACAACATCGTAAAAATAGTAAATTCGTATTGTAGGGACCCAAAACCTGCTTACGCATTAGAAACTTACTATCGAATTTTTTGACCAATACCTTCTTTACCTAAAGCTGATGGAAGGTATTTATATCATTACGGCATATTACCCATTGCTGGGTGTGTCAATCTGCTTTGTAAAGAGAGCGGTCGTTTACCCCCCCCCCCACACATACACTGCGCAGCCCGTAGCAAAATGCAAAATAACTAAAGTGGCTTGTGGTGCAAAATGAGTTTGACATGCCTGGTATAGAGAGAATCCCCCCCTTTCAAACGAATGGTCCAGCAGTGCTCTACGGTGAGTAGTTTCACAATAGCAGTAATTTGAAATGGAACATCCTCTTAACTCTCCAGCTAGGTGCGAGATCCACTCGGTTATACGATTTCTGCATAGGTCTACTGTAAATACGGATCACTATTATAAAACCTTACAGGAATTTCGAACGGCGGTCCAGAACCGAAGGCAGGAAATGTTGAATCGAGGCGCGTATCTGCTACACGATGAAGTCTGCCCTCAGAGCCTCACACAGCGCGAGTTAGCAAAACTTTACTGGATGATTTAGGATGGGCTGTTGTGGACCTTCCGTTGCACAGTCCCGATTTGGCACTGTTTGAATTTCTTCTCTTACTTAATTCAAATAAATTTCAGGCAGGAAAAAAAATGACGATAAGGTAAAAGAAGAAGTGGAATGTTGGATGAAGAGGCAAGCGGCAACATTTTTGATAATGGCATCAAAAATCGTGTGCCCCGTCACAGATGTGATTGAAATTAACGGGAACTACATATGTAGAAAAATAATTTAAAATAATATCTTTTATGGATTTTTGATGGCCTATGTATCTTTAATTTTTGAACGGCCCTCGTACTTAGTACAGTTCATACGATGTAACTTGGCGAGTTGGGACAATTCACATTATCACTGCGGTAATGGGAAAGTTATAAAATCCATAGGCGTACCGAAGAAAAATGAAGTTAAGAAAATATATTTTCTATTGCTATTGAAAAAAAAATGCACCAACGCTTATGTATGAATATAACTTCTTGGGTTGAAAAGTACCTGACACCCCCAGTTTGAGTGTATTAGGATGAAATTTGCTTTGTATAAGGCAATAAAACATTGTAAAATCACTATTTCACTTCTGAAGCTGTGCGGCATCGAAGTAAAAGTAAATATTTGACAAAACACAACTTAGGAATAGTGAACTGAATTACATTCTTTTGGATCGCCAAGTTAAATCGTATGGACTGTAGTTAAGAGAAGAAGACAGCGATAGGCTTAGCTTGGCTTTAAAATTCAAGCTTTTTACAGCGTTAAGCTTGGCTTGGGCTCGATGGATGTAAAGCTTGATTTGGGTTGAAATTTCAAGCGTTTTGATTGGCTTTAAATTTCAAGCTTCTTGGCCTGTTTTTGCAAGATTTTTCAAGCTAAACTAAGCCAAGATTTCAAGCATCCGATATAAACATATTTCTCCAAAACTGTGTAAATTACAGCGTTACAATTTATGTGTCAAGGGTAATTACCATTTTAACTTACTTCACCTCCGGTCAAATTTCGAATTTTACTTTCCAATTTTTGTTTTAATACCATCTACCTCACGGCGAAATTCTTAGACAATTCCTAATCAATCTTTTAGATTTTGTTTAACACCCACACCCACCCACACAATTTATCTTCCTGAATGCTACAATCCAACAATGTGTTAAGCACGAAGGCCAAGTCAGGTTCAACAACTTCCCATATGCGTATGGCACTTTCGCTATCACATGTGATTGTGGACATGAGTAGAATTTTGATAATATAAGTTTCTCTTAATGACAATGACAACCACAAAAAGCGATAGGTGATAAAAAAGAATGCAAGATTATGGAAGGAAGTGATGGTAGATAATTTATAATTTAATGTATGAATAGCTACTAATAAGAAAGTAAATTATTTCATATATACGGAACTGTAAGTGTAACACTAACTTTCATTCAATATATAGTTCATTTTTTACTTTTAATTTCATGTAAATTAAATACATATAATGTAATATTCCACAGGAAAAACTAAAGCATCATTTTTGCATTTACACCTGGTAATTCCTGTAGTTTATGTATTTAGTTTCGCAAGGAATAAGTGTGCGTGTAAAGAAACAATTGAACTTAAAACAAATGCAGCTTCTTCCTGACAAAACAATCGCAGAACAAATGCAGGTGAAATGCATCAACAAATGCAATAGGAAATACATTTACACTTACATTTAAATTTATATTAAGGAAAATGTATTGTGTAATGTGTTACAAAATAAAAGTTAATATTTATGTAATTATATAAATAATTATGAGGCGCACTAGTGCAAAGATTTTCTTTTGTAATAGTTATTAATCTTACAAAACTAATTTCACTTACATAAATAATAACGATCTCATTACAGAAAGCAGAATGCATCGCTCATCTTCAGAAATTTATATTTTATATAATTCTTAGATTTCGGTATGATATGACTATATACGAGCCCAAAACCCATAATATTTCGGAGAATTTACATTTTCAACAAACAAATTATAAAACCTACGCAAATAATGAGAAATTTCTACGAGTTTACAAAAATAAATAAATAAATATTTCATCACGGCATATTACCCATTGCTGGGTGTGCCAATCTGCTTTGTACAGATATCGGTAATGATGGAATATTTGTACCGTGCGGGCGCTTACCAGGCGTCACCTCACGGCCACCCATAGCTGGCGTGGAGAGTGCACCACAAGGGTCAATTTTGTGCCATTAAAATTTGATGTAATTTTTGGCGTCGGTCGGGTTATGAATATGAATATGTTATTAAAGTATTCCGCCATTTAATAATGGGTTACATCATCTTTATTAGTAATACCAACTTCAATTCTATTAGGCATTAGGGATTGTATCCTTAAGCCAATATTTTTTTTGTGAATATTGTCCCATATGTCTTGCAAGGTATGTTTTATTGTACGCACTGAATTTTTAGGAAGATAACCCTTAAAACGCCAGTAGAACTATTATCACCAGTCATTTGGCCCACAGTTTTTTGAAATTTTAAGTTTATATTTAGAGTAGCCGAAAGAATTTTGTAGTAATTTTTAATCATTTGTGTAGAATTTATAATTTGTTGAAAACGTAAACCGACCTAATTGTTTTAAGTTTGGGCTTGTATCTGCATCTGTACCAGCAGATTGGCCCATCCAGCAATGAGCAATATACCGTGATAATATATTTATTTATTTATTTATAGTTTCTTGCAGTACCAAAATAATGTATAAACCATTTATAAAGTGCGTACTTCCTATATATTTCGCTACTGTAAGTTGGTAACTTAAACGCTCGATCATGCCGCAAACCTCAACTTTTTTTTTTCGATCACTTTCTTCCGGTTCTGGAAACTGCAAACGAACTGACTCTCTCTCCTTATAGTAGGAGTGTGAATATACTAAACAAGTAGTTCAGTAGTTAACGCCCAAAATACCAATAATATCATCAGTATGACATCACTTGGTTTCTCTTATAATCTTTTATTCTCCATCTGATATTCACGCGTTTTAAATTGTGAAATCGGGGGCATGACATCTGGTAGCAAATTCAAGTTAACCAAATGAAGAAATTTGTTGTAACAAAGATTTTTTTTACACTTGATGTGAAACTGACCGCTTGAAATACGTTCATAATATACGGTACATTAATTCCCAACCGAACTAAATCAATATGTTCATGTTGTCATGTTGTGATATTTAGTTTTGAGCATTGTGCAATAGACGAAGAAGAAAAGAAGCTTGTTATATTCGTGTTGCAATATGGTTGGTATTTTCTGCACATTAAAGAATACTTTCTTTAAAACTATTTTGCAAAGTGTATACAATCTCTAAATTTATTCAACAAAGAGTTTTGCACGAAATGAAAGCTGCAATTTCTTCTTTTATTAACATTTTTATCTATTTAGTTTTTAGCTTAACACTTACGACCCTGCGAATGAGCCAAAATATTTTAGTATTTGTACTGTAATACGAAAAAATTGTTACATCTTTGGCTTTATTTTTTAACCACATTTGGAATTTTTCTAAAATATTTATATAATATATTTTTGCACTTTAAGTATTCAGTAGCATCAATAATTATTTTTTATGTATCGATGTTTTAGGTTTTCATTTATAACTCGGAAACTTTTTAACCTAAATAAATAAATAAATAAATAAATAAATAAATAAATAAATAAATAAATAAATAAATAAATAAATAAATAAATAAATAAATAAATAAATAAATAAATAAATAAATAAATAAATAAATAAATAAATAAATAAATAAATAAATAAATAAATAAATAAATAAATAAATAAATAAATAAATAAATAAATAAATAAATAAATAAATAAATAAATAAATAAATAAATAAATAAAATATATATGTATATATATATATATATATATGTATATAAATAAATAAATATTTCCTAATAGACAGTACAATGGGCTACTTGCATGACATTAAGAAAAATTTTTTTTGGAATATATATATATAAAATAAAAGACCCCCTATTTTTTCTTTTATCAAAATTTTGTCACTTACGGCTAAAAATAAATATTTTCTTTTTATGACGTCACAATCATCACGGATGACATACGTCCTAGTTCTGTAGTTTGGGAAGACAGAGACGGAGATAGTGGAACGTTGTCTGAACCTCGATCTTCCCTTCACCTCTCCCACTCACATTAACGAATCAAATGCTAGTGATTGTGTCGTCATCAAGATAGGAGGGATACATTTATGTTAAATTTATTAAATAATAACACAATATATTTGAAAAATTTATAATGTAAATAATGTAGTTGAGTAAACTAAACTTGAAAAATATAATAGTTTTCAAAATACTCTTGTATGCAAGTAGCCCATTCTCGACTTGTTTCACAATTTTTATAAATAATATTCAATAAAATTAAATATAAATAAGTAAAATCGTGCTCCTTGGTGACCGCGTGCATGAGTGTCTTGTCGCGAATCTGAGGAACTGGGTTCGATTCCAACCGACGCCTAAAGAAATATTTTAAATCTTAAATGGCACAAAAGTGACCCTGTGGCACACTCTTCACGCCAGCAAAGCGTGCCCGTGAAGTGACGCCTGGTGAACGTCCGCATGGTATAATTATTTTATCACCATTACCAAAATCTATGAATAAAGCAGATTGACACACACAGAAATGAGTAATATGCCGTGATGATATTTTTACTTATTTATATTTATCTAGATAGCAGATTTGCACAAACCAAAGTTCTATTTTTAGAATATTGTTTGATATTGCAGCAAATTTGCTTAATTTTGCCTGGAATATATTTTTAAATAATTTCTGAGCGAGGAAATGAGATTCAGCCAGATTTATTTCGGCAGGGGTTTAACATTGGAAAACAGTTTTATCAAATACTGTCTGTCTCGTTAAACATTATGTAAAGGTTAAACTTTTTAAATTAACAGTCTTGTTGCCTGAGTAAACTTAATTTAAAGACGTAAAAACAGATTTAGTATACGTTATTTCAAGAAATAAGCATTCATGTTACAGATTATAAATTTCATTAACATTATCCCAAAATTCTCACAATACATTTTTTAAATAAAATAGATTGGGGTTTCTCACACCCCAACTGTCTAAATTTTTTATACAATCCCACAGGGTTAAACAATAATGTTCAATGTGTTATTAAACAGTACATAGTTCTGCATCTACCAACAAGTCGAAACAAAGTTAAGGATAGTATAAAGAAACGTGTGTTGATATCTACACACTTTTGTTGTTCACATCAACAACTTATTTATACTTTGTTGGATACGAATAAATAAATAAATGTGTTACTGTTTAAGTATGAATATTGTTACTGTTATTTAATGTTAAAGTATATTTTGTCCTTCTAAAACCGTTATACCTAAAAAAAACTGTGACAAGCGAAAATTTATTTATTATAGAAGGAAACAAATTTAGCATAATAATTCGTTCAAAAAATACTTTCTCATTTCTTGTTTCATCATATGAGCGTTAAAAATCTATTAAAAATAGATTAAAAAATCTAAACTTTCAATAGAGAATAAAACAAGTTAGTAGGTAAACAAGCGCAGCAGTAACTTAGTAACTAGAACAGTAGAGAATCGAGGTTCTTCTTCCTTTCACTTTCTTTGACATTCTTAAGCACACGACTGCATTTTAAAATCAACGATGCCTCAGAAAAACATACCAATTATTATGGTTACGCTTGTTCAAACAATTTTTACAAAAATTTGAATAACTGCGGAAATATTAAAATGTAACGACTTTCCTGTTTGAAAAACAATTCCTGCATCAGATAAAATTATTACCGAACAATGTTCTTGTTGACAACAAAACAAAGATGAAAAAATTGTGTGAAAATATAATACAAATACAAGAGAAATTTAGTTTTTAATATCAAGCGCACTCTGACCACAGCTTGAGAAATATAACAATGAACAATTGCATAAACATTACCGAAAAAAAAAAACATAACTATGCATTGCGTCATTTGTTTTGTATAGCGTTAAATTGGAGTGGCATCTTCGTGAATTTAACAAAAGAAAAACGTGACTAAAGAAATTAAAACGTGATAGAGGAATTTTTATGTTTATGTAATATTCTTGCATATTAAAAGTAAAGTGTATTTTGATAGGTCAAGTTCACATATGAATTTAAAACAAATGAGAATTACATATATTAATATTAGTTTACATGATAGAAAGAAGAAAGCTTTAATTATATAGAAATATTATCATAATGTTGTTTTGTTTATACTAATTAAATGAATATAATTTAAATCACTTTAAAGAGACTGAAAGTTAAATTATATATTGTACGAAATGATACCCGCTTTTTGTTGAGTATAGAGCGAAAATTAAATTACTGATAAAGTGACGCTACTGAGATCTCGTTGCTAAAATAATACTTTAGTGATGAATATACATGAAAATTCCTTCAATTACTGGTGTTTTAATAAAGTTTTATAAATTCTTTAGACACTCCAGTTCTACTGAATGTCAGCTGTCAGCTTCTGTAGACACTTTCGGCCCGTGCTGAACAAATCATTTGTTAATGGTAACTTGCTTCACGGCTTGTCTAAGGCCCAATTCTACCACCTTGTTAAAGTGACAGTTTATTAACCATTAGTTAAGAATAACTGAAGGTTAGAAGCGATAAAACAACATTTTTAACTTCCAGTTAGCTCTAACCAAAGATGGTAAGAACAATTTTGCAACATAACCGCTGTTAGCACTATTACTTTAACTTAGGGCATCGAACCCTCCAAAAACTGGGTTCGGTTTAGGTTCAGGTTAATTAATTTTTTGAGAGATGAATTCGGCTGCGGTTCTGGTTCAAACAT
The DNA here is from genome assembly GCA_951394225.1 of Harpalus rufipes. Taxonomy (NCBI): domain Eukaryota; kingdom Metazoa; phylum Arthropoda; class Insecta; order Coleoptera; family Carabidae; genus Harpalus; species Harpalus rufipes. The sequence continues at coordinate 3,927,298 of OX596283.1, forward strand.
TGATAAAATTTGAGGTTTTGTTCCGGGTGCAGGCATTGGGTTCAGGTTCGGTTCGACCTAATGAAAACTGAATTAATGTTTTTGGAATAACAATATATAGAAATAATTTAAAATGCGAGCCGGAATTTACGCAAAAAACAAAAACACGACACAATTTTCACAAACAGACAACACATGTGTCGATTATAGGCTGTTTTACAATTACGCGTACATTTCGAACTCATAATGAACCTGAACCGGAGCTGAACCCTGAACCCGAATTTTAAAACTGGGTTCGGTTCCGACTCGGGTTCAATTGAAAAATATATTTGAGGTTCGGTTGTGGGTTTGCGTTCGCTAAAACGTTACAGTTTGGTTCCGGTTTTGGTTCGGTTCAGGTTCAGGTTCGATGCCCTGCTTTAACTAGATGTGGGAGGAGCGGGCCCAATATAATCAAAGCCACGGTTTGTCAAATTCTCATTAAAATTTCGTATAGTCGTGGAAACCAATACGTTAAGTAATATTTTAACAACGAAAGTATTTAAAAAACTATTAAAAGTTATAGCTTAAAGTATTACATTGTCTTTTCTTTTCTTGGATATCTTTAATTCAGCAGTATTTGGTCTCCTTGACATGTGAGTTCAGTCATATATCCTTCCTCATGTATTTTGAAATATGTAAATGTTGATCGTTTGACTGACTCCAACTTCTGTAACATCCTCGTTGTGTAACGAGATTTGATTTGTTGTGGTAGACAATTTCACCAATAGCATGTGTTGTAAGAAAGATTGAGACGTATTGAGATGTAGGTAGCTTTTACTGTCGCCAATGTCCAGCGGATCAAATACTTTTCTACTCTACTCTCACTCGTGAAGTATGTGTCTTCACTTTCTCAACCAAAATCAGACCTACTCTCTTTTTAAGAAAGAATTTATACCTGTTTTTCCACAGACAATATCGACAAGACTTTTTCTTCACATACTTTAGGCGCTTTTCAATAACATAATAAGGCAATACACTTCTTATGACATTTCACTAATGACTTTATGTAAGGGGTGATGCTTAAAATTTGAGATTAGATTTGAATGGCCATAAAATGTAAACACGTAGTTAAATGCAAATTATTTAAACTTAATTTTTAAAGTTCATTATAAGAAATAAACACAATTACTAAATAATTCTAGTTCGCCGATCGAAGTCTAATTTTTTACCTCTCGCTAAGAGAGGCATTGGATTCATGCTAAAAATCGCATGTCCAGATTTTAATGATTAAACGCGTTTTAAGGTCCCTACAACCTGATTTTAAAATTTTTACGATGATATCTGTGTGTGTGCGTGTGTATGTGTGTATGTGTGTGGGACGTTGGAAGGACGATTACTCAAAAACTATAAGACTTAATATATGTTTAACTACGTATTTCCCAATCGGACATTAATGGGAAGAACTGAAAAGGTTTTGGTTACAATTGGACAATCGGAAGTAGCAGATTCTTGAAAAAATCTTCTAAATATTATTTTCTGAAATTTTTTCTTGGTAATATTAAAGAAAATTAAATTCTCAATCTGACACAATTAATTTTTTTATTATATCTCGTATAGGTTTGGGGATATACTATATAATGATATAGAAAAATCTGTTGTAATAAATCTCGTTACCTAAAAAACAGTTGAAATATTCAAATGTTTGTAATTGACAGATAAATGTAAAATGTCAGTGTCAAAATTTTTTCTGGGAGGTACGAATATATTTAATATATTATGTTATTATTAATTAAATATGTTTTTAAATTATAGGTATGTTAATATTACATATATCCTTAAGCAATACCGCTAATATTGTCAATGAATTTGACGAATTTTGAACATATTAGAAGAGTTGGACAAAATTCCTCATAGAACGAAAGAAGAGATACAATTTCAATTATTTGTATGTACAAGAAATGTTAAATTCGTTACTTATAGGGCCAAGCAGATATGAGGATCCGTGTCAGTAGTTTTTTACATAGATGTCACAATTGTCATATGTCATAATTTTTCATTCAAAATTTCAAAATATTCTGATGTTTATTTGTCATCAATAGTATGGAATATACTTGTCGAGGAAAATAATCCACATGGATTTGGAAAATAATGATGTTTTGAATGAAAAATTATGATACTTGACACCTATGTACATTATTAATAGCTGTCAATCTAACACGGGCTCCTATATCTACTTGCCAAGGCTAACAAAGTCACATGACTGCTCTCGCCCTATATAACATAAAATTAAAATGGCGGGAGGTATTGTGCCGGCCACAACGGATTTTTTTGGTATGACTTAAACCATCTTTTATAGGGCTAAAATCAACTTTTATTATAAAGTATTTAATGCGATTCTGAAGCTCGGTCTCAATTTTTAAAAACGATAACCCTTTGCTAAATGCAGTTATTTAAAAATGCATACTAGTTGATTTCCAGTACAGAATGACAAAAAATGTTTGGGAGATCTCTAAGGTAAAATTGCCAACCATACGTGAATATCTTCTTGAACTTCATCAGGAATAGTCTCAATGTAAAACCCTGCATTTGCATTTTTATCAGTTCTTCAAAGTAAAATAAATTTCATTTAAAATGAAACATTTTCCGCAAAAAAATCCTGTAATCGCTAACATCTTGAACATATTTTTAGCTTTTGATCTTCAAATCTCTTTTAGTGTCCTGGCAATATGAGACTGGGTTCAGTTAAATATTTTAGCCAGCATACTTGTTGGGATTCCAGATTTGTTATTAACTTGCTCATCCAGTCGACGGTTGTTGGCTTTCGTCATTTTTGTGGCTTTTCTACCAAATCCTGGCTTGTGTTTTGATATAATATTTTCTTCTCAACGTTTAATAGCTTTTTCCTTTAAAAAATAATCTGCGATAAATTTATTTCTTTTGAAATAAGTAATTCACAGAACTCGTACATACTTTCAATTAATAGTTAAAACTTAGAAAACTCAAATGATGAAAAGTAATATTACTATGTTTCTAAATGTCAAATAAAAATAAAAACCAACGGTTAATAGATTTGGTCTTGAAAAATGCCTAGTCTCAAATTTTAGGCATCACCCCTTTTAACACAACAATGTTTTCCTTGGCGATCGCCTATTTTTAAACATAAATCATATGACTACAAAATTCTAGCACTGTTCATATCAATTGGTTTTAAGATGATAACGCCTAGTTTACGCCATCAACGATACAAACCAAAATTTATAAATAAACGCAGAATGGCACTCCAAATAATAGGTAGTAATTTGTGTTATAAATACTATGGAAATAAAGTGTTTTTCTTAGAAATTATAACAGTAACTAATTCAAAATGAACTATATTACACTTTCTCTAAAACTTAAAAAACCATTTCCGCTGTTACCTAACAATTTATTCTATATTTCAGTTACAAACACCTCCGAAATTATCGACGACACCGATATGTACCTCGAGCCAGATCAACAACCTCATTCAACCCAACCTGCTGCAGATTTCAAACCATCACCCGCAGAACTTGTAGGAGGAAGCCAAACATTTTTCCCATCATTCCTGTACAACAACCAACCTCTGGGCCATTCACGTCCTTTGGTGTTTCAACAAGAAGCCGCTTATAGTCAAAGACCAGCAGGGGCCTACCGTCAACAACAATTATACAACGAGAATTTGAAGTATAATAATCCTTTCAGACGGGAAAATTATCAAACAGCTGAAAGTAGTCAAAGTGTACTTGGATCAGGGAATTTTGGAGTTATACGCGGGGGAACATTTTATAATGAAAATGACCAACAGGAAGTAGAACCCTATCAAAATGGACGATATAATAATTATAACCAATATTTTCATAATAATGGACATGGAAGGCCAGCTTTCTTTTTTGGAGGCACAAATCCAAAGCCCCACGAACATGAACAATTCGCAAATTTCAGAGATTTTGCAGATATAAATATCAACACACCTACTCCGGCATATTCTCAATATGTAGTTGTGTATATAAATAAAAATGGCAGTAAAGTTGAAACCCCTAAAAAACAACCAAAGAATATTATTGAACGACTAGCTATGATAGATTTAGAAGTCAAAAAGGGTAAAGATAGTTATCCAGAAAAAAAATTATCAGCGACGAAAAGAAAGTTAGCAATTGTCCCACCAGAGAAAAAACAAAAAAATATAAAAACATCAACAACACCGCCTACCACAGATCTATACGAACCCTTGCTAGCGCTTAGTTGAATATAACTCCTCTTTATAAGGTTTAAATTTCAGGACAACAGGATTAAAATCCACAGTTCCTTTGAATACGTTCGTATTCAATGTTGTGCTTATGAACAATCAATTAGATTATTTTAAATGAATGCAGTATTTGTAGATTGTAATTGTTGTTTATTGTTTTAATAAAGCTTGAAAAATTAAGTGTTTGTTGTGATCCTGCTGCCATCTATCGACCGGAAGAGAAAATCAGGAGTGGGAACATCACAGCAGGAAAGTATAGTGGGGGACGAAACGTGTAGATGGCGGTAGCGATGTTGTTTGAGTTTGTAGAGAAATTTTTGCTCCGTATATAATATTTGGTATACACGTGTTACATTTGACTTTGGACTTACATTTGGAAAATTTTGAAGTAAATAATTGACAGTAATTAATTATAATATTTTTGATATAATTTTATATTTTATCAGATGTAGATAAATATACAAATGAATTATAACAAACAATTGATTTTTTGCAATAAGGATTAATTTTTGATTTAGATACTTTAGTAATTATTTAATAAATTGTACTTTAGAAAATTATTTTTAATTTGACTCAGCATCATATTTAAATATTAGAAAACTATTTACTGGATGTTAAGAAATAGAAAAATAAATGTTGATTAGTAATTACATAACAATAATAGTATATTGTGTTATTAGGATTCAAGTGATACTTTGTGTGGCGAGCGTAGAAGTTTGCACGACGAGCGAAGCACACAAGACACTTTTACTCCGAATGACACATTATATTTTTTCTTCAAATGTAGATATTTAAAGAAAAATATCTACTACTGACGTTACATTTTACGTAAATTACGTTTGCGATTTCAATTGCCTGTAGCTATGGATACTTATTTGTTCACTTTTTGTTATAAACAGTGAAGTGAAAATTTTCACGTTTTGACGTTTAAATAAAAACTTTAATTTTATGTCTTCCTTGTGTGCAATTATGTCGGAATTTGAAGTTATAATGTAAACCCCCTGAAGTTGTTCAATTGGATGGAAATCTAACAGTGTGGCTGAAAGTTATGTCCAGGAATTACTACAAAACAATATAAACTTTTCTTATCAGTTTCATTCTAAGTATTCTTATATTTATGACCGTCCCGGTAATTGTAATCTGTAAGTCTGTTATTCTTTAATATGTTATTTCCACAACAGTATTTAAATTTGACAGCTGTTGATGGTATTTAGTAACTTTATTCTTAGGTTATCTAGTGTTATAGTGACGTTTAGGGCGATAATACAGGTTTCTTTTATACAAGTTACTTCTTATTCGTTGACTCTGTATATTTTCTATGGATATTTATTTATTTATAACTTGGCGAGTTGGGGCAATTCACATTATCACTGCGGTAATGGGAATAAAGTTATAAAATCCATAGGCGTACCGAAGAAAAATGAAGTCCAATAAAATTACGAATATTACAAAAAAAATATATTTATACAAAAAAATATATTAGAAATATTGGAATGAATTATTTATTATATAAATCATATTATAATTAATTATTTTTTAAATTAATAAAGTTAAGAAAATAAAACTTCTATTGCTATTGAGAAAAAAATGCACCAACGCTTATGTATGAATATAACTTCTTGGGTTGAAAAGTACCTGACACCCCGAGTTTGAGTGTATTAGGATGAAATTTGCTTTGTGTAAGGCAATAAAACATTGTAAAATCACTATTTCACTTCTGAAGCTGTGCGGCATCGAAGTAAAAGTAAATATTTGACAAAACGCAACTTAGGAATAGTGAACTGAATTACATTCTTTTGGGTCGCCAAGTTAAATCGTATGGACTATACTTCTAATGCGGCTAGAAATAAAACTTCTACCTTGTGAATAGAGTCACAAAAGATGTTACTTTTATATCGTTTGAAGAAAAAACACTTTTATTGAAAAACGCTCAAACTTTATAATGTAATAACTTGTGACTAAGATACTTTTTGCGAAAAACAGGTTTACCAAACTTTTTGGCGTCCTTGAAAGTAGATGTCGCTATATTTAACTAATATTCAAAATTATTTGGACTATGGTTGCCAAGAACTCCTCAAATGTTTTTGAATGCTAGTACACCCTGAATAAAGTATAAATACTCGTATATACTAAAATACCAATTTTGTAAGAATACTGCGGTATGTCTGAGATTTCAAGTAAATGTTGAAACTTAATCTACAACCACAATAATAATACATTTTATAATAACAAATATGATTTAATTTCATTTTGTTGTCGTGAGATGAGATATCCTTCCGAAATTGAAACTAGCAGTGGAGTGAGACAACTCCCTGCAATATGGTTTCCCTTTCAGCAGGAATGAGTCCGCAGGAATGAGGGACCCTAGCAGGAGAACTAATTTCAAGTTGGCGGAAGGCTACATTTGTCATAAGGTCCCTAGTGGGCCATGATCGGCCAGGATGAAGTTATGAGAGTCAGAGTGCACTAGATCACAGCGGAGAAAGAGACAGGAGATATGCTGTAGCTGTGCGTAAAAGAGAGACAGCAGGAGTGGTCAGCGAGGAAGGGAAAAATCATCTACGGACGGGAGCGTTTTCAGAGGAAATCATCTCGTTGCCAGGAAGACTAAGCTGAGATTAAAACAGGGAGTATCGACAGCAGTTTCCACACTTGAGGATAGACACCTGAAGGGAGATATTTCACACAAATACACATCTATTTATGCTGTATCACTTATCACAAGCATGGTCTTATTATATATTTTATTAATGATGGTAATAAACAAACAATAGTACTTTAATGTTAATGAATGTAGATATACATACAATAATAATTATGTATTTAGTTCTTGTTTATATATCTAGACTTCTTATCTATTAGTATAAGTTTAAATAAATATAAAACAATAAAAAACTTAGTTCGGAAATCCTTTTATAAGAGAATATCTGCGTTTCAAAATTTATTACTACATTTAAATATTTCTGCAATATATATGTATGTGGAATATCTTTGGTCCAAACTGCAGGCATTTGTTTATAATCTTCGAGCAAACAAAAAACTGAAAATTAGAAAATGGGCTACTTGCATGATACTAAGAAATATTTTTTTTTGGAATATATATATAAAATAAAAGACCCCCTATTTTTTCTTTTTTCAAAATTTTGTCACGGCTAAAAATAAATATTTTCTTTTTATGACGTCACAATCACGGATGACATACGTCCTAGTTCTGTAGTTTGGGAAGACAGAGACGGAGATAGTAGAACGTTCTTCCCTTCACCTCTCCCATTCACATTAACGAATCAAATGTTAGTGATTGTGTCGTCATGAAGATAGGAGGGATACATTTATGTTAAATTTATTAAATAATAACACAATGTATTTGAAAAAATTATTATGTAAATAATGTAGTTGAGTAAACTAAACTTGAAAAATATAATAGTTTTCAAAATCCTCTTGTATGCAAGTAGCCCATTGTACGTCTCTTAAATGTTGTGTGCCTCAAGATATAGTTGAGTCCCTATAGTCAGCCTGTTGATAGCGCATATATTTATTGAAATAAAAAAAATGTGCCTTTAAGTTTGTATCTCCTTTTGATATTATTAACATCTAGGCCTGTATTATGAGCGCACTTTTATATTAAAAGCGCGTTTATGGAGGACAATTCTCGTAAGAATATACGAGTAATGTAAAAGCGCGCTCCATACAGCCGCTTTTGTTATAAAAGTGCGCTCGTAATACGGGCCTTCGTGTTTAAAGTATTTATTAAGATACAAATTTTTCTATTAAAATTTAACTTTATTTACTGACTGTTTTTATAATTTTAGACTACTTTTTCACTTAAACCTTCAATTTCAAATAATATTTTCTTTGTAACATTTTTAGTTAGGTAACATTTTTCTCGAAATAATTGTTACACAACCCTAAACAATATTTATATCGTTGAAATCAGAAAAATTCTCTATCTGATGGGCTAATAAATTATATAGGTGGTATTTAAAAAATATATAATTTTGTTCTACCGTTTGAGAACCACTGGTTGAATTTTCGGTTTGTTAATACTGATAAATTAGCTTGTTATTTCTGATCATTTCGTGTATATAATTTTTTTTTTCTAAAGTCATTTGTTCGCCCATAAAAGCGTTGGTTGTTATAAAGGAAACACCTGTATACCTATAAGTATAAGATTTTACAGATTCATGTTCTTATAAATACATTTATTTAAATTTTTGTGTACATGAATTTATATTTATGAATCTGTAAGATCATACTTACCCTGATGAAGGTATGTACTCGTATAAGTGTATACCGAAACGTCGGTTTTGCAAGAATAAATGATACATGACAGATTTCAAGTAATTGTTAACACCTAATGTACACTATAGTTGAGATATGAATCCATATAATCATCTCTATTTTACTGATGTAATTCTAATTTAATGCAGTTGTTCATTTAATACATTCCTCCTTCTGAGTAATGCACCTATCGTGATATTGTTCTCTTCTCGTTTGAATGAAAGAAAATTAAATTTGTAAAGTGTTGTAAAGCAGTAAAACAAAACAAATACAAGTACCGCGTTCGTGAATAAATCAAATCGCATTTGAAATTCCTTAGTCCGTGTTTTAAAAGTCAGTTAGTGGGAATTGCAGTTAAAAGTTTGGTTGTTGAAGAAACAGAGAGTGCAGAGGCAGACTCGTTGAGCGCTTCGCCTTGCCTTGTGGAAACCATAAAGCCATAAAACACGATTTATGGCTTTATGGCCGCTCTCTCATTTGCAGGGCTACAAAATGTAAGCTTTTATACACCTTCTGCTTCCGACTCATAAACAGCGGAGAACTACATGCCACACACATAAGGCAATGACAATAAGGACTTTAAATCGGATACGCACCATCACTGAAATTATTAACTCTACAGCGTTTAAAAATGATCTGGAGTAATAAATCAAAATTTGGAAGAATAATATTGGATTTTTGTCAGGAATGCGGCAAAGAAGCCATCTCATAAAATGCCGCTCACTTTATAACTGAAACAAAACTTATTTGTATAACTATAGAAAGACCGCAATATATGTTTCGATAATCTCTTTTGAAGAGTTACTACATAGGCGTAGATAAAAGTTTTCACAGGGATCTGTTTATATATTTATATTATCTGCAAATAAAAGATTTTTTTATCAAAATTTACATTTATTTCAATGAGGGTGACTTCAACTGATCTCGAAAAGACAACTAAATTTAATATGTTTGACATCCCTTAACAAATAATAATTGAATGTTTTTGTAGGACTAATTTATTATTCCAGCTCATTTTGAAACGAAAGTACAAGCCCAAACATAATAGTTCGGCCGGTTTACATTTTCAACAAAAAAAATATAAAACCTGGTGAGAAATTTCTATAAATTTCTTTCGACTAGTTTAAAATATAGATTTTAAACTTATAAAAACTGAATATGTATTCAAGTATTCCGCCATTTAATGTTGGGTTTCATCTCGTTTATTATTGAAATATATATTTTTTGTTGGGCATTAAGTTCCCGTGTTATTGGAGTTATAAAATTACAATTATGTGGACGTTTCGGCCATCTCCAGTTACAATAAGTTATGAATATAGAATTATATAATAGTTACAATGTGTGTGGTCACTTACCATAAATAACGTTGTATGTTCATAATATTGTCTAAATTTTACTTAAATTTAAAGGTCATTTTTGTAAATATTTATCATTGCGATCTCGTTTATTAGTAATATCATTGGCATTAGGCATTGTAACCACAAGTCTTACACATTTTTCTGGAAGTATTGTCCCATATGTCTTGGAAGGTAGGCTTTACTGTACGCACTGGATTTTTACGAAGTTGTTTTTCATTATGCCTAAAAGTAAAGGGTTTCGGTAGAAGTTAAATCTGGACTTGAAAATGGCCCTTAAAATGCCGGTCAAACTATTATCACCAGTCATTTGGCCCACAGTTTTTTAAAGTTTTAGTCTATATTTAAAGGAGCCAAAATAATTTTATAGAAATATCTAACCATTTGTATAGATTTTATAATTTGTTGAAAATGTAAACCGGCCGAATTATTATGAGTTTCGGCTCGTACAAATGACAATGATTCGACTACTGATTCAGATTATGAGTCATGTTTACGTTTAGATAAAATTATTATTCATATACATATTATGTTTAATTTACTTGTATTTGTATATAAATCTAACCAAAATATATAATTGAGGATCTTTTAGCAAAAACAACCTCAGTCCATTTTTTTAAAATTTTGAGATAGTACTAATAATAAAAAATCTGATATGGCCAGCATAATACCTTCCGTAAATCCTGTGTATTATGTACAAATTCCATACATAAATTTTCTTGCAAAAGATTCTAAATTTCCAGTAATATTATTTCATGTAAATGGCACTTGACACTGATATCTTCTTCTTTAGCTTTTCCCATTCGTTAGGGGCCGCTATTTTTTATTTTCTTTAAGTTATAATAAAATTTAACTGAGTTTTTCAAGAAAAACTGTTAAAATCTTCAAATGAGGATACTTCCGGTTGACCAATTATAACCAAAATCTAATCAAGTCTGCATATGATTGTAAGGAAGAGGAATACGCAAGAATTGTAATTTTTGGAATTCTAGTATTGGAGATATCGTGGGCGAAACCGCGATCACATACACACACACATGCACACACACACACACACACACACACACACACACACACACACACACACACACACACACACACACACACACACACACACACACATACAGACATCATCGTAAAAATAGTAAAATCGTATTGTAAAGACCCTAAAACGTGCTTATTCAATGAAAACTTACCACCGAATTTTTTGACCAAAGACAATACCTTCCTTACCTATGTATATGACGGAAGGTAAAAACCTTTCTAGCTTCCATAATGGTAACGATTTCTATAATTTAAGTTAATTACTGGATGCTAAATAATAGAAAATTAAACAATGATGAGCAATTACATATAAATTAGTAATTTTTATAGGACGTTTTTGTAGAAAGTTTTACCAATTCATACCCATATTTGGGTACCGAATATGTTCAATCAAAATCATACTTATACTTTCTATTAAGAAAAAATGGAATTACTTTCTAATTCTTTCGCAAAAAATAGTCTAGTCAAATTTGAAAATATAAGAGATCGTTATTATCGTCCTTAAAATAAGGACACAAAATGAAGTCTAGTGAACATGGCGTTTCAGAATTGTGGCCATCTTATTTACCATTTTTATTCCTGTGTCATCCCCATCTACCCTTGCCTGTACCGTATTCGTTAGAGGGGCGCCTTTACGCCTGTGAAAATGAGAAAAACGATTCCGTTGCAATAACCACAAATCTCTGCCACATCCTCCACCGATTATACAACATGGGAACTCGGAATCAAAACTTTACAAATGATAGATGCAACACTATGCTTGAAAGATGACATAGATTCAGAAAAATTAAAAAAAATGGAGATGGAAACGTGATTAATAAATTGTTATCGCTGGTAATATAAATACAATAGGTATGTAGCAATGAACACTAATTTGTTGAGCACAGAACGGTAGAATAGTAATTACAATTTCTAGTGAAAATGTTGTACTTAACATTTAATATTGTATTTTTGTGTCTTATAATACCGAATCTAACAAAACGTAAGTATTATACATTATTATTGTTTTTTGAAATAATTATACTTCGTTTTAAAATGAGCTGAAGTAATAAATCAGGCCGTCAAAGATATTTCAGTGGCACGTCAATAATTGTATTAATATTTAATAAAAATACTATAAATGGTTGAACTGATGATCGTCTGGTTTCAGAATGGAAGAATTGAAAATAATTGGACACGTAGTCTTATATAAATTATTTTCCATTCTTTCAATATATCCTTCCAATGAGATTTTCGAAACGTTTATTGGGGTCTTTCTTTTGTTAGCCGAGTTTGTTCCATGTACAAAGAGTACGGCATTATAGGAGCACCCTATAGTCAGAAAAATTGACTGTTGAGTTCAGCAATAAAACTATAAATATCGTAATTATGACAAAGCGGCATATCGCTCACTGTTTGGTTTATAATATTGCATGCCAACGGGCCATTATTTGTGCCGCTCTGCGTTTATACATTGCATGATTTCGCTACCTGTCTACATCGTATGTATTAGTACAATAATCATCTGTTCCTTTAATATAAAGGCTATTTTTGTTTGGAATAATGTTTCATTCTCATAAGAAATTATTTTAAACAAAATTAGTATTTATGTTAAAGGAACAGTAAGATTATTTTACTATATTTTACTATACAGAGCATATCTTCATTTCAACAGAGCGGAGCAAATAATGGCCGGTTGGCATCCAATGTTATAATGCAAGAAGTGAGCGATATGCCGCTTTGTCATAATACCTATAATTTTATTGGTGTACCCAGAACTGTGACCAGTACTCAAAAAAAGTATTTAAGTACTAAATACTCACAAGAAAAGTATTTAAATACTAAGTAAAGTAATACTTTAAGTACATTTTTTTACTTACTTACAATACCAGTACTAATTATTTTTTAATGAAATCAGTTAAAATAATACGACGAAAAATGATCAAATTTAGGTACATATTCGATTCGTATATCACTCTCATCCAATAAGACAGTTAAAGTAGGCTACTAATTTTAAAGTCATATATACTTATTAAAAAATAGCATATAAAATGTTTTAAAATAAACTACATAAGAAATGCATTTCATTTTATGCATCGCTATTAAAAGTCACACTTCACGTACTGTGATTTATGTCTGTAGCTACTACTTCACGCCTTGGAGTAGAAAAATTGTTTACTTATTTAGTTCTATAATATTAATGAGCACGTAGAAATAACCTTTAATAAACAAGTTGTTCAAAATTACGTCTTGATTTATCTTTATTTACGTCTTCAACTATTCGATTAAAACTGTAGATAGCGAAAACTTTAATAACTACTAACAATTGCTCAAACCTGTGTTGACAGTAATGCACAAATCACACAGCAATCTGTTCTTGTGCATGTGTGAAGTATTTAGTATTTAAAGTATTTAAGTTACTTTTTGGTATTTAAAGTATCCAAAAGTATTTGAAATACTTTTTATGAAAAAAAAGTATTTTAAGTACAGTACTAAGTACTAATTTTCAAAAGTATTTTAAGTAAAGTATTGTAAATACTGGTTGTATTTAAAGTAATACTTATAGTACTTTTACTTTAAGTAGTTCCCAGCTCTGGCTGTACCTAACAGAGTCAATTTTTCTGACTATAGTAATGTTACATCAAATTTTACTGGTGGGTTTATGTGCTGCATCCTGGCCAAAAAGCCAATACTATTTTAGCAAATTTTGATTTACTACCTTAGCTCATTTCGAAACGAAGTATAGGGGTAGGAAATTTAAAAGTCATATTTACACAATTGTTTGTTTTTGACTTAGGAAATACCATAGAAATGAATTTATATGTGAATAATTCGTGTATTTATTTAATTGTATATAAGTGTAAATAAGGCTGACCACAAACAAATCAGAAAAAAACTATAGAAAAAAATGATTATGTAGTTTCATAATTGTTGATATCCTCTTTCAAAATAATCGATTTATATAGAGTCAAGCACGAATGGGCGCAGTTAATATTTGGATGGGTAGTTGTATTGGAACATATTATATAATAACGTCACCATATGCGTATTTCTAAACATTAAATAAAATATAATGTATACAATAGATTATTTAGTCATAAATAATAATTTCATGACACATAAAAACAATATTTTCTAAACAATTTTCTCATACTACAGCACATATTTATGTTCTCCGCGTATTTATTAATAGAGTATTTCTTCATTTACCAGAAAAATAATTCAAAACAAAACTAATCTCTCATTTCATAATTATTTAAATGTCCATTACTGATAATGTATCTACCACATTTCAATGTCAAGTACTTTAAAAATAGCCAACTTTCACAGATTGTGAGTTCAAATACGACAGTGATTTTCCCGATAAAGAACCTGTCCTATTATGGTCTTCGCCAAATGGTCGGGATCTTATAACACCCCAAAATGATGCCATAGTACTTCAGGAAAATCAGGTTGTTTCAGTAGCTTGTCCAGGAGCTAGAAATTCTATCGCAAATGGTAATAAATTTACAGAAATTTGAAAAAAATAACCATGTTGTTTTTCTATTGTAGTTGATGCAAATCCAGTAGATGCTAAATGTGTTAGCGGCCAGACACTTAAAGTAGGAAAAAGAAATCATCAATTAAATGATTTAGAATGTAGCGTATCAGTTACAGGAGAATTTAAACTAGGAAAAGAACGATGTGGAAATACTGGAATTATCAAACATATAGGACATAATGTTACAAATGAATTCAACATATTATTTAATATATGTTATGACGATAATATAGGAGGCGCCCTATATGCAGACCATACTATATATGGATCAGCAATCGATTGTAAGTACCTAATTACCAAAATAATTATTTATGGGATCATTATCAACTTTGAATGCGAATATCTCGGGAACGAAACGAAATATTGCCCTGCGATTTGAAAATTTGAATTCTACGCAGCCTAAACTAAATTGTCAAGCCATTTTTGGATCCATACACCACTCGTATACCCAAAATTGGGTGGAAGTTAAGCCCGTTTGTCACGATCTATAATTTTGGACAGAATTATGAAAAAAAAAATTATGAATAAATGTGTGTACAATTACTTTGTATGCTACTGTAAACGAAATTTGCTACATAATTCTGGCAATAAACATGGATGTTCTTCATAACATTCTGTCAGCTTTGCTACTTGCTCACGAGTCCAAGATAATTCAATAATATTTTATTAAATTTAAAACTGTACACAATAATCAATCACCACAATAATTATTAAAAATTTTACTGACAATTTCAATCTGTCATCTAATTAAATCCCAGTATTTTGGTTAATTGAACCAATCACATTCGAATTACACTGACAATGTAATTTCACGACTAGGCAAATGACTAGGCGTTGTTTAGACACTACGGCTGTCAATTCTTTTTGAGTGACAAGTATTTCAGTAAAATTAATTGAATAAATATAATAATAATATTCTTTATTGATTATAAGCCAAAGGCGGGGTTCAGCCAGAGGCTGTTCTTCCACCCAACCATACAAATAAATATAAAAAAAATTAAATTACCAGGATTTTTTTACAAAGAATAATATATAAATTAGATATTATAAATAATAAATATAAGAATAATACAACCTTTTTAGTTAAATTCTGTTTGTATTTATTTAAGGTTGTATTATTCTATTGAAATATGAGTTCTGAAAGATTTTTTAATAATTTAATAAATATAAGATTTATATAAGAAAAATGAACAATGTTAAGTGATAAATATGTCTTTTATATGTCCACGAAAGCTATATAAACACAGAGACTTTAACGAATTAGGAATAGCGTTATAGAGCATTGGTGCTAGATATGAGAAAGATCCCTTAAATTTTGACTTTCTATAAGTGTTGAATATTCAGTGGAAGTTTATGAAGATAATGCTTCTTTAAATCCAGAAGTTTCCATTGTTACTCATTCCTTCAAAATTTCTGAATTCTGGTCCGCTGACCCAGAATTATGGTTTTTTTAATTGGAATCCATCCATCCATTCAAGAAAGCTCTCATTCGTCGAATTTCACCTTCTGATAAAGAAAAACTACAATTATTATTCTCACAGTCTGAACTTGGTGACAAGAAATCAACTTTTACGTCAGCTACGTCGATTAGTTGACGACAAATCTTTAGCTGATTCTGTCCTAGAGGAAATTTTTCTTCAGAAACTTCCACTGAATATTCAACATATATATTTTGAGGAATTGTCATGCCGAATACCATTCGTGACTAGAATTTTACCGATAATTTATGCCCAGCTCACTCCTGTTTGTTGCTTTAGAAAATCGTCACTTGTGCTATCGCACACATTTCGATTTTCGTCGCAACAAGCAGTAGTGATCATGACGGCAAAAATTGCCGGTAAAATTCTAGTCCACTAGTGGTATATTATATATGACAATTGCCACATGCCATAACATATTGCGGCGCAAAATAGAACTTTATGGACAGAAAAATCCTTGATGAAAATTTATGTATGCGCCCGTCTAAAAATTTCTTTCTATGATAATATCCATAATTCTATCCAGAATTATAAATCGTGACTACGGGCTTTACACCCTCAACGACTTCCTCGTGCCTAACAACAGAAGTATACCAATTTTCATTAAAATATGCGTACGGATATATTATTTATTGAATATTATATATTATTTTGTCGATTTTTGGTCATTTTTCTGACTTTTCAGTTAATTGTCTGTGGAAATTGAACAAATGGAAGGAAAATTATGGAAATTGGTATACTTTGTAGAATCGAATGGTGCAGGCCATGAAGTCGTACATGTACCCATTTTTGGGTTAGAGTGTAAATTTGGAAGTTGGCTGCAAAAATTTGAACGCAAATATCTCGGGAACGAAGAGTTATAGACTTGCGGTTTAAAAATTTGGAATGTACATAATTTGAAGAATATACCTAATACATTAATTATGAATTTTTAAAATTTTGACCATTTATTCCTCAAATTGATTGATGCCTATATTTGTATACCCAGAAATGAGTGGAAGTTGAATCATCAACGACTCCACCAGTAAATTCCTCGTAATAAAATCTAGAAGATTACCAAATTTCACTAAAATATTCCCATGGACGCAATATATATTTAAAATTTTCCAAAATACTCCATTTTTTTCTATTTTCAGTTTCTGGCAGTTCAAGTGGACGCCTCAGCTTTAAAGTAGGTGGTTTAGCTCCTGGAGTATCTGCAGACCATTCTTACAAACAGGCAACACAAAAAACAACCCTTACCAAATTATTAGGCAGTATAGGTTTAGCTGAAAATTACATTTATCCTAACTCTTATTTGGCACGAGGTCACTTAGCTCCAGACAAAGATATGGTCTTTGTTTCTAGTCAACGATCAACGTATTTTTATATAAATACAGTACCACAGTGGCAACAAATTAATAATGGAAACTGGAAGAGTTTGGAGACGTCTTTAAGAAGTGTTTCGGCTGGGCTTGGAGAAAATTTCCAGGTGAATCATTAATTTTAATATACGAAGGCTGTTATCTTAATTCTTTCAAAACATTTTGTCTTCTGGACTCAAAATTAAAAGGACAGTCCTTGTATATATTTTGTTTACCTGTTTCTAGGTGTTAACTGGCTCCCATGGAGTTCTACAATTACCAGACATCAACTATGACTTAGTACAAATTTACCTTTCTGATAGAAAACTCCCTGTACCTCAATTTGTATGGAAAGTCTTTTACTCTCTGGAAACCAATAAAGCTATAGCTTTTGTTAGTGTCAACAACCCATTTGTGGGTGCGGTAACTCCAGATTTATACCTTTGCGAGGATGTTTGTGATCAGTATGGATGGGGAACACCTGCTTGGAAAAATCCAGCCAAAGGGTTGCAATATTGTTGCGAGGTAGATGATTTACGGAAAAGAGTTAGCCATATACCTCAATTAGACATAAGTGGAGTACAAGATAATAATATTTTCCGGCAAAGTAGTATAAGAAATATTGTAGAAATAATGATGGAAAGATTAATTACCAATTAATAAAAATATGGGAATTGATCTGTCTTTGTGTTTTCTTATTCATCTTAAATAACAAACAGGTTTATAGCCGGATTTTTTTTTTGTTTCCTATTCCGTGTATTTAATATGGAATGACCTCGGTGAACTCTCAGTAATATCTTTTCATTGGCAACGGACAGTTGAACGCTTATTATGCTTAGAAAGTGAAGTCAAAATGTCATAATTAGCTAAATAAGTTGTGTTTGTGTGTCTAAATACATTATATATATATATATATATATATATATATATATATATATATATATATATATACAGTGAAACCCCTCTATAGCGGACACCGATGGGACTCCAGTTTTTGTCCGTTATAGAGAAGTGTCCGTTTTAGAGGGGACCCCACCATCATGTAATGTTAGCACCATTCTACCTCCTCCCAAACAAATAAGTGTTGTAAAATTAGAAAAAAATCCATCTTACAATTAAATTGAGCATGTACTATATGTTTAGATTCATTGCCAAAACACACAACGAACTCTTATTTTCATGATGGTGTTTAAGCACACCCATCTTTTCTTTCAACGATAACGACTTTCGAGGTACTTTGGGAGGAGACATATTTCACAACGATGGACGAACCTATATACACTCGAATTGAACCTAACGATGGCCAGCGAGAGGTAGAGGAGGGCGTTTCATAGGAAGAAAGAATTCCTAGAAGTCTAAATAGTCCAGTTGTACAACCCCAATGCCTAGAGCTAACAGCACTCAGTGTCCGTTATAGAGGGGTTGATTTACGTATAAAATCGTCCGGCGGGGACGCAGAAAGCTGTCCGTGTCCGTTATAGAGCGTGTCCGCTATGGAGGGGTTATATATTCATTGATTCCTCAGTCCCAAGGCCGGGACTCAGATAAACCTGTCCGTTAAGAGAGGTGTCCGCTTTAAAGGGGTGTCCGTTAAGAGGGGTTTCACTGTATATATATATATATATATATATATATATATATATATATATATATATATATATATATATATATATATATATATATGAACAAATTGGTATGTACAAAATACAATAGAGACAGTATTAAATTGACACATCTGAATTTATGTTAAATACTCAATAGATTTATATCTTCCTCAAGGTCTGCAAATATTTAAAAAACATTGTATATAAATCAGTATCATATTTATATTGTTTTTGATTGTTTGTATACCCTGAAGAAGGTATAAGTGTATACCGAAATGTCGGTTTTGTATGATCAGATTTATATATTATTGATGTCAAAACTATATAATTAATTATGTCCATTAGTTCTTGTAACACAAATAATATCGTTGGTATATTAATAAAATTGACACTATACAAAATAACAGAAATTATTTCGACTTATCTTACCTACTATTAGTAAATAAATAAAATAAATAATACATAGTTAAATTTAGAATTATTGGGACTATATTTTATTAAATATATGTATTGTGGAATTGAAGAGCGACATGTACATTTAAGGATGTCAAACAGTTTAGTAAAAGTATTTTATAGTCACAAGTTATTACATTTTAAAATTTGGGTGTTTCTATAAAAAACGTCCTATAATGCCAAAGTATTAAGAAATTTCTCAAGAATGGTTATTTTTCTATTTCTTAAAATGCAGTATATAATTTTCTTATATTTAAACATGATCCTGAGTTAAATTAGGTCAGATAAAGAACCAATACTATTGACAAATTTTAACCCATAATTTCTGAACTTAAAATAAGTAAAAATGATGAAATCACAATAGCTTGTCTAGGGGCCAACAATAAAATCAACGGGGGTATGTACAATAAACCAGCTAAATATGGAACACACAATTTACTAAATAATAATTAAATGTTTCAGGAGAAAAGATGTGGTTTCAGTAAAATGCGTGGCAATGAAAAGTGTGGTAATCGATTGAAAACAATTAGAATTTAGTAAAATATCTTGTGACAGAAAGGCTATAGGAAGTTACAGTAAAATTTTTGAAAGATGTCCGATCAAGGTTGCCTACGAATTGTATGAATTCAAATTTTTGCTCCGCCCATCATGACAAATTCAGTAGTGTCGTTTGTTTATTTTTCATGAGGGTACGTAAGATAATACTGTTATTTTATTATTATAAAAATATATATTACAGGAAAAGCATTCAAAATTCAAAAATAAGTCAACTAGTAAGTTTATAAGCAAATGTAAAACCAAATATGTTAAAAATAAGATACTGACACAATGTCAGTGTCAGTGACTCTGACAGAATATAACGTTATACGTACGGCTATGAATCCAGGTAATGTATCTGAATTAATAAATAAACTTACGTTACAGCGAAAGTATTATCAACAACGAGCATCGTTTATAAATGGAATGTCCTAACTTAGTCAAAACAATATGAATTTTTGAAAGACAAGCGTGTTATATCCATCCTTATCACACACTCTTACAGCCTTTGCAAAAGAAAGAGATAAATGTATGCCTATTTGTTAATTCGTTCGTGATACAGGTGCCCATGATCGGACATCTTTCAAAAATTTTACTGTACCTTGTGGCAAAAAAGGAATCAAGAAATTTATTGGGCACAAAATAAATGATAAGTTTTATTCAAGATTTCATGTGTTCTATGACCAAAAAAATGGACAAATGCTGTATTGAAAACATTTGCTATAAGGAGGTTCTGTAAACTGTAAGTATTTTCTATTAAAGCATATAAATTCCAAAGATCAAGTACGTCGGTCTGGAAAGAACTACTTTTAACTCTTGGTATACAAATAACAATTACTTGACTAACTTAAAAATAGAACTTAGAATCTACAAAATTAAATGCTTCAAAAATATTTATAACTTCTAAGTAAACATTTTTTTTAGTTGATAAATAAGTTATACCAGAAAGCAATTTCAAGGTTGCAGGTCTTGAGTTTCGTTAAAAATCTGAACAAATCTACAAACCAGAAGACTTAAAAAAAAAATATTTCACCAATGAGTTGACCAATATATTAACGCTGAATTTTCTTTAGTTAAAAGTCAATTAAGTACAAAATCAGACAATATGTTAAGCATTTAGTTGACTTTATATACTCTTTATAATTTAACAAAGTTTGATGTTGGAAAACAATTGTTCCTTTGCCAAGAATGGCGGTTTTTAAAAGTGAAAAATGTGTTAACTCGACAATGCCTGGAGAGCGATACACTACCCAGTTTTTACAGGAAGTGGACAGATTTGGAGCTGGCTAAAAAAGTGTTCTCCTAATTTTGTTAATCAGTGTATTTTTTCAATGTTAAAACGTTAAAAAGTCATAGCCTTCTAGATAGGCTTCACATTAAGAGGACGGTTCTTGTACATATTTTGTTAGCTAGTAAATTCCGTACAGACTATATTATTTGTTTTTAAGTATTTACTGTTTCCTACCAAACAAAAATCGTAAATTAGTAGAAATATATTTCTCTGGTAATAAGCTCCCCGTGCCTCAATTCTTATAGAAAGTCTTTTAATCTCTGGAAATCAAAAAACAGCTTTTGTTAGTGTCAATAACCCATTTTTGCGTGCGGTAACTCCAGATTTATATCTTTGTAAAAATGTGTTACGTATAAATGGCGAAATCCTGCTTGGGGAATATTAACCAAAGGGCTCTTATATTATTGCGAAGTAGATAATTTACGGAAAAATGTTAGCCATATTCCTCAATTATACATAAGTAGAATTCAAGAAAATAATGTTCTCAGGCATTAGAGTAAGAAATAATGATGGAAAGATTAAATACCAATTAATAAAAGTAAGGGAATTGATCTGTCCTTGTGTTTTCTTATTCATCTCAAATAACAAACAGGTTTATGGTCGGGTTTTTTTGCTTACATTTCCTTGTATTTAATCTGGGATGACCTTAGTGAACTCTCAGTAATATCTTTTCATTGGTAACGGACAGTTGAACGCTTATTATGGTTAGAAAGTGAAGTCAAAATGTCATACTTAGCTAAATCATTTGTGTTGTGTCTAATATTACAAATACAGTTTACATATGGACAAATTGGTATGTACAAATATACAATACAAACAATATATAATCTCAGTCATACAACAGTTTTACCTTCTTGAAGGTCTACAAATATTCAAAATTAATTTAGTATATAAAACAATAACATATTTGTATTTTTTAAAAATGTTTTTAGACCCTAAAGAAGGTATAAATGTATATCAAAACGTTGGTTTAGTAAAAATAATGCAAGGTTGCATAACGTTCATCAACGAATTGTTCAATTAACGGATCATCAAAATGAACAAATTTGAATTAGTTTCCTTGTTCCTATAACATTTAAATCATTGATGTCAAAAAATTGCGTTGCGTTTGTGCGTTTCATTAAACCCTAACTAAAAAAGGCGTTGATGAACTATACAAGGTGTTCATTTTTAAGTGGCTACTATTGCGATCTCGAGAACTATAAGAGATACGAAATTCAGCAAATTCACTTTTTTCAGTCATGACACTCTTATTAATATGTTGTGACAATTAATTCAAAACTTTATTATTTTTTTTTCGAAAATGTTTCTATATAAATTAAAAACGTAGGTATCCATACTTCGAGAACCACTGGTTGATTTTTTTTTTCAGTTTACCTTTGAAATATCAATGTAAAATAGAGATTATTTGCCAACTTCGTATCTCTTATAGTTCTCGAGATTGCAATGGTAGCCACTTAAAAATGAACATTCTGTATAAGTTTATTACTTCTTGTAACACAAATAATACCATTGTTTTATAAATAATTATAAATATTGATACTATAAACCTTGAAAAAAAATATGTTGACCCAATTTACGTACTATTACTAACTAACAAAATAAATAAATATACGTAGTTAAACTATTGGGACTATATTTTATTAACTACTTATGTGTTTCAAAATTAAAGAGATTTTAGCAAAAACAACCATAGTCCAAAAACTGTAAATATGAGTCACATACAGCGACATGTACTTTGAAAGATGCCAAACAGTTTGGTAAAACTATTTCTCGCAAAAATTATCTTAGTCACAAGTTATTACATTATAAAGTTTCCACAAAAAACGTCCAATAAAAATATGTAATTATAATATAAATACTCATCAATGTTTATTTTTCTATTTCATAACATCCAGTAAATATTTTTTTCTAATATTTAAACATGATCCTAAATCCGAAGTTACAGAAATCTATAAACGTAAGGAAGCTAGAAAGTTTATTCTTTGATTATCTCAAATTAAAAAAAATAGACTAAGTATGTTTCTGCTAAGAGCTCCTCAATTGGTAAATCCAAACATTTTCTCTGAATTGTTTTTATAAATAGTTTGTTATCAGTTTTTTCTATATTTTGTTTTTTATATAAACATATTTACTTAGGGACCTTGAATTCATGTCATGTCATAATAGTAACATTATTTTCTTGCTAAAATTTCCTTATATTGTTTCATTATTAATAACTGTTTACTTATATACCAATTCCACTATTTATATATATATTTAATTTTATTTAAAAATAAATATAACACACCTTTTTACCCATTTTTGGGTGTGCCACCCAGATTGGTACAATCTGCTTTTATTCACAAATTTCTTCTTGATATATGTGCCCTCAAAGCTATCATGGAAAGTGCAACACTTCACTCATATTTTCAATTTTAAAATTTAATTATTGACGATTTTTAAACCGGATCCCTTAAATTAAACATTTATTTGTATTTATTCTAGGTTGTAGCCTATCTTACAAAACAGATCTATCAGATAAAGAACCAATACTTTTAACCAATTCTAAATTCGGTTATAATTTGTTTGAACCAACAACATCTGAACTTAAAATAAGTAAAAACGATGAAATTACAATAGCTTGTCCTGGGGCCAACAATAAAATCAATGGAGGTATATGCAAAAACCAGCAAAATATGAAGCACACAATTTACTAACTATTATATAAATGTTTCAGGAAAAAAAGATGTAGTGTCAGCAAAATGCGTAGGAGTCAAAACTGTAGCAATCGATGGAAAACAATTAGAATTTGGTAAAATTTCTTGTGATAGAAAAGCTACAGGAAGTAACTTAGACACCAGCGAACCTTGTGGCAAAAAAGGAATCAAGAAATATATTGGACACAAAATAAATGATAAGTTTTATCCAAGATTTCATGTGTGCTATGATCAAAAAAATGGACAAACGCTGTATTCAAAACATTTGCTACAAGGAGCGTCCATAAATTGTAAGGAGTTTTTTTTTTAATTTTAATTCCAAAGGATCTAAGTGCTTCGGTTTGCAAAGGGGTTCTCTCAACCCTTGGTATATAGATAACAATTAGTTGACTAACTTTAAAACACAAAATTAGAACTTAGATTCTATGAACTTAAATGCTTCAAACATATTTATAACTTTTAAATAATTAAACATTTTTTTTAGTTGATAAACAAGTTAAACCAGAAAGCAATTTCAAAGTAGCAGGTCTTGAGTTTCGGGTAAAACCTGAACAAATATACAAACCAGAAAATTTGAAAAAAATATTCACCAATACTTTGGGAACACCTCAGTTAGCTGATCAATACATTAACGCTAAAACTACTTTAGTCAAAAGTCAATTAAGTCCAAAATCAGATTTTGTATTAACTACAGCACAATATATTCCATATTTCTATGTAAATACCATACCTCAATGGTCTTCCATAAATTCTGGAAACTGGAAAACCCTTGAGGAAACCATAAGAAAATATGCTTCCAGTACGAGAGAAAATTTGAAGATAATAACAGGAACTTACGATGTACTGACATTAAAAAATAAAAATAATATTGAAACTAAAATATATTTAGATGAACAACAAACTCTTCCGGTATCAAAATATATTTGGAAGATTGTTTATTCACCAAATACCAGAAAAGCAATAGCGTTTGTGAATTATAATAATCCTTTCGTAAAACCAAATGACAATTTATGTACAGATATTTGTGACAAATATGGGTGGAGCAACAATTTGTTTAAACAATTAGATAAAGGGTTAATTTATTGTTGTGACGTAAAACAACTTATGGATAAAATTAAAACTGTACCAATTGTTGGTGATATTGTAGGAATTTTGGATGGAAAAATTAGTAAACCTACTGTTCACCAAAAACCTACAACAGGTAACACAAAAATAAATATATGCCTGTATACACGCATTTATATATAAAATTATATATAATTTCAGGATGTATTATAAACTACAAGACTGATTTCCCTGAAAAAGATCCACTGGTTTTAACACAAAATGGCCAAAATTACGAGCCCGTACAATTAAACGAAGCATTGTACTTAACTCCAAATCAAGATCTATGGTTGTACTGTACTGGATCTTCAAACAAAATATCTAAAGGTAATATTTATTTAATTTTTTTTTCCAAATAATTATTGTGTATTAATTTCAGTGAATAAAAATTCCGTACAAGCTAAATGTGTACAGGGAACACAACTTAAAATTGACAACAAAAATTATAACTTTAAGGAGTTGGGCTGTGTTAATAAAGTTGCTTCAGAGTACAAAATTTCGAAGCAAGAATGTGTAGGAAAAGGATTATTGAAAAGACTTGGACATAAAACTGATAAGAATTTTATAAATTTGATTGATGTTTGTTACGATCATAAAGAAGGCATTCCTTTATATACGGAACACATTTTACAAGGAGCAGCTATAAGCAGTATGTATATATGTATTTATATAAAATCTATCTAGCTATGAAGAAAAACAAATCGTTTTTGTTTTCTATTACATTCGCCAATCATTTTTATGGATTTTCATTCGTATCAAACAGTAATATTTAATATTGTTCCCCTCAAAATATTTTTTGGTTAGGTAGATTGCCCAAAAATCATCTTTAGTATAGTTGGAGGAAGAAATATTTGGAACTGACTAATGCAGGGTTTACAATCTTTTATGGACGGTTGGGTTTGTTTGTGGTCAGGACTCATAAATTATTCGAACTTGAAGGCATCAATTTTAGGGTTAGAAATGGGCCGTATTTAATAATGATGTTAGAAGAAGTGTATTTTAAACGCATTGTTATTTGAATACAGATTTAAAAGTACATAATTAGGAAACATCTTATAATATTTTAATCTCTTTTCACTTTACAAATTGACTTTAGAAAAAATACACTTAAAACGAATTATTATTTTAATACAGATTTAAAAGTACATCTTGAATGCAAATTTCGGGTACGGCCCAGGACAGAAAACTCTACCTGGCTCAGAGTACCATTACCGCAAAGTCCATAAAACTTTATAACGACCAATTGGCAGAATCTATAATGAGTTCCAAATATTTCTTCCTCCAACTATATACATTTAACAAAATGAATACCATTTTTAGATGCGAAACATGTGGACCAAAATATAGACTATAAAATAGGTGGCTTAGAATTTCGGGTTCAAGCTGAAGAAGTATACAAAATAGACAACCAGAAAAAATATCTGGAAAATATTCTAGAATCAAAACAAGAAGCGTCCAAGTATAATTCATATCTCGCAAAGTCTCATCTTTCACCCAGTGCAGATTTCGTGTTTTCCACCTCAAAATCAAGCAGCAATTTCTACATAAACAGTGTTCCACAATGGCAATCCATCAACAATGGTAACTGGAAGAGTCTGGAAAATGCAGTCCGTACCACAGCTTCAACTTTGAGTAAACCATTTGAAATTATTACTGGTTCATTCGGTACCCTATCCCTTAAAAATTCCAAAGGAAAAGATATAGAACTATATTTAGATGTATTAAAAACACTTCCTGTGCCCAAATTTGTTTATAAGATTATGTATTCACCTGATACCAAAAAAGGTATTGCGTTTGTGAATTTGAATAATCCCTATGTTGCTTCTATTAGTCCTAGTGATTATATTTGTCCAAATGTATGTAAAAATTATGGCTGGGCTAATGCAGACTGGGACAAAAAGGAAAAAGGGTTGATATACTGTTGTGAAATTAAAGAATTAGCTAAAGTTGTTGATACTTTACCTGATATTGGTAAAGTAGAATCGGTACAGGAATTCAGAAAGAAATAAAGTTGTTACTAATGTATGTTCCAAATAAAAAATTGTATAGAGGTAATTTATTTATTTATACATATTATTGCATAAAGCATTTGTAGCTCAGTTGGTACAGCATTCTACTAGATGGTTCTGGGTCCAAATCCTAGTGAGGTCCATGAATTTTTCATAAAACCTTCTTCATAGTAGCTATAATTTTAAGTGAAGCATATATTGAATCGATTTCGATACCGTTTCGCGGTAATTTTATTTAAATTTAGTAATATTACTGACATCTCTAGGCGTATTTGTAGCTCCATAGCGAGGAGAGCATGGTGACTGCTGGTGGTTTTGACGTGTTTCTTGAGACAGTTTGTCTTTGTACCCTCAGGCCGAAAGTACATCATAAATTTTGTGTTATAAAATTCTTATTTTAAATTATCTTTTTAATCCTTGAATATTTTTGTAAAGTGATTTATTGCGTTTCGTCACCTATATAGAGGTAAGGAAGGTATTGTCTTTGGTCAAAACAATCGATGGTAAGTTTTTAATGAATAAGCACGTTTTAGAGTCCCTATAATACGAATTTACTGTTTTTACGATGATATATGTGTGTGTGTGTTCGATAAATCCAATACTCCAATTCCAAAAGTTATAATTCTTTCATTTTCCTCTTCCTACGTCCATATGATGAGTTGATTAAATTTTGGTTATGGTTGGTTAATATTATTTTTTGACCTTTTACGTTATTATAAATAAAATAATAAGTTATTCTCTTTTGTAATTAGGCAGTCTTTCTGTAATAAATTAGTCATTATTTTTATATTTCGGTTTTGTTGTACCAGCCATTTCCTTTTTGACCCACTGGCGCCCTTATTGTTGCAAAATAGCATACTTTTTAGGATCCCACGACCAACCATATAGCTGCCGAGATAAGTGTGACGGGTTATTTTCCTTAAATAAAAATATATTTAATAAAAATATATAAATTACTTCTTGTCTTGCAATAAACACTATTTTCTTTTGTTTCAAAGTCTACTATCCTTTTCCTCTCGGTTTTATAATTGGATCATCCCTCCTTGGTCGTTGTAAATTCGGGTGATAAAATGGGAGAAGGTGCGTGGGGTATCCTGTGGGAAGTCCTGGACTGCAGGTGCCTGATTGGATTATGCACGGTCACGGCCACATAAAGATTTGTTTTACCGCCGGTCCAACGACTCAGATTGCGTTTTTAACTGCACACAAACAAGTTACGGACACCGTAAAACAACCAACAAATGTATTATTCAAACCGACAAAAACTCCAAGACACATCACACAAGAAGAAGATGAAGAAAGTAACACGTTACAATTATTGGAAAATAATGAAGTATTTCGATAGTTCGTTGCATCGCTAGTATTTACTGTTTTTGTTTGAGTTTGGTGTCCGTTTTCGTGCGCGTTCCGTGTTGAGTTTGCAAGAAAGTATAAACAAATAACAATTAAAAATTCAACGGAGTTGTCATATATTGCTTGTGTGTCCCTGGTCCGTAATAAAACTGCTGGCGACGTCTTGCTAACAATGTGCTGCACGGCCATCTGTATTATAATATTTATTATTTGTGCGTCCCTGGCGAAGGCGACTGGATCCCTATGCAGTCGTCAGCCGCGGATGTTATTTTATTTAAGGCCGCTGAGTCCCATGTCTCCTCTTTCTCAAACTCTGTGGAAATGGCTTTTTCGCGCATCTTTCATGACAACACAAGTGTTTAAAATTACCCCCCAACGGACCAAGAATCATTTAATTTTCATACTCACACAGACGTAGTTATCTTCACAACTGCCGTTACGAATTAAATTCTAATGAAAGAGAATGCTACACTACCCTTTTACAGAAGAAATACTCACTTATTTACACTTTAAACAATTTGTTATACTTCTACTCTTTACAATAATATTTATAGTTTTCAGTAGACTCGAGACGAGCCATGCGTTTTAATCCTAGAAGCTGGTAGTATGAACAATTGATTAAGGGTGATTAGCGAGCAGCTGAGTAACACTTTTATTTCTGTCAATAGTTTATGGATTACTTTAGAAATACTTCTAATAAGTTATAGGAATATTTTATGTGAAGTATTTTTCTCTAAAATAATCTATAAACAATTGACATACAAACAACAATGCCGATTTAAAATTTTGGAAAAGAATTTTATATGAAAGTTTATGCAATATTTTTCATAGTATTTTCATAAAAAAATAAATAAAATCATTGGCGGCAAAAATAATAATGAAAAACAACCCCTCTTTGCTGTGTTAAAGTACATACAGTACCTCATTCATAGCCAATAACAAAATAGTTCGTCCATCACGTACAGTAAAATTTTTGAAAGATGTCCGATCAAGGTCATCTGTATCATTAACGAATTGACATGCATTTATCCCCGTCCTTTACAAAGGCTTTGCGCGTGTGCGATAAGGAGGGATATAACACGATTGTCTTTCAAAATTCATATTGTTTCGACGAAGTTAGGACATTCCATTTTAAAACGATGCTCGTTGTTGATAATACTTTCGCTGTAACGTAAGTTTATTTATTAGTTCAGATACATTACCTGGATTCATAGCCGTACGTATAACGTCACTGACACTGACATTGTGTCGGTATCTTAATTTTCACATATTTGGTTTTACATTTGCTAATAAACTTGCCAGTTGATTTATTTTTGAATTTTAACATATATTTTTATATTAATAAAATAACAGTAGTATCTTATGTACCCTCATGAAAACTAAACAAACGACACTACTGAATTTGTCAGAATGGGCGGAGCAAAAATCTGAATTCATACAATTCGTAGATAACCTTGATCGGACATCTTTCGAAAATTTTATTGTACGTCATTTATATAAGTAATTGCAGGGGATAGTTTGTCACATGTTAAGCTGTCACACATTTTACACAAACTTCAATAATTAAATTATGGATATTTCGTGATATTTTCAACATTGAGGCTATTTAAAGAACATTTTTTAAAAATTTAGTACTCAGAA
The DNA here is from genome assembly GCA_951394225.1 of Harpalus rufipes. NCBI lineage: Eukaryota > Metazoa > Arthropoda > Insecta > Coleoptera > Carabidae > Harpalus > Harpalus rufipes. The sequence continues at coordinate 3,957,232 of OX596283.1, forward strand.
GGCATATAAAAAATCTTGCACCCGCCCTATTCTATTAAATATATTAAAGAAATACTGAAAAATGAGTGTGAAACTTGATTCGAACGAACAGTGTTATATCAACAACATATCCAGAAAGTTAAGTCTTGTAATATTAATTAAAATATCCCTTGAGAATATATGCTTTTAACTCATAAACAAATATTACAGCAATTAGCGAATATAACAACAAAATATACTCAACTCTACTGTACAGAATATGTTGCAAACTGTAATAATTTATTCCCAACTTTTCCCAATTTTTTTTCTTTTGTTTGTGTATTTTTAACGAGTAATTTCTCTTTGATTAAGAACGTACGACATAGCTAACGAGGGTGAAACACAATTTTAATAACGAAGTTGCGTGAAACCGCTTAAAGTAACTATGAAAATTATATGTAAAATTGAAGTTGGGTCCCCGGAGAACTGCCAAGGCGGGCGGGCGTTAATAAATACATTATTCCAATTATAAACAAGACGGTAGATGAAGCCCGGTTTATAGGCCATCACCGCCCACGCATTATCACAAATTTAAATGATATGATTACCTGGAGACGTAACTATAACCTGTAACTTGCAAACAAGGAGGAATTCTCACTTCTCATAGAACTTACTAGAGATATTCTACAAGTAACTGTTCAGAGATTATCTTATGTAACAAAAGTTTTATCACAAATAAAAACATATTTTCTAAAAAAAATAATTTTATGAAACTTTAATTGTAAAGGGTAGTTACATAGTATATACGAGCTAAGGTTCATAATAGTTCTCCCGGTTTACATATTCAACAAAAATATTTTAAAACCTAGGCAAATAAATGGTGAGAAATTTCTATAAATTTCTTTCGACTAATTTAAAATGTAGATTTTAAAGTGATTTATGAATAGTACTTAAACTTTGAGTTTTTTTATAATATTTATTTATACTATGTGGCTTATCGATTTCGCTAACAGATTTTAGCATCTTCGGAGCCTACAGCTGAAAGATGTACATTCAACTGTATTTGTTGTAAATATAAAATTATTATAGAAAATGTTATAATAGAAAAAATATGTATTAATATAATGAGAAAGATGCTGGGGAGTGATAAATTTGTTTTTATATTAAATATAAAGAGGTAATATTTCTTAAAATTTAATTTATAAGTTATAAGGTTAGGTGAGCATGCCAATCATAGAAAATGTAATGATATGAAAAATATGAAAATATATAAAGAATACTAACCGTCAGAGAAATTTTAAAAAAGGCTTGGCATGTCGGCTGTTTAATATTGAAGAAAAAATTGTTGTATACTATTGATGTTCATATTTATGTTGAAAATTAGAAGAGTAGGTCTTCTCAAAGTCAGAGAAATGGAACTTGTGAGGAAAATGGAGTTGAACGGAAATATCTTGTATAGTAATTTTTATGGTTATTTTTATTGTTAATGTTTGTTATATAAATGGCGGGAGGTTTTTGAAAATGTGTTGTTCCGGAAAAGATATGTTTTCGTTAAGTAAATTGTGGTGGTTGTGTATATGTTTAAGGATTTCATATTTTTCTAAAAGATATATAAAATTTGAATTTTTGTTTCTGACCGAAGAAGGGGAATGACGTCTGTTGAAATATTATGGTTTGAAGTCTGTAGATGTATTCTTATTGCTGAAGGCGGATTATTTTTTATATGTTCTTGAAATCTAATTTTATGTTTCGTTTTGTGAGTCCTATATATAAGCTGTCACAGTTGTTACAGTCTATTTTGTATATTTCGCTGTTATCAAGCTGGTTGGTTTTGGGTGTGTTATTTTTTAGGATGTTGTATAAGTTTGGGTGTGATTTTGATGTGAGAGTTGTATTGTATTTTTGTGTAGTTTTTGAGAGGGTTTTATGGAGAGATATAGTTACTACTTTTGTTTTACATGTCTATATATTTTATTATTTATTAATTTTGTATATTTTGTTTTATTAAATATTTGTTTCATGAATGGTAATGTATAGTTATTATGAAGGCCTATTGTAAATATGGTGTTAAATTCTTTTTTGAAATTTTCTATTGTTAATGATGTTGTTAAATTCTATTAGATAAAAAATTGAAAGCGGTTAATTTTGTTTTTGGATTATGATAGGAGTTATTTGGTATAATTATGTCGGTTTTCTATAAATATTATATTGTATGGATATATTATTTAATTTATGTAGGGTAAGGTCTAAGAAGTTTATTTTATTTTGATTTTCTATTTCTATTGTGAATTTAATATTAGATAGGGTGTTTAAAATATTATGAAATTTATGTGAATCTGTGAGGGATCCTGTCCATAGGATAAGGATATCGTCCACATATCTTTTCCAGAACAACACATTTTCGCTGAGTGGTGATTGCATAATTTTTGTTTCTAAATTGCCTATGAAAATATTAGCCAGTAAACCACTGATTGGACTGCCCATTGGAAGTCCGTCGTTTAGTTTATATATCTTTGTTAAAGTTAAAGAAATTTTGTTGTGTTACTATATTAAATGATTCAATTAAATTTTTAATATCAGTATTATCTTCTAGGTACGATATGAAAACAGCTTCTCCAAAACACAAAGGACCAAAGCAGGTGTCCCACAAGGAAGCGTACTAGGACCGGTATTATACCAACTATACACTGCTGACCAACCAAACGATAATAGCGTACTAACGGCCACTTACGCAGATGATACAGCAATACTTGCAACACACAAAGATCCGAATATCTCATTTTAATTCCTATACATACGAGTATATATGTTTGCAATATCTTGTTTGGGCATTTGTCCAACAAAACAGTAATTACTATTTCTTAAATTTAATTTGTCCGAATGTTTGTGAACTTATTGACATATAGCTGATAGAATAGTAAGAATTTATTAGACAGATAAATTATTAAGCGTCGATGTTTTTGCCACAACTTTTGTTAATTATGTTATTAGTCTAGCTAGCAGACATAATAATAAATGTATTAAAAAGTATTTTAGCATTTTTTTCACCGTCCTTTCTTTCGTCTTTCAGATATAAAAACAAATTAAGCAAATTGGCTCTTTGTTCTTGTGTAAACAGCATGTGGGGGAATTTTTCGCTTTCTTATTTCAACTCTTGCGCCGTTTTAGCGAAACTTAATTTTGTCATATTAGGCTTGGCTGGTGGCGGAGAAAACTTCACCCCCTCGAGATCCGATAGACAGTTAAATCAAGACACGGGCACGGGGGTTGCGAGGTTTATTGAATCAAACTGCGCTCATTTCCCGACAACTTCTAAAGAAAGAAATATTTAATAATGCGACAACAAAGAAAGAAAGAAATTACAACCAAAAACGACAAAGAACTTGGAAGGTATTTCCTTGGAAATATTATTATATTATTTTGTAGATAAGTTGAGTTTAATTCATGCTTTATTACTACTCCTCCAATATATTTGTGGTAAAATTCATCATCTATACCTTATAATCGCTTCTTTTTGAGTACATTTCATTGTACTCGTATCATATCCTAATGTGTGTACATATATTTGTCTCCTCTGTTCGTTAAAAGCCTCCTCCTCCCCCTCGGCCTGCATCTGGTAGAGATTTTTGTGGTAGGGTCAAGTCCTCGAGGCATAAATAAATCAGTGGCGCGGGTGGACGGGGGTGAGTAAAACGCCGTAATGTTCATTAGCAACTCCAGAGTGGAGATATGCAGATCGTAATAAATATACATATAAACTAGCAGCAAGAGAGCGGAGCGAAGCGGACACACCACCTATATGAATGTTAAAATAAGTTTCAAATTGTCAACGACGCCAACTTATATCCCAAGAGATCTGGCCCATCTGAAGCGGACTTCCAGGGAGGTTTCAGGCCCTAGTATTTCGACAAGGGATGATTCAACCCTACCTACAAACTTTTTAATTCAACCCAAAACAGCAATACAAACACAAAATCACCCTTTTGATTGTGTTGATATAGTAAAAAAATCTGATGTGGACACCACACGACTTCCTTGTACGATTATTAAACTATACATATTTTTTTAATAAATAAATTACAACATATTAATTTTAACTTCAAAACAGTAAGATATATAGCGACCATAATCTAACCCGGTTCTTTTTAAAGAGAGTTTTGATTACAACAAAGAAATATTTGATTACAACAATGAATATGACTAATTTCACAATAAAAATATAATATTTGTTATTGTACGAATCATAAAATTGCACGTATTTAACGTAATTTGACATGAACATTTTTTTTATGTTTTTGTCCTAATCCATAGCAAGCTTTATTACAAAAACAAAAAAAGTATATAATTTTTAAATTTACATATCTCGCTTATACAAAGGGCTAATTTAATAATACTTGATGTGCTAGACGCAGAAATTAATTCTCTAAAACTTTTATTTGAAGCATTTATTTCTAAAATCAAAATAAAATCATTTTATTCAAGAAAAACTGTTAACAACTTCAAGTAATGTACCACTTCCGGTTAGCCTATTTTAACCAAAATCTATTATGTTATTTCGATTGACATAAAAGTCTTGTATACCAAATTTAAAAACTTTTGGATTATATTTTAAAACAGTTTTTCATTAAAATCTATTATAGGCTTCATGTAAAGTGCCACTTCTGGAAATTGTGTAATAACAAGAAAGGGAGGTGCACAACTAGATGTTATAGGAGTCCTAAATACAAAATTTCAACTTTCTACGGCTTACCGTTTTTGAGTTATGCTGGATACGAATGTACGTACAGACGTCACGACGAAATTAGTCAAAATGGATTCAGGGATGATCAAAATGGATATTTCCGCTGAAATCTGAAAACCGAAATTTTTCGCGATTACAATACTTCCTTTACTTACGTACAAGGAAGTAAAAATTGACTCTATCGGGTCGAACAATAAAACTATAAATGGCGTAATGACAATTTTTGGAAATGCATTTCCTTAAGAAATTATTTCAAACAAAACTAGCATTTATGTTAAAGGAATAGTAAGATTATTTTACTATATAAAGTAGGCAGAGAATCCTTGGCGTTCAAAGTAAAATCAAGCAGTGACACTTATGTGTCGGTTTGTTATAATTACGGTATTTATAGTTGCATATATTGCTGGACTCGACAAAGTAATTTTTTTTTGACTGTAGGCGATTGTGAATTAAATATTTGATTTATATAGGAACTAAAGTTTGTAAGAATATTATTTAAAAAAAAGAAGTTTCAGATCACATTATTGTTTGGGTGAAGAAGTTTTTAAAAACAAGACCTAGACCCTTTTGAATTTAAATATTTAAAGTAGGGGTGTAAAGAAATCAAAACTACTTACTGTTAAGTAAAGCAATAATTATAAAAATATATGTTGAATTTCTTTTGACGTGTGTTTGAATAAAAATATTGGTTTATTTTTTCTATTTCTTCTCGAAATATGCAGGGTAGAAGTACCTTGTTCGTCCCTTATTCCGCGTCTAATTTCCAGAGGGATAGCTTGGCCGCTGCTAAATTCATTAGCGAACCCAGAAAAATTGTCCCCCTCCTCTGCCTGCGTGCGTGTTGCCCAACTTTGTGTTTTAATTTAATTCTTTATTATCCGCGGCCTCCAGTTCTCGTGTTTGTTTAATTAGCTCACACGACGCACAGGGCGAACAACGAACGCCACGCCACCTACTTTTTAATCTTAAACTGCCAACGACAAACACGAAATATTGCCAGGGTGTTAATCAATTAAGTGAAAGACAAACGACAAAATATGAGACACCGTGGAAATCAAAACTCCGGCGGTAAATACTAATAAAGAATTAAAAGTTATCGGATGGTTGGGGCACAAATCAAACAACAGTAATCTCAGAGGTGGTAGTGGAATCTAATCATAAATGTCCTCTGGACTAACCAAATAAACAGATAAATTTATATTAAAAATATAAATAGCAGAAACTTTTATAAGGCAGTTTTGTGGTGGGGTGCCGTGTACAACCGAACCACCGTACATGGAAAAGAAGCGAACCCTATCGGAGCTTTTTCTAGTGGAAATTTAGCTTACTCAGCAATGAAGTCCTTAATGGGGTAATAGGGTAAGTAAGCCGCTAACGATGCATCGTGTAACGCAATTTATCCGTTATAAGCAAAATGACGTTAAAGCGCTGAAAGCCTGTGATTTAATTTCAGTAAAAATTATCTTCTTTACTTAAATTACCCCGTCTTAATGTAATTTGCTTAACGAAGCAACGCTAACCCAGTCCCTCGGCGGTTGGAACTCGCGATGTCGCATCGTCGCTTAATATTGCATGTTGGTTTACAAGATAGAAGCACGTACTAGACACGGAGAAGACACCTCACCACTTTTACCTGTCAACTAACTTTCGACTATTAATATTTCATTCACATACTGAACTAACTACTTTTAGACTTCCTTGTAATTATATCTAAGGGATGATTGCATATATCTATGCGGGGTACACTACATTTTCATATCTGCCCTATCTTATTTTATATTTATGTCATTCGAAATTAAGTTGCAAAAATCAAATTACAACTTAATTTAATTAAACAGATATAATTTTTGTATGATTTATAATTTGACAGATTTCGCAGTTTTTAGTCAACCTGAAATTAATCTGACAGTTATTTCCCCAGGAATTTGTTTAACAACTTTGGCAGTTTTTAAGTTACCAGAAATTAATTTCTCAGTTTGGGCAGTTTTTAAATTTTTCATAGATTAGTTTGAAAGCATTCTAAAATAAGATTGGTTGGGAGCTTTTAAGAAGTAAAAGGAAATAATGGTTGTATGTATTATTGTTGAAAGGGATTACTTGAAAATTAAATTCTGAAATATATTAATAATGTATCTTATTCTTAATAATCCTACCGAAACTCTTATATACTTAACACAGTGTTAAATACAAAAGAATAAAAATTTAGAGTTAGATCTTCAGTAGTATTTATTTTATTATATTTTATTTTAAAGTACACTGTCCAACAGGCAAAGCCCAATTATAGGACAGTATAAAAATTAATTTAAGAAGATATACACATTTGTTAAAGAATACACAAAAGTACAATCAAATTAATTTATATACCAATAACAAGAAAAATACTTGAAGAAATTAAGAAAAAAAAATATTATGTGGCCAGCACAATACCTTCCGTCAATTCTACTTACTTTATACAAATTCCACACAGAATTTTTTTGCAAATTATTCTATGGGCGTTTTCTTTTTAGGGGAGAAATGAACTGATCTTACCTCGTACTGAACTGAACTGAACTACTCCTAAAAAGAACAGTATGTTTCTTAAAATAAGAAGTAGAAATAAATAAATATACATACATACATACATACATATATATATATATATATATATATATATATATATATATATATATATATATATATATATATAGCATTATATTTATAAAAATAATCTGCTGAATTGGCTTATAGCAATTATCTGATATATTTACCTTATATATATATATTATTTTTATATTATTATAAAATCTTTCAGAACTCATATTTTATTAAGAATAATACAAACCTTTTTTTTCTGAAGAAGGTAATAGTGTATATTGCCGAAACGTCGTTAATTAAATAAATAAAACAGAATCTTAACTAAAAAAGGTTGTATTATTCTTATATTTTTATATTTCCTGTAAAATCATTTCACAAAGATTTTATATAAATTTTATTTGACACTGACATCTGTCAATTAGTAATATGTATTTGAATATTCTGTTTCCATGGTGCAGCTTTAGGTTACAAGTTATTTCTATATAATGATTTATCTCTAAATTCATTGAATATGAAGAAAAACTACATAATTAAATCGAATAGAGAATAACATATTCTTTTATTTATAATAACATAAAAAGTCAAAAATGATATTTAACAGCGTTATTTCTAGAAATACTGTTAAAATCTTCAAATTAGGGTACTTCCGGTTAACCAATCATAACCAAAATCAAATCAACTCTTCATATGGACAGGAATATGAAAGAATTATAACTTTTGGAATTGTAATATTGGAGTTATCGAAGGAAAAATTCGTGTCACATCATCATAAAAACAGTAAATTCATATCATAGGGACTCTAAAACGTGCTTATTCATCAAAAACTCGCAATCGATTTTTTTGACCAAAGACAATACCTTCCTTACCTATAGGTGACGGAAGGTAAAAATATCTCAAAGAAGGATATAATAAAAAAATTAAAACATTTAACAAAAATCAATTAAGCAATAGTAAAAAGTGAAGAAAAGCAAATATAAATTATTCATTCATTATTTGTCAAGATGATTAATGTCATATAGAAATTTTCTGAAAGATAAATGAAATATATCAACAGAAAGAAAATGTGTATGATATAAGGTACACATTCTATATAAAGGAGATGAATATAATAAATTAGTTCTAGGAGTTGATAAGTAGAAGGTAGGTTGGGAACGAGTTTTAATAGAAGGGGCAAGAAAAATGACAAGAGAAAGACAAATAGGATCATCAATTACAGAATTTATGAGTTTATAGAGATATAGTGAAGATTGTGTAATGTGTCTATGATACAAAGAACTGCAATTAAAAATTGTAAATAAAATTTGATAGGATACAGTTTCATTAGGATAAGAACCAATAATTTTATAATAAACAGATTTAAAAAAAATAATTTAATAGATTCCAACCTGTTTGAATGAATACTGTAAATAGGATTCCGTATTATTGAACAATATTCAAGTTTTGATCTTACTAGAGCATAATATTAAATTATAAATTAACAACATTAATTTAAAAACGCATTATAGCGCAAAAATCCAGCTATGCTATGACGTAAAATAGGATCTCCTTTATTGTATAAATTGTGTACTCCCTCTTCCTCTTCCGTTATGTTATGAATGTTTGAGCTGATTAAGGTCTGGAGTTCACTGAAGTATCTAATTCCTAATACAGCTCACCTAGCTTGAGTAAATTTGCTCATGAAATGACATGTTAAAATTTGATCGGCATATGAGCGGAGAAATTGATTCGTACGCATGTAGCACACATGCATAAGTAATGCGGGGGTGTAATACACCATTAATCATTCAAGCGCCTCGAGACTCCCAAGACTGTTCTTCAGTAATTTCTTATTTTTCTCATATATCACACTGACACTTGTCAAGATCTACGGGACAATTATGCATTCGCATTCGTATCACAACGTTGTGTTTTCTTTCTTCGCGTAATTGATGGAGATATTCGCAAAGCCTGGAAATCGCAAGGGTGTTCTGCATATTTATGATTAAGCCAGGCCTAAAGTCTTTCAATACCTAATTGTTTAAATTGAATAGATTACATCACAATCGCTCTCAACCCTCAAGTGATTGCAAGTTTAATTAATTTTCCGTGGGATTATGTAACTCTTTCCAGTATTATCAACAAGATCTAAAGTTTTACTGGGTGGGAGAATGATATACAATCTGTGCCAAACACATACAAATCTTCTGCACCCAAAAATGGGTTGAGATATGAACTTGGCACAACGATTTATTAATTATGTATATTTTTATGTAAGAAATAATTGTTCTGATTTTTTTACTACTTTTAATTTCTAGTTCTGTTATTCTTTTTTTTATTTTTACCTCTCGCTAAGAGAGGTATTGGATTCATGCTAAAAATCGCATATCCAGATTTTATTGAATAAGCACGTTTTAAGGTCCCTACAATCCGATTTTAACATTTTTACGATGATGTGTGTGTGTGTGTGTGTGTGTGTGTGTGTGTGTGTGTGTGTGTGTGTGTGTGTGGATGTGTGTGTGTGGGATGTTGGAAGGACGGTTACTCAAAAACTATAAGACTTAAAATTTGTTTAACAACGTATTTCCCAATCGGACATTCATGGGAAGATCTGAAAAGGTTTTGGTAACAATTGGACAACCGAAAGTAGAAGATTCTTGAAAAAAAATCTTCTAAATATTATTTTTTGAAATTTTTTCTTGATAATATTAAAGAAAAATAAATTCTCTTTCTGATACATTTAAATATTTTTATACATATTTTATAGATTTAGAGATAAAAGGAATATAATATATAAAATAATGTTGTAATTAATTTTACAACCGAAAGGATGCCATGAAAAATAGTTGCAAATTTAAATTATTTGTAACTGACAGATAAATGTCAGTGTCAGAAATAATGAGTAATGAAAGAAAAATGTATTTGGAGAATCCCTTAATTCTTGATCTGTGACTATTATGGAGATGACAAGTCTAGGTTGAAGGACTTAAATTTGTTTCAAACATTATGGGACAATGTACACCAGTACTGTAGACTAGAGTAACTTTGAATTGCGAAAAAGCTATCAAATTTTTCTCAAGTAAGTTGTAAATATTGACAAAATTACACATCGATATAAGTATAATCGGAGTGCAATCTATCCGTCACTTTATTAAAGGGAATTAAGGTTATTTAGATATAACATGTATGAAAAAATAAAATGTAAAAGAAGATATATAAGAATAGATGCACAATCCAGATATATACATTTTAGACCGCCCAAAATTAATGTTTTTACTAGAAGAATATGAAGAGAAAGTAAACAACGTTGTTCGAATTGAAAATTGCAGTTACCAGCCTAATATTTATATATGGTAAACTCTACTTTGTAATTTATTGTAACATAATTTATGGTAAAATATCTTCATGTTGAGACATGCTATTATTGAATAATAAAGAAGTTTATACGTCATAGATTTATATGAATATATTATTTGTATTTATAAAAATATTCTTTGCTTTATGCATACAGCCAGGTAAAATATACGGCGAGAGGTTATGTGCTGGCCACATCAGATTTTTTCCTTAAATTTTGTTACACAGGTTGGTACACTCTGTATACTAAACGAATAAAATTTAAATAAATATTAACTTATACAAAATCTGTCGTTTTTACAATCAATAAAATACTCTTCACAGCTATAATATTCACTCCAGAGGTCCTATATATAAATAGTCTATATATTGCAGCAGAATAAAGATAACAAAAATATACTGACTTTAATGAAATCGTCATATTTACTTAAAATTCTTAGACAATAAAGACATTTATTCAATTTGGGAATAAGATATTTAACATGTGTTTTTGTCGATATATGTACGCCTAACATACAAATGGTAGTTGTATATTTTAATTGTTTGTATTGAATAATACTGCTATTTGGATTAGTAGAACGCAATTTATGCTTAATTTAAATTGAGGAAATTATCTGAACACCATTGTTCTACTTTACTTATTAGCAATAACATATTTTGCTAAAGTACTGTTAGTTTTTCATGTTTAAGAAGAAAATAAGTTTCATCAGCATAAGCAATATATTTAACATCCGGTAAATTAGATGAAATATATATTGACATATCGTTGACGTATAATAGAAACAACAGAGGGCCAAAAACAGAACCCTGCAGTACGCCTGCCGTCATAAAATGGGAATCAAAGAAATAATCGCCCATTAAATCAAATTCATCTTTATAAGCTATTTTAGTGACCTGAGATCTATGTAATAAATAAAATTTAAGAAAATCTAAAGCTACTTCCCTAATACCGTAGTTTTCCAGTTTTAGTAGTAGCAAAGGATGGTCAACAGTGTCAAAAGCTTTTGACAGATCGCAACATATTTTCTAGAGTCTAAATTACAAAGCACATGGTTAGAATAATTACTAGCTGCAGTAATCGTATATTTGTTTCTTGTGAAGCCATGTTAACAGTCTCTTAATATATTGTTTGAATTTATAAACGAAATTAGTGGATTATATATTAGTTTCACACAACACTTTGTTTATAAATTTCTGGAAATATTCCTCAAACAGTTAAGTTGAATAAATAACATATAGGCTGAATTAAGTTCGTTACATATTTCTTAAGGATAACTATTGAGATTTCATCGACTCCGGCCGATTGCGTGTTTTTGAAGGAGAATATTGTAATAAAAATTTCATCCTCATTTGTGGGGTTGAGATATATACTTTGCTGAACGTTTGTATACAGTTGATTTTAAGTTGAGCTTGTGTTTTGCAGATTCGATGGAGATTGCTGTAGAATCTGATGGTTGAACAAGTTAGCAATATCTGTAGGATTGGTGAAAGTAATATTGTTATGTACTCGTATTAAGGATTTATTTTCTTTGTTTGAAGATTTTTTAGATGTGTTAGTTAGATCGTTAATTATAGACCAAACGGTTTTCATTTTATTTTCCGACTTTTAAATTTTGTTAGAATTATACATTATTTTTGCCAGTTTAATTATTTTCTTTAAAATGCAGCAATATAATTTATCATGTGATTTAAAAGCAGGATCAGTTTTAATGTGTTTCTGTTTACATAATTTTTTGATACCAGGTTATTATTTTTTAATTTATTAGTCTTGAAAGACTTTATTGGGAAAACTACTTGAAAATGTGTTTTTATTATAGAATGAAATTTATTGAATTTTTCGTTAGTTGAAACATCATGTTGTAAAACTGACCAATCAGTATTATAGATTAAGTTGTTAAATTTGATAATATTGTTGTTAGAGAATGATTTCTTCTTCTTAAGATGACCAGAGTGAGTGTGGACTGATTTTCTAAGATTACAGGATATGGCTGAATGATCTGAGAGTCCATTATCCATTATGTAGTACTGCAGATACTGTAATAGATCGTTATTTGAAAAGATATTATCAATGCAGGTGGCACTTGATTTAGTAACATTAGTGGGTTCTAAAGTATTTGAAAACAAATTGGACAACCGGAAGTAGAAGATTCTTGGAAAAAATTCTTCTAAATATTATTTTTTGAAAATTTTTCGTGGTAATATTAAAGAAAATTAAAATAGATTTAGAGATAAAAGAAATATAATATATAAAATAATCTGTTGTAATGAATCAGCCGAAAGAATGCCATGGAAAATAGTTGAAAATTTAAATAGTCAAAAAATGTCAGTGTCAGAAATCCGGAGATATTACTGAAGATTATATTATTTCTTAATAGTTTAATATTTAATATTATAGGTATATTACACATACCCTTCATATACTCGTATGCTGTTACTTCCGACAATGAATTGGAAACATCTCGAAAAATTAAAAGAGTGGGAAAAAAATTCTTCATAGAATAAATTTAATTAAAAAAATCTAAATATATGGAATAGATATAAGTAGAATTTTTGGTGTAGAGTGTAAGTATACAAGAAATGTTAAATACAGGTGCGAGCAGTCATGTGTCAGAATTATAGCTAGTAATTATGTATATAGATGTCATATATCATAATTTCTCATTCTAAATTTAGTGATTTTCCAATTGCATGCGATTTATTTTCCTCACCAAGTCAATTCCACACTCCTGGTGACAAATTAACTACATGAATTTAGAAAATCTTGAAATTTTTAATGAAAAATTCTGACATTTATGTACATAATTACTAATTATCATTCTGAAACGGGCCTCCACATCTGCTTGTCAAGACCAACAATGTAACATGACTGTTCGCGCCCTATACTTAACCAAAAAAAGGAAGTGGCGAGAGGTATTGTGCTGGCCACAACAGATTTTTAGATTTTACTGATATGTCTACATATGTTATTATTGAAATAAGTTTTTTTAATATAGGTTAAAAATAAGCCACAGAATATCGCATAATATTGACTGTGCTTGCTTATGCGGCCCCCGTTGTATGTTACGTAGTTCCTTTCTTTTATGATTGAAAAAACCTCCTGTCGATCTCACCTAGTGTGTGCCATGTTTGCTGACTTGAAACACGAAAAGATTAAAATGAAACGAAGCAGAAGATTGGCGCGCAAACACCACGCGCTCCGCTGCTCCACCACAATCAGATTACCCAACAATCGTCCAGAACAATTATTTACGACTTCTGATTTTTGATTTCGGGATAATTGTTAACCTCATGCATGTTTAACTAACAGAAAGGGTAGATAGCCGATAAAGGGTACGCATACGCAACCAGAAAAAATATATCATCGAAAAGCGGAGAGAAATTGCTGGATGATGTTCTCAACTATTTTCTCGAGATCAGCAGAAGTCACCTTAAATATAAATTTTGATAAATAACTTTTATTTGCAGATAATATAAATACATAAACAGATCCCTCTATCTATACGCCTCTTCAAAAGGGATTATCGAAACATTTATTGAGGTCTTTCTATAGTTAGAGAAGTAAATTTTGTACCAGATATAAAGAGGGCGACATTCTATGAGCACCCTAGTAAAGTTGTAAACCAAGGTCACCACACAATTGAGGTCATAATAGTTTTGTATGATTATTTCCAAATATTGCAGGAAAGCAATAAGTAATATTTATAAGATTTAGTTTGCTGACCTATCCACAATATTGTGGTCAGTGGGTAGGTGAAGGGTACAGTGGATACGTGGACCCGTACAGTGGGTTCGTAGGTCGTAACAGGATAGACAATAATCTAGTAAATCGGGAAACCCTGTAATGGATAGTGTAACATCATTTGTCTTTTCTTATTAAATATATTTTTTCTACAGTCTACATAGAAAGTAGCCATTTGCGCTCTCTTTTGTCAACGCAAAATGTCATTTTCCCGCTCTAGCGCGACAAAGTAGAAAAAACGCTCGCTGTCCAATCTAACTATACAATGATGAGAAATGTCACTTGTCTACATTCTTAATGGAAACGTTTAGTCAGGAACTAATGGCACTGTAGTTACACATTTACCACTTTTACAAATCAATCTGACATATAACTGCTCTGTCGGTATGGTACATAACCAAACAAAATGGCGCACTATTGTGAAAATAAAATAGGGCATTCATTTACAAAAACGAAAGTATAAAATGTTTAGATTAGATTGAAGCAATAGGTCAAGAAGAATGGGAAATAACGATAAATTAAAATTAAATATAAAAGACGTTTTTTCTTTATATTAATCCTTATATTCCTACAATGTCCTATTTTGCGCTCTTAATACACAAATAGCTATATTATTTTATACCTGCGTAAACAAACCATCATTTATTATCAACCATAGTCAAGTATTTCAGCCAATCAGCATGATATGTAAGTAATTCATTTATTATTAGTATTGTTATTATTTAGAAGAAAACTTAATTGTATCTCCCGGCTGGTATGGTGAAAATGATTAGGCAGAAGACTCACGTCATCAACCTGAAAAAACCTTATTTCTAAGTCAATTCTTATTCGTTTTACAGAATACAAAATTATTTGACTCTACATGGTCATTCTCAGTAGTGCCAACGTTTGGTACGAAAATAAACTACAATTATTTCAAATAATTTTATATTCCGTAAAGGAAATAACGATTGACTTAGAAATAATTGTAAATTAATTAATATATACGTTTCTTTAATAATAATAATTACTACAAGTTATATTTCTTTCTATAAGGTTTTTTTCAGGTTGATGACGTGAGTCTTCTGCCTAATCATTAAGGGGGGTACAATTAAGTTTTCTTCTAAATAATAACAATACTAATAATAAATGAATTACTTACAAATCATACTGATTGGTAACAGTTCCTTGTTTTCAATATTGCCTGTATCTTAACACAATACTTACACGAAAATTACATAAAAATATTAATTATATTTTCTAAATGTGCTTTTCAATTAAATTAAAACAAATAACCAAGAAAATACACAATAATTTGCGAGAAAAACAACACTTATTAACGTTCACAAAAGGGGCATTGGCCCGCTAATGGCGGACGAAACCCGAGCCACACCATGGCCATACCCAGTATATAGATGTACCCTAATAGTAATAGCTCTTTAAATGGAGCGCAGTTGTTTTAAATTTGGAACAATTCGTTTTTGACAGAACTGTGAATTTATAACTCACGTTGCCTATGGTTTCCGTTAGATATGGAAATATGTTTACAATGTACTATGTATCCGTAGCAATAGCAAACATACAACAAGCAAATATATTAATGGTCGTAGAAAAATATTATTATTTGTAATTCATCTCTTAAGGCACGTTACAAATTGGTTGCATTAGTTTACAATGACCTGTCTTAGGGATGGTTACAAAGTTATATTTAATTTTTTCTGGTGGGTTTATTTGACGCATCCCTGCCAAAAATTCAACACTATTCTTGCTAATTTTGATTTATTAGTCCAGTTCATTTTGTTGAGAAGTATAGTGTGCCTATATTCCACTCCGTGTCGTGTTTCAAGGCCGGTTGTTACTATTTTGCCCGTTATCCTCACGTTATACTCCTACAGGGTGGGGCCTGGCGTATCCAGGATTTATTAGCACCTTCATAAATTTATTATTATTTTTTGTTGAATGTGAAAAGTTCCTCTTAATAAGATGGGTTGAAATCAAACGTGGTAAGGGGTAGAAGTGTGCCTGCATGCTGGCATAAATAAAACAGTTTACCTCCCCCGGGAGTAGGAAACGAACATGGTAGATGCATCAGCAACAGCAGCAGCATAACGCAGAGGTGAAGTTGACATTGCACCCTCGTGGTCCACGAATAATTACATACTTGACGCTGCAGCGCTACAATTTAAATTAATGTCCTGCATTATGCAGTGGACACTTCCACTGCATGACTCCCACGATTGTCACACCAACGCCCCAAAAATTATACACAACAAGCGGAACCCATTACAAAGATGGGCAGATTGAAAATGTAAACACAACAACTATTTATTCATACAGCAAAGAATAGAAAAAAGCGGATGGCGCCTATTACTCGTATGTCCATTTACTATTTTTCTTTGACTTGCCTGTTTCTTATTTTGTCTATTTCCGGTCTTTTCTGTCAATTTCCTGGCATGCCCTGTCTCCTTTTTTGTTCCTATATTGTTCTGTCCATTCCCACTGATTTTGACTTAATTTAAAATACGAGTCCAGGCTCATATAACTATAACTATAACTATAAATAAATTAATATATCATCACGGTATATTACCCATAAAACTATAAATATTGTAATTATGACCAGAGCTGGGACCAGTACTCAAAAAAAGTATTTAAGTACTAAATACTAAATACTCACAAGAAATGTATTTAAATACTAAGTAAAGTACCAGTACTAAGTATTTTTTAATGAAATCAGTTAAATAATATGACGAAAAATGATCGAGTTTAGGTACATATTTGTATATCACTCTCATCCAATAAGATAGTTAAAAATATATACCTATTAATAAAAGCATATAAAATGTTTTAAAATAAACTCCATAAGAAATGCATACCATTTTACGCATCTCTATTAAAAGTCACACTTCACGTACTGTGATTAATGTGTGTAGCTACTACTTCACGCCTTGGAGTAGAAAAATTGTTTACTTATTTAGTTCTATAATATTGATGAGCACGTAAATAAGTTGCTCAAAATTACTTCTTGATTTATCTTTATTTGCGTCTTCAACTATCCGATTATAATTGTAGATAGCGAAAACTTTAATAACTACCAATACTTGCTCAGATCTGTGTTGACAGTAGTGCACAAAACACACCGCAATCTGTACTTGCGCATGCCTGAAGTATTTAGTATTTAAAGTATTTAAGTTACTTTAAATACTTTTGGATACTTTAAGTACCAAAAAGTATTTGAGGTAATTTTTATGAAAAAAAAGTATTTTAAGTACAGTACTAAGTACTAATTTTCAAAAGTATTTTAAGTAAAGTATTGTAAATACTGGATGTATTTAAAGTAATACTTCCAGTACTTTTACTTTAAGTAGTTCCCAGCTCTGATTATGACAAGGCTGTTTGGATTTAAATGCCAACACACGTCCCATTAATTGTGCCGGTCTGTTAAAATGAAGACATGCATTGAATGGATTTTCTACCTACTCTGTATTGTAAAACAATCTTACTGTTACCATAAATGCTAATTTTGTTTGACATAATTTTTGGAACTGCAGTTTTCATTTCATAAGAATTATAATTTTATTGCTGGACCCAATAATGTTAAATTTTCTGACTAATAGTTCGGCCGGTTTACATTTTCAATTGAAAATGCATATAATTTCATGTATCCTAAAAATAAACTCTTATTAAAATGAAAGATTTAAATTGATTGTTGTATTAAAATATTTGTTGTTAATATAATTACAAAATTTTCTAACATTTTAAATCATCAGTTAATACAAAACTATATTTTTAATATTTCTTCAATTCTATATTCCTTTAATTTATATGATTATTGATATTTACCAAACAATTGTAAAAAATCAAGTATCGTAGAAATGAAGTAACATTTATATATAGATGAATTAAATTGTTTGTTTAATTCTACGACACATGATTTAATATGATTGTTGATAATATTAAAACAGTCAATTTAATTGATGCCGTTGTGACTATTTCAACAACTATTTGCAATTCGGTCATTCTTTCGCAGATAGCTCCACCGATCACCCATGTAATAACGAACAAAATCAAAGTTTTATCAGATAATAGTTTACAAGTTTTGGAAACCATTATTTGATTAAATATTTGAAATTACATAAACTCATCTTCGTGATCTAGTGTCACTATTAAATTACAACTATCTATAAAAAATTACAAAGGTGATCTATGCAGCCATTTGCGAAAGAATGATCGAATTGCAAATAGATCTTGAAATAGTCACAACGGCGCTAATTAAATTTACTTTTAAAATTATCAACAATCTTTAAATCATGTATCATAGAATTAAACAAACAATTTAATTTATGTATCATAGAAATAATCGTTTTACTTCATGTATCATGAGATTAAAGGGTCAATTTATTTCATCCATATGAATGGCCGCATTCAGCATGACTTATCGCTGGCATCGCTGAGCAGCGAAGTTTGCCGAACACAATGAATGGACGAATGCGATTGGTTCAGCCATTGCATTCGGTTAACATCGGCGCTCAGCGGTGCTCATGACTGCCAGCGCTGCCGGGCTGGCGAACGCGCCCAATGTTACTTCATGCTGAGCACTCACAGATTTTTTTCTGTGCTTCAGCCCCTGAGCACCCACCTAGTCGGTGCCCGTGCTTTAAACGCCGGTCGAACTATCACCCGTTATTTGACACACAGTCTTTTAAGTCTTAATTAAAATGTTACATTTTTACAAAGCGTTTCAAAAATATTGTAATTTTTTTAAAGGCATATAGTACTGATCAAAAGGAATAAAAAATGCTTAATCAACATAGATCCGATCTTCAGCTGTATCCGAGAAATACGAAAAATCGAAGAAAACTGACAAAGGTAATGATTGAACAAAATTTTGTCTATGTCAGGAAATAGACTATAAAAAAAAACAATAAAATTTTATATGAAACATTTTTCTCAATTTCTAATAGTTAGAAGTTATTTGAAAATTAAATATTGACCAAGGTCGCCACAGCATTTAACTTAGTACAATCTTTTGATTTAAAAAAAAAAAACAAAAGCACATCTAAGATGACCTCTGAAACGCAAACAAAAAGTCTCATTTAATCGAAGTCGTAACTCTTATAGTTTTCGAGATAGCAGAGGTAAACCCCGTAAAAACTCATTTTTCACTGCCCTATATCTCGGAAACTATTAAAAACTTAACTTATGTTGATTAATCGTTTTTACTCATTGTGGTACTATATGCCCTTAAAAGTTTTTACAATATTTTTGAAACACCTGTACATTACATATCTGACACATATCGTTGATGCTGACATAGAGCCATGAATTCTCGTATAATGTAACTTACATGTTACATAACATAGTGACTAAATTTTTAGGGTTACTTATCTGTTATATAAATGTTATATAACTGTGTTTACTGGAAAGTCTATAATATTTAAAGTAGAATTTTGTAGAAATATCTCACCGTGTAGGTTTTGTAATTTGTTTAAAATGTAAGCCGGCTGAACTATTATGAGTCTGGGCTCAATAAGGTTAAATATATATATATATATGAAAAAAAATCCTAATCGATAACAGAATATGTAGGGACCGAAATATATTCTTGAGTAGTGTCGTACGCATTTCAGATAAATATTAAAGTACGAATTCGTGTTCCTTGTTCTTGGTGGTCGCTTGTGTTTCCTTATTAGGGCTCGGTCCTTACCAAGGGTCGGGGGAGAAGGTTTCTTGGATGAAAGTTCACGAGGCGTGGGAATTGCAAACCCCAAGGTGTTATAGAAGAACTATATTTAACAGCGCCCCCGAATTGCTCTCGGTAAATAAAACATTATACTCTGCTCGCATAAACCCCAAAAACAAACAAAATTGCTTCCCAATATGACACAGCAAATGACAGAGAATATAGAGGACTAATACAGGTAGGGCGTATTCATATTGTAGGTGTGTTAATTCATTATAAATATGATGTTTATGAAGTTGACATCAGCCAGATGTCTCAGCGGGTAAAGTGAGGAATTTTGCGGCATATACAAGGGTGAATTGAAAAGTTTCCGGAGGTCAACACACTTAGTCCAACGTTTTTCTAACTTTTCGATTCCCTCCCGAAAATGGTTTTCTTTGAGGTCCTCAAAATAAGCATTTACTGCTTCGCTGGCTTCTTCGTTAGATCAAAATCTCTTTCCAGCGAGAAACGTCTCGAGTTTCGAAAAAACATGGAAGTCCGAGGGAGCCAAATCGGGCAAGTACGGTGGATAGGGGACGATTTCAAACCTGAGTTTGGTCAATTTTTGTTGAACAATACGGTTTGAATGAGCTGGCGCATTGTTGTGGTGAAACAAGATCTTTTTCTTTGCCATTCCCGGGCGTTATTCTTGAATTGCTGCCTTCAGCTTGTCTAAAAGTGTGGCGTAGTATTGTCCAGTTACAGTTTTTCCTTTATCAAGATAATCAATTAGCAGAATGCATTTGGCGTCCCAAAAGACTGACGCTGTCACCTTTCCTGCCGATTGAACTGTTTTCGCTTTGTTCGGGGCGACTCACCATGTCCAATCCACGCTTTCGACAGAATTTTTGTCCCTGACGTGTAGTGGTGTATCCAAGTTTCACCCATGCTTATGAAACGTGTTTTAAAATCGATCAGATTTTTCTTAAACTACTCCAAATTTTCGGCTGAAGTTTGTTCCCGGATGCGCTTTTGCTCCGAACTAAGCAAATGCGGCACCCACCTGGCGCACATTTTTCTCATGCCCAGCTCATTATGTAAAATATGAACATACGTTCATAAGAGATTCCTATGGCTTTCTCAATCTCACGCACATTCGGCGATCTTCCAGAACCATATCATGGACTTTATCCACAATTTCCGGTGTGGTAGCCGATTTTGGGCGACCTGAATGTAGCTCGTTACAGGTGTGTGTTCGGCCACGCTTAAATTCCGAAACCCAGAAACTCTCCGTGGAAAACGAAGGTGAAGCATTCCCAAGGACAGCATCCAACCTGGTCTTGATCTCCGTTGCCGTATTTCCTTCTAAATAAAAAAACTTGATCACCGCACGAACTTCGTTTTTATCCATTATCGATTTAACGCTCGGAAGATCGACGCTGACGCTTTTCACGATTAGACTGATGGACTGATTGTACTAAAATTTCTTGATAGTTCATATGAAGAGTTAAACAAAACAACGACAAAAGATTGTTCAATCTATCCTTGTAAGTGTTATATGAATTTTAATTGGACTGTTGAATCATCCAATTTTTCTTATTTTGTCTTTTTAACAGGATTGGTTAGTCTTTTTCATTGTTGTAATAAATTTTTCTGTATTGTAATTAAGCCATGGTATTGTTGTAATCAAAATTACATATTCACTAAATTATCTGTTGTTTCAAACCCGGTGAAGTCCATAACGTTTTCACAAAAATCTTTCTTCATATTCATCAGAATTCATATAAAATCCTATATCTTATTCCAATTAGTATGTTTCATTTACTACTCGTATGCAAAACAATTTGATTCGCACGTACGTTCATATGTGTGGTGTGTTTTTCACCTAGTGGACAATTTACCGACTGTCTCTCGTGGGTTGTACATCACGATCAATTAATAACGATGATAATCTTATTTAACGAGGCCCAATTGTACCGGCACATTTTGCGTCATTCAGTGTTAATGTGCTCGACACGAGGAACGAGTTCGGGAGTACACCATGTACAGTGTGACTGTACAATCGTCGATGCCCAATTAATGTTCGAATGTCCAGCGAATTATACATGTTTTATATTGGCGTTTTGGGGGAAGTAGTAGAGCTAGTTTTAGAGCAAAAAGAGGCGGCGCATTTAGAAAATAATACTTGTTAAATTAGATAGTAGATGATATAAAAATTGGTAGAAATTGGTAAGTTTTTATGATATACATATTTGTTTCCCGATTTCAGAGTATTAAATATTTTTTGTTTACATATACAAAAGTAGGCTGGTAACTAAGTAGTAACAGTAACTGTATCTGTACTGTATAGTATATTATTCACAATCATTATAGTAATATGTCGATTCCTAACCTTTTAAAGGTTGGTAAATACGTCAGGCCTAACTGCAATGGCAGTCTCTTGGGTGGGAAATAACAAATTTCAGTTCCATCCCACGGATTGGAATTGTTTATGAATGGGTTTTCTAGTAATATTGTCATAGATCCCTATAAAGAAGTAGGCTAAATAATTTTAAGAAAGCCGTGACAAAATATTAACAAAATTAAAGGTTATAACTCAATGATTTATTCTGAAAATTATTTTGAGCTTTATCTTGCCTCTCGGTAATATACGTAAGCCTTCGGCTGTAATAAAACATATCCCACCTCGGATGTAATAGTATATAACCTTCAATTTTATTAATGTTTTTTGATAGCTCTATTAAAATTTGTTTAGCCTACTTTATTATAGGGATATATGACAATGTTGCTAGGCAACCCCTATATAAACATTTCTGTCCGGTGGTGTGGAAGTGAAATCTCTTATTTCCGTCGACCGTTTATTAATAGGCTATCTTAATGTATAGAAAATCATTCATTAATGACCCCTATTAATGCATGATTTTTTATTAATAAACGATTTATTGGGTGCGTTCACCACATGGAACACAGCATGTATTGCTAACGCTAAGTTGTAGCAAAAAGGTAGACAGAATTAAAAGTCATGCTTTTGACACTTACTAGCTAGGTATATTCACGTAGCATACCTTTAAAATGAATTTGAAAGAATAAAATTCCTCAAATAACATAAAAAACCGCTTGTGTTGTCTAGCATTAAGTAAACTGAACGCACCCACTGAAAACAATTAATGACAAAACTTATTGATTTTCTGACGTAAAATTTAACGGTCAACCATTACTAACCTAAAAAAAAAATGTCATGGAATAAAATTAGATTTTCCATTTAAGTAAGATACGGTCAACGAAAAAATATTGTAACTAACACGTGTGTTAATTGGCGATTAATGATCTCAACAATTAACGCGTTCGCTACGCTCACGCGTTAAAATGTCTCGATCATTAATCGCCCACATTCACACACTTGATAGTTAAATAACTATTTTCCACACAAAAAATTGCCATTGCAGTTAGGTATGACGTATTATCATCCTCTAACAGGTTAGGAATCGACATATTACTATAATGATTGTGAATAAATATTATTACCGTAGTAACAAACAACAAACTACAAAATGAAAATAAAATAAAAGTATATCTACTTTATTCTAAAATAATAAACATGAGGAATAAACCACATAATTTGAATATATATCATATGTACATATGTCAAAATAATTGTTCTGTTTGTCATGGCATTCTGAAAATAGCATTAATGGAAGAATTTCAAAAAATAATATTTATAATGTCTTATATGTATAAAGTTATAACTCATAACAAGCATAAGATGTCTTAAAGTCATCGCTCTACGAGCTCTGATTTTAAACCGACATCTGCGGCAGTTGTGATACTCATAACAATCCCAGGTATGTTAATAGATATTACGTTACATGGTAACTGCATGTTATTCAATATTACAAATTAATCCGGTTGGTGGTTGGTTACGGTTACCTCAATGCTCAATGAACGATTATTTACACGGTTAGTAAATTTACATATATCTTTTCCTATGGTTTAATAATTTTAATATTTTTGAACAATTATTTTTCATATTCATATTTTTCGTTTTAATTAACAGTTAAAATAACATATAGTTTAATCAAATATAAAAACAATGGGTCTATGTTAACTTACTTAGGTAAAATAATTCTCCAATTTTTCAAACAAATGTTATGTGATATAGTGTCATTTTGCTGTACCCACCCTGTATGTTATGTGTACGTGGGGGTGTGTTTATTGACTGCAAGGGCAGCGAGCTGTTTAATTGCTTGCACCGATGGAATTTCGATCCACAACTGTCAAATTCGCGGCCGTTATCATTGCACTGCGTACCGAATAACTGCCGTTTTGTTATTCGCCGTAAATAATTTCCGATTGTACCTGTCACGGTTAAATTATTCCACCCACTCCTACACTAACACACACAGAAGCATTTACTGATTTTTATACGCTCAACACGATTCAATTAATCAAGATCATAATTATGACTATCATTTTCCCCGCGTCATATTGCGGACCGATTTTGTTAGTTTTGATCATGGTATATTTATTATAAGAGGGCACATATTAAATTAGTGAATATTGTGTCCCTGTAATAATAAACAACCCTTTCGTGTCGGCAGCTTAAATCTTTCTTCATATGTATTTAAATAATCAAATCGTTCTCTGTTTTGATAATGTTAGAATAATACATGTATAAAAAACTGATGTGACCAGTACAATAACTTCCGTCAATCCTGTGTATTATGTACAAATTCCATACATAAATTTTCTTGCAAATATTCTATATTTCCAGTATAATTATTTCATAAACAAACTATGCAAATTGCACTTTACACTGACATCTTCTTCTTTAGATTTTCCCATTCGTTACGGCTCGCTATGTATTATTTTCTTCTTCCATTCATTTTTGTTTTATGAGTCGTCCTCAATCGGTTGTTTTTCTCTCAAGTTTTCCGCAATGCAGTCCTTCCATCAAGTCCGTCAAGTGCAATTTGCATAGTTTGTTTATGGAATAATTTTTCTTGAAATTAGAATCTTTTACAAGAAAATTTATGTACGGAATTTGTACATAATACACAGGATTGACGGAAGGTATTGTGCTGGCCACATCAGATTTTTAGGATTATAATGAGAAGCTGTAGTGGTTAAATTTTATATTTCTGGCATTGTGTCCTTGTGCTTGAGTGTCTGTTCACTGGATCCGAGTTAGAATTATTTCACTTGTTAAATGGCACAAAAACATTGAGTGTCCGTGAGGTGAAGCCTGGTAAACACCAGGTACGGTACGAATATGTTATATCATTACCGAAGTCTGTGTACAAACGTACAAAGCAAATTGGCACACCCATCAATGGGTAATATACCATGCCATGATGATATATTTATTTTATTTTGTCACATATTCCGTTGTACAAGTCCTTCTGAATTTTACCGATACAACAGCCATATATAAATGAATATCCCTTTAGTTATGCTTGTATAGGAACAGAGGTTATATTATTGTGGGGTCGGAATACAATACCACAATTTCATCTCCTGTCAGAGTGGAGTTAGCGGAATCTTAGAACTAATTAATATGCCTACAGCGCTTATACATAATTCCCTTAACACCAGACATCAAATATTCACCGGGAAATGCCACACCTGTCACCGACTAATTAACTACACAACTACGCCCAAGAAATCATATCGAAACAGGTAAGGAGACATAACGACGCGATAGTCAGTCTTGCACAAGATAGTGTAAAACTTTTATCAAGATTCCTGGTCTTATGGATATTGCTCGCACCAAAATTTCACTGTAAAATATTGCCAAAAAATACGAGTAAAACTGATTTTTACCTCCCGCTACCCTTGGTAAGGGAGGTATAGGGATCGTGCTAAAAATCGCATATCGAGATTTGGTAAATGACCATGTTTTAAGGTCCCTACAATCCAGTTTTAATATTTTCACGATGATGGCTGTGTGTATGTGTGGATCCTCTTTACGCTCTAACTCAAATACTATCGTTCAGAAAATTTTGAAACTGTATTTCTACCTTACTCTTATATGGAAAGATGCCATTAGATTTTGGAGTAAATCAGATAACCGGAAATGGCATTTTACTGGAAGCTCAAAATAGTTTTTCTTCGAAAAATACTTTTAAATGTTATTTATTCGAGATTTATATTATATAAAAATTAAAGATTATTAAATTTTCTACAGGTTTGCATTAATGGTCACAACAGATTTTTTTTGTATATTCGCCATCAAATAAATATGCACTGATCCTCAACTTTCTCCTTTTTTCGCACCCTGTCCCTTCCCATGTAGTGTTACCGCTTCTTAAGCTGCGTACACATTTGAGCACGAATGCGAATGAGGCAGATCGAGGCTGAACATAATGCCTCGTGTGGGATAAACGTTTTCCCACATAGGAGCGCATGAGGCATGCCGCGGCAGTGCTCCAGTGTTGTGCGGCGAATAGGGGAAATGTCGAATGAACACTTACTATCCGTGGCTTGTATCAGTGTTATACTACTTTTAAAGTTAATAAAAATCAAAAAACGTAAAAAACAGAGGCGAAGATGATCTTCACAACTTTATTTGAGACGAAGCCGCATTAATAATGTTAATAGTACTTTTTTATTAAATGACTTACGTGCTGACGAAGATTTTGGCAAATTTAAAAATTTCACGAGAATGTCAAAAGAAGATTTTAATTTTCTTTTAAATGGTATTAAAAGTAAAATCAAGAAAAACGATATGACTATACATTTTTTCTTTATTTCTTCTACACTTTTTTCAAGAGATGCTGCTATTTCTGCCGACGCATCTTGTTTTCTTAATTTATTGTAAAAATTGGAATCCCGAGGGTTTCATAATATTTCCTTCTTTCTATATTTATTTATAAGATCGAAATTAACTCTTGAGTCCACTCCATTTTTACAATGTATTCAAAATCATGTGTTTAAATGTTTTGAACACGTACACACTGAGCACGAATCCCTTTGATAGACCGACAGCAGTTGGCTCGTTCCGAACTGTTCGGCGAATAGTTCGTCGTGCCTCGGGACAACGTCCACACTGCATGCCGCGTGCAGCCGCGGCGTGCCTTATTCGTATTCGTGCTCAAGTGTGTACGTAGCTTTTGCATTTTCAACATTGCCCGTGAATTGGCAATAATATAGAAATCTCACGTCCATACTCATTTGACGGCAACTATAATGAAAACTAAACAACTCAAAATGTTAGAATTTATCAGAATTTATTCCTTCAAAGAACACTGCGTTAAGTACACACGCAACTGCGCATGTCTGTTTCCATCGAGCAGCATCGAGCGCGGTACGAAAATCAAACAAGTTTGATATATCAAAGTCGACGGTACACGATCTTACGCGATTGTCATCGATGCACGCATTATGACCATGTGCATCGTTAAATTCAAGAATTCAAGTTTGTTTTTTACTCGATCGATATTGATTTTTCAATGTGTCTTCGGCCAATTTTAGTCTACTTTCTACTTATAGCCACGGCTGGACATTCACATACAATATGTTCCGAAGTTTCTTCGTCCTCTTCGCAGAGTCGACAGATATATAGATACTATTTTAGGGGACAATGACCATTGAAGATACCTGTGATTGTTTTAAGGTCCATTTTGATGATGATCGAAACTTGACATATATTTCACAGACTGTATTACCAACGAGATATGTACTTTAATATAATGATCCACTACATTATTTAAATTTGCGAAGGCTGCCGGAGAGTGTAAATTAATAAGGAAAAATATGTAAAAGGGTGCGCGAGTTCTTTAGGTTATCCCGGAGTCAAGTTTCAATTATAATGATCGAGAGCCTTCTCCCCTTCCGTCCAAAGCAATAATGATTGATGCTCGGGAATTTTAAAAGGAAATACATCCGATCCGTCCTCAGTCTGATCCACATTTAATTTGATCCATCTCATCTCGCTAACATATTACCACCAACGAGGACGAGAGAAGAAACTCTATATGCACATGTGTCTGATGAGAAGGCAGGCAAGGCGCATCAATAATAATTTACAAGACTCGAATGAGTTCGGGGATCTTATTCCGCGTGTTATTGGAAGTGTGGTGGCCGCTAGAGACCGCAGCTCGATTCCGGGAGAGGAACTAACAATTCCAGAGCTTTACTCGGCGCTGTCGCACTAAACTCTTATAAAACTCCAGCCAGCTAGGTTCAGGAAGTGACCACGGATACATGATTGGGATTTCTTAACAACACTATAGAGAAATAAGAAAGAGGAAAGAATTCGAAACGGATCAAGACTTTCCACCAATAAATATATAATTACAAAATCAAATTGAGTTCGTACTAAATTATGTACGAAGATATTGGTCGAGCATCCATTTTGTATTTTATATTATACTCTGTTAGCCGAATTCATAGCAATAGTTATACCCGGTATAACTTTAAACCTTGTTTTTATACCAGGTTTAGCATATAACCGGATTCATAACATTTTTATGTTTAGATTTAGTTTAAACCAACATGTAATAAATTTAAACGAAGAGGTACTGAGTATAAATTATTAAACTAGTTGGTTTAAGACCTGTCAATTTTAAAATTTCCGCGTTGTTCTGCACTTTATTAGTATAGTAGCCAAAGTATACACTTAACCTAATCTCAGTTTAAGATTTATTGTGAATATTTATTATTAAAAATAGAAATACACAAATGTATTTGTTGTTGTCTACCGCACCGCTAATCTAATTCATTCACTGGCGTCCAAACTATTACGATCTTAGTTTTACGGTGAAAACGTGCCGAACTTCGATTGCATTCATTCTCTATAGGCGATGGGAAATAAGTAATATGACATCTGGTGGTATTTTGCGGAACTATAGTTGACGGGATAAATTATACACGTGACATTTTCTTGATTGTATAAACACAAGTGTTATCTATAATATTTACGTTTACATATGTAATATCTCTTAATATTATACACTTAATGCATAAATACAATTAGTAAATGTCAAATTATCCCGTTAACATTAGTTCCACTTTGGCGCTGCGATCTTATTTCCCATCGCCTATACTTACAGTATACCGAACATTGTCGAACATGTAGCGTTCTATGCTGGAAATATTTTGCCGTATACGCTCAGCTGCAAGCAGTTTTTATAATGCTTGCGAAATGCGCGAAGAAAATTTAATGGTTAATATTAAGATGGGGCAGTATAATGTTTTTTTTTTACATTATTATTAATATTAATTATATTAGTTTACTTCATTTTTCACAAATTTATTTTTGCTTATCCCTTATTTGTTACTGCATGCCTTATTATAAAATGCACAAGACGCCACTGCATGGTTGAATTCGTAGATGAAGTAAACAATATAAATAAATGCAGAAAAATATGTAAACCACAAAAAAATGCTAGAATAAACTTGATTCCAAGCTTTATCTTTTCCTGTTATCTATTTTAATTAATTCAAAAACGAATTCTTTACCTCCTCTGTGAAATTTTTGGATCTCTTTTAATTGCTGTGATTTTATATTTCCACTAAAATTTTATTTAATATTTAATACGAAATAGCAAATTGTAATTATAAGTTCAAAACTTACCTATTACTTGTACCTGTTTTTCATAAAAACTTTATTTTTTTGCACATGCATAAACGTCAAATAGAATAAATATATAATGCTGCCAAGTGTTTTATCTGGAATAATCAACCTTATAAATTTAAAATATGTAATGTTGTTATGAATACCGCAGTGTTGAATCATTTTTAAATTGGAATAGTTATACCGGGAATAAGTGTGGAATAATGTAGTTGCTATGAATACGGCTGTGTATGTATAAGCCGTGATGATATATTTACTTACACCCCTATTTCCAAATCTGCATATACAACTTATGTAATAACGCATACACAATTTTATTCATGTATAACATAACTGCACACAGTCTCTTCTCTTGTATGAGATGCAGTACCTACACAAAGTGTCTTCCTCTCTCTATGTATGTATTTTTCTCCATTTGCATAATTCTTTACAGACAAAGCATCTCTCTCTCTGAAAGCAGCGTGTGTTTCACGTTATTACTTCACACCTTCGACACCGACACGAACTTCGGTGATGGAGAATTTCGTGATGTCTGCTACTAAAATATAGAGCGGTCGGTTAAATATGTATCAGGCACGGAGAGGTGTGAACGAACGGTGTATTTAATGAAAGAAACGTGTTTTATACGCACTTAGTGTCCGGATTGAATTATGGTCAGGGTTTTAGAATAATTGGGAAAGAGGCTAGCACAATAAGGGTTGGATGAAAATTATTTATTTAACGAATTTAAAAGAAATCTCCATTAATATTAAGGCAAGAGCCTCATTGATGCACTAATCTACGGTAAAATTCTTGTGGCTGTTTATGGAACCATTCTCGAGTAGCAAACTCTACCTCAATGCTCAGCATCTGAATTGAACCGCTGCTCTTTTAGCGATTGCTTCAATTGACCAAAAACATGCAAATCACTTGGGGACGAGTCTCAACATTTGAGAAAATTCTCCATCTTCAATGTATCTGTTAGCTCGCAAAGCATTTTCCTCTAATGCTGTAAGACGAGGATGTCCTGGACGAGTAAAATCTTTAGCAGATTTTTTTTTTGTTGTTGAAATTTATTAGAATAATTATAATCACCACATATAGTTTTCATTTTGAAATCAATTTTCATTGGTTGACGCCCTTCAGCGGCTAAAAATTGGATACCTTAGGATGGATTTTTTGCCATGAACATCATTTTCAAACTTAATCGCTACCCTTATAGGTCGATTTTGTTCAAATCAGATTTGTAAATCTGTAAATAATAAACAAAATAGGGAGGAAATGTTCTACTCGTATGTATAATTTTATATTAATGTACAAGAATAGACGTGCTTTTGTCACTTTTTTACCTCTCGCTAAGAGAGGTATTGGATTCATGCTAAAAATCGCATATCCAGATTTTATTGAATAAGCACGATTTAAGGTCCATAGAATCCGATTTTAACATTTTTACAATGATGTCTGTGTGTGTGTGTGTGTGTGTGTGTGTGTGTGTGTGGATGTGTGTGTGTGTGTGAGGTTGTTGGAGGCACGATTTCTCAAATTCTATAAGACTAAAGACCTGTTTGACTACGAATTCCTCAATCTAACAGTAATGGGAAGAGTTGAATAGGTTCTGGTAACAATTGGACAACCGGAAGTGGTAGTTTCTAAAAAAAATATTTCTAAATATTATTTTTTTTAAATTTGTTACTACAAATATTAAAGATAATTAAATTCTCAATCTGACACATTTAAATTTTTTATTATATCTCGTATAGGTTTGGAGATATGGTATATAATAATATAGAATAATCTGTTGTAATAAATCTCGTTGCCAGAAAAACAGTTGCGATTTAAATTTTTTTGTAATTGACAAATAAATGCAAAATGTCAGTGTCCGTTCTGGGAGGTATGAGTACATTTAATATATATTATTGTATTATTAACTAAATATTTATTTAAATTGCAGGTGTCAATATTACATATATCCTTAAGAAATAGCGCTAATACCGTCTATGAATTTCAAGTATTTCTAATAGAACGAAAGAAATTCAATTATTTGTGTGTACAAGAAAAGTTAAATTCGTTACTTATAGGGCGCGAGTAGCCATGTGACTTTGTTTGCCTTGGCAAGCAGATATGAGGATCCGTGTCAGAATGACTGCTAGTAGTTATTTACGTAGATGTCACAATTGTCATGTCATAATTTTTCATTCAAAATTTCATAATCTGTTTATTTGTCATCCATTAGTATGGCATATACTTGCCGAGAAAAATAATCCACATGGATTTGGAAAATCATAATGTTTCGAATGAAAACTTATGATACTTGACACCTATGTATATTACCAGCTGTCATTCTGACACGGACCCCCATATCTGCTTGCTAAGGCCAACAAAGTCACATAACTGCTCGCGCCCTATGCAAGATAAAATGGAAATGGCGAGAGGTATTGTGCTGGCCACAACAGATTTTTACAGATTGTAATACTTCCAGTATTAAATAGAATCGACCCATTAGAAAGAAGCAAACTGTAAATATTTTTGAGACGAATCACTAGTACTTAAACAATAATTACAAACAAATGAGGAATTTATGGCAAAAACAACCATAGTCCAAATATGAGTTACAAAAGCGATATATAGTTTCAATAAATTAGATGGGGTCTCGTGGCCGTGTGCCTGAGTGTCTGCTCGCGAATCTGAGAATCCGGGTTCGATCCCGACCGACGCCAAAAATTACATCGAATTTTAATGGCACAAAATTGACCCCTGTGGTGCTCTCTCCACGCCAGCATTGAGTGCCCGTGAGGTGACGCCTGGTAAGCCCCCGCACGGTACAAATATTCCATCATTACCGATATCTGTGTATGAAGCAGATTGGCACACCCAGCAATGGGTAATATGGCGTGATAAAATATTTATTTATTTTATTTTTATAAATTAGATTGAAAAAGCTGTAGGCTCTCGGTGAAACATTTTGAATAAGGTTTGAAAAAACATAACTTCAGCGGATGTTTTTTCAAAATAATAAATTAATTCTAATGTCCAAACATTTGTTAGATAACAACCACAGTTGTAATAAAATAAATTTGGAAATTTTGTATTATCAAAAGAAAGCCCAAAGACTAACCTCACTAGAAGCGTACAAAATTAAGAAAGTCCTCAACGAAAATAAACTTCTTATGAGTGTCCAACTGGATCTTTTAGATGCACTGCTCCTGGATATTCTAGTCTCTGGCCTTTCCAAGTAACAAAAACACCCTCCTACCATTCATTTTTACAGTTATAAGTCGGACTCAATCATACAATTTTATGTATTTCTTCTGATTATGGCTAAATAGCCGAAACTGCTGTCAAGAGTAAAAATTCAATTTGTGAAACTTCAGCGAGTATTTTTTCAAACCTTATGTAGTTTCAAGTATGCAATCAGTTTGGTAAAACTATTTTTTGCAAAAATTATCTTACTCATAAAGTATTACATTTTAAAGTTTGAGCGTTACTATAAAAATGTCCAATAAAATGTTTAATTATTAGGTAATAATCCAATAAATAATTTTCTAATATTTAAATATGATCCTGAGTTAAATTAAGAAATCTTTAAAAGTAAGGAAGCTAGAATAGTATATTAAAATATAAATTATAGAAGGCAAGTAACTTATTCATATCACAGCTGCGAGTGGGCGAACGAACGAGTACTTGAATTGCTTTCTGTAACGCGTGTTTTATACTATTTTTTCTGTTGAGACTTTCTTTTATACTATTTATTTATAAATATATATAAATATATTACGTGGATGACAGTATGACAGTGATTTGTGTTTTTTACCTCCCGCTACCCTTGGTAAGGGAGGTATAGGGATCGTGCTAAAAATCGCATATCGAGATTTTGGTAAATGACCACGTTTTAAGGTCCCTAGAATCCATTTTTAACATTTTCACGATGTTGTCTGTGTGTATGTATGTGTGTGGATCCTGTATACGCTCTAACTCAAATACTATCATTAAGAAAGTTTTGAAACCATGTATTTCTACCTTATTCTAATATGGAAATATCTGATTAGATTTTGGTGGCAATCGGATAACCGGAAATGGCAGTTTACTTGAAGCTCAAGATAGTTTTTCTTCAAAAAATACCTTTAAATGTAATTTTTTCTCAATTTGCTATTATGAAAATTAAAGATTATTCCATTTTCTACAAGTTTGCTTTAATACTTTTTCTATATATTGTATGGATAAATTTATAAAGTAATATTAAAATTATATACATAGGTAAATGGCGGGAGGTGCTGTATTGGTCACATCAGATTTTTTATTCTGTCCGTTGTATAGATATTTAGTGTATTTATTGTAGTCATGTCAATCTCAAATAACAAAATATCACCAAAAATCGTTTAAGAATGAAGCTCCTTCTAACATCAATATGCGTGCTGGAATGTGACATTCTAATTCCGAAACAGAGAAAGTTTTTTCTTTATTATCTCAAATTAAAAACAAAATGGACTAAGATTATTTTGGCTAGCATCTCTTCAATTGACTTCCGTTGTTATGTAAATGAAGACGCGTCTACGCAACGAGCCTCGCATGAAATTCTTTTCTGACTTTTCTCTAGCTATTTGACCATGTTTTAGAATAAATTCCATGTCTTCCCTTGTGGTTAGACGCTGCCAACGCCAACGTTTGCCGACGTCTGTGGACGCCGCGACAGTGCTGTGTTTACATAATGCCGGATTTGTGTTTGTCGCCTCGTATAGGAAATTCTTGATGCAGATGGCCAAGCCCTAGTCGCACTGTTTGAGAGGTAAACGAATTCACCGCACACGAAACAACAGTTTTTTTATTCATCAAAGGGAGAACAGAAAAGAGAAAACTACCCCTACTAGCTAAACTTAATTGTATATGATCTTTTGGACCGTATCTCCTAACAAAAATACGAACATAACATTTTAATGTGAATATTAAGTGTTTGTTCGAACACTTTATGTTTTAATTAAGTATCTCATCAATGTGTATATTCTCAATTTAAATGTTGTTTGCGGTGGGAGTTCCTCCTTTTAAATTAGAATTTCCCATCGCGTCCGGATCCAATTCAAATGACATACACATATCTTCTTCAGTAATAACCTTTGCATCCCCTGTCCTGTCCATCTGAAATCGAAATTAAAATGCCTGGCTCCTTGGTAATATTGAGATAACCCCGACCGGAGTCAATTTGATTCCGCGGTCCCCCGAGACGCTAATCTGACTCCGCCTGTCCAGCCTTCTAGTTAGCCAAGCTCTGGCTCTAGCTCTCTGGCTCAATATTCACCCGGCTGGAAAGCTTATTAAGGCACTCGGATGTGACCGGATCATACACACCAACTAGATCTGGGTTAATATATGCAACGATCATGGAAATACATACTAACAAACACACAAGAAGAGTAAAATTATCAGATATATCATACTGTTTTACAAGGGTTGTGAAATAAATTTAAAAAAATGTCGGTGAGGCAATCCATGATGACTTGGTGAATATCTTAAGCGAGCCTCTTCATATGCAACTGTTTGCCGCTGAGTAAATAAATTCAATAGAAAAAGAATCAATGTCCAGTGTTTTTTTCGAAATGGACGCCCGAAAACCGTCGTAACTACAAAAATGATTGAAAAAGTCCATGACATTAATAATAAATGTACAAAGTACAGTTACGATACTTAATTAAAACTGTTTTAATACAATTTAAAAAAATACTTTACACGCTTCACAAGATTTTAGTTTCTGAATCTCTCGGTCATTTATCAGAGACTGGCCCACTCAACCAGAACCACAAACGAGTTTCACTTTTATTGGAGCTCTTCAGTGTGGTGCACTGAAGTCTCTAGGAGGCACTGAGTAGGTTGAGTGGAAGGACGATAAACATCAATGATATGATGCCTGCAGAGGTAACTAACCACATGTAGAGCCATCTATCGAGAAAGCCGTGAGCTTGGCCTGCATTAAGTAATAATAAATATACAAAGTACAGTTATAATACTTGGTGAAACTGAACTGAATGATGACGACACGCAAAACAGAAATGAGTGGAAGAAGAAAATAAAAAAAAATAGCGACCCCGAACGAATGGGAAAAGCTAAAGAAGAAGATGTTTTGAAAAAAAATTATGTATAGGGCGCGAGCATTCACGTGACTTTTCTGACCTTGGCAAGCAGATATGGGGGCTCGTGTCAAAATTACATAGCTATTAATTATGTCCATAACTGACAAATGGTCATAATTTTTCATTCAAAATTTGAAAATGATTTTCTTATTTCATGTGGTTTATTTGTTACCAGGAGTGTGGAATTCAATTGTCGAGAAAAGGAATAATATAATACCAAAAAAAAAATTGAATGAAAAATTATTACATTTGTTAGTTATGGACATAATTAATAGCTGCCATTCTGATAACCCCCCCCCCCCCTATATCTGATTGCTAAGGTCAGCAGTCACATGACTGCTCGCGCCCTATGGAATTTGTACATAATACACAGGATTGACGGAAGGTAAGGTGCTGGCCACATCAAATTTTTTAATATTATATCTATGTGCCTGAGTGTCTGGTCGCGAATCTGGGGACCCGGGTTCGATCCCGACCGACGCCAAACATTACATCGCATTTTAATGGCACAAAATTGATCCCTGTGGCGTACTCTCCACGCCAGTAATGAGTGCCCGTGAGGTGACGCCTGATAAGCGCCCACACGGTACAAATATTACATCATTACCGATATCTGTGTACGAAGCAGATTGGCACACCCAGCAATGGGTAATATGCCGTGATGAAATATTTATTTATTTTATTTATTTATTATTTTAGAGGACACAATCTCTCCTTAAAATATGGTCTCTTTCGAGGTCTCTTTATTATTTCTCTTAAAATTCTTTTTTCGTTCACTTCTTCATTCCTGTCTATCTTCCCCCCTTTTGTTATACTCTTTTTGGGCAAATTCTTTGAGCAAATTTCTTTTCCTCCTTTCCTCTTTAATTTTGGATCATTATCGTAAATAAGTTGCGTTCCTTGTGGTGTAATTAGTTGTGAATTAAGAGTGAAGGGTATGTCACAACAACGTGTTGTGCTGTTGTGTTGTTCTGTCGGTGTCATTTTTTATTTTAACTTTCAACCTCCTGTGGATATGTGGGTTTAATTTATTTTATCTGCTGATAAGTCTCGCTTGATACAACACTAGGCTTGGCTCTGTTAATTTATTTCCACACTCATAGGCGAATTAAAAGGTTTTATAGCAGAATTAGCATTCCAAATGAAGACAGACACACACAAATCACACGAAGAGAACGAAGAATGATTTTGTGTTGTACGTATTGTCAAATAATATTGTTTTAGTTAAAGACAATTCAAGGTAACCTATCTGATTATTCGTAATAACAGAGTAACCCATTCATCTAAATAAACTGTATGTACGAGTATACCAAACCAGTTTAACTAATTAACCGCACCATAATTCCACTATAGAATCAAACTATATGTATTTATATTGAGATTTAATGCCCATAGTTTTGGTAAATAAATTTTTACATTATTATAAATTGAGCCGCAAAATATTAAACCATCGATGAGTATATAACAAAAATACTTTCTATTAAAATAAAATAAAACATATTTTACAAACCTCGCCCACTACAAGTCCAATTTGGCCCATAGAGGCATAGAAGATCTCAGCATCTCTGGAACAACTCGTACAGTAGCTCAGGATCTCAGAAAGTCAGGATCTCCACAGCTCACAGCTTAGGACTCGACCCCACGGCTCAGAAAGTGAACATCACAAGTTTCAGAAACTTATCAACACATGTACACACTATAAATGAATTTTCCGTCACTATTTACGTTTTAAAAACCCACTTATCCGGTGAAATATTTACACACAAAGTTAGTTCGGTACGTAGAGCAACATTTTACATTACTTTAAAGTCGGTGTATATGTTTTTCAAGCTCACAACACTAGAAACAAATGTTATTAAGAGTGTATAAACATAACAACATGGCGTTTGACGTTTAACTATTAACGAATAAGTGTATACAGTGCGCAGACTCAGTAAAACAAAATTATCGATTGGGTGATCCGTTGATCGATATTACGCAAACGTAAATTAAACAAACAATGATTATTAGTTTATTAGAGTTTGGAGTAAGTATCAAGCTTTAATGTGCGCAAATATACACGTGTTAAAAAAGGGTATTTTTTTGAGGTTATATACAGTGGCTCACAAAATTATTCGTTACTGTTATCAGTAAGATGTAAAATAAAAAGGGTTTCCAAAAAAGAAATTCTTTAAAAATATAATCAGTCTTCTTTGGATGTTTCAGAATCAAATGATAGTCATGAAATTTAAGAAATGTTTAGTTTACTTTGTATAATAGTGCTAAAAATAAATTAAATACAAAAATTGAGACAAAATTATTCGTATACATACTGTTATAATAGTAGTTTATATATCAAGGGAGTAAAGTTCGTCATTATTTGTCGAGAGCGAAGTTTGAATCCTGAGGGCGTAGCCCGAGGGATGCAATCGCTTGAGGCAAATAATGACACTTTACTCCCGTGTTATATACAACATTTTATATACAAACGAAAAAATCGTTTTTTAACAAAAGAGACTATCAATAACAGCATGTAAAACTAGTAAGAATGAAGCACATTGCTATAAACGAAAACAAACTATTTATTTTTTAATTTTTTTACTTCAGACGTTTGCTTTTTTCATCAAAATAAGCAAGCAGAACATTTTCACTGTAGTTGGTTACACATTTCTCCTTACACCAAGCACTGAATTCCTCCTAAGCTTTTTCATATAATTTTCTCGATTTAACGGGCAGCAAATTTAACACTACATTCTGTGCTGCTTCCGCTACATCTGGAGGTGTACACAATTCCTTTCTTCGTCTCTCATTCTCAATATTTAATCTACCACCAAATATATACCAATATGATAGTATTTTAGGTTAGGTCAAACTCACAAACTTCAAACCAAACTAACAAATGAAAGAACGAAAGAAGAATACGCCATCTATCAAAAAAATATGAAAACAAAAAGGCTCTAATCATTATATTTTTCTCTAAAATAAATATAATTGATAATATTCGACACATCTGTTAATAAATATGAGTTAATAATTGAACATTAAGAAAATAAAATTCTTCCTAGGTAGCACCGTAGCATTGTCAATGACCTTGAATCACTTTATGTCCCTAGGGAGTACTTGTCATTTTTATTTCCCTCGGTAAATAATGAAGCACATTAAGTAATGATTTTGATAAGAATAAAGTTAACATTATTTACCGGTTGTATATAAAATTATTTAATGCTAAATATTTATAATTAATGGTGTAACTATTGGCTTTAATTACAACTTCCAGTAGCCTAAGTATTGATTTTATTAAATTAGATGATATGGGAAGTGGATTTTTTGCCCATTCTTCAGTCAGATTTATCTGGAGTTGCTAAATAGTGAAAAATCTTATTTTGCTTGGCCGCCTGTCTAGTCGCGACAATATATTCTCAATAGGATTGAAATACATAGATTGGGGAAGTATTTTAAGTTGTTTCGGTATGTTGTAGAACACTCATTCCTTAACAATAAGTGCAGTATGCTGTATGTTTGGAATAATTATCTTGCAGGAATATATAATCCCTTCCCAGTCCAAGTTTACCCACAAAAGATTACTAAATTTCATTTAAAATTCATAAATAATTATATTTATTCATAGTATCAGTAATAAAGCATAAATTCTCCAACTCGTCAACAGACATACAGACTGAAACAATAACGTTTACCATTTTTAGATCGCGTGTTTTATCGTGTCACACAAATTATTTTTATCTGGCAAGACTTCGCAAAAAAATATGTTAATAAAGGCCCTGAAATTTTGGAGTAGAGTTATTTTCTCTAATTTTAATTTATTTGGATCAGGTAGTAAGCTTATAGTTTAGAGAAAATCAAATACCGAGCTAGATACAAATAATTTGTGTGGCACGATAAAAACGGCAGTGTAAACGTTATTGTTTGGGGCTGTATGTCTGCTGACGGGTTGGGGAATTTATGTTTTATTAATGAATTATTACGAATAATTTTGTGAGCCATTGTACATTTCGATGTGCTGATTCTCGATCAAAAAGAGTTTTTTCAAAATTCGGAAAATTATTTCTTATTTTTCATTAATTTCTTTTATTAGTGCGTCGTTGCAGACATGAAATTTTTATTTAAAATAATGGCTTATCTAATCACTTGACAGACGAATAGTAAATAAATTCGTAATTATTTCCTATTGATGTCTGTTACGTGATTAGATAGTTCATTATATTTAATAAAAAATGCAGTAAAAAAGAATCAAATGAAAAATAAGTAATAATTTTCCGAATTTTGCAAAACTTCATTTGATCAGCACATCAGAATATATATACATACCCTAAAAAAAATTAACATCCTGTATTTAGCATGGGTGAACGTGAAATTATTAAGTGTTAAATACTCGAATTAAGTAAGTTAATTTTAATTTTTGCCGCCTTAAACAAAAGATCCCTGAGACACTCTCCCTGGTCAAAACATCTCCGGACAGAACCATCATCCATGGCACACCTTGACTAATTACGTGTGCGTGGGTGGGGCAGATATGTGACTGATATGTCACCCTCACGATCACTCAGTGACGTCTATTAACCGTTATTAACTCCCTCATAATTAAAACACACGGACGCCACTGACACACAGACCAAAGATGTGCGTGACTGATAAACTTTCGGGGTTTTGCATCGATTATCACCGAATAATCTTTAACTTGTGGGAAATTCATTAGGGAAAATTATTTTCAGGAAGGAAAATTTTATTGACAGGAGGTGCTGTGTTAAGTTTTATTATGAACAGATTTTGTTCTAATGTGTTCCAAATTTATATATAATATTTAATTCTTATCATTATATCGCGAGTAGAAATTTTCATTCATAGTGTTTTACTTTTAAAAATATATTGCCGGTACATATTAATATCAAAATAGTTAGATAAACACATATACTAATGTTTACAATAAAATTTTGATTTTAAATACATTGATTTACATTAATAAAAAAAAACTGTTGTGGCCAGCACAATACCTCTCGCCATTTTCATTTTATGTTGCA
Source organism: Harpalus rufipes (assembly GCA_951394225.1). Classification (NCBI taxonomy): domain Eukaryota; kingdom Metazoa; phylum Arthropoda; class Insecta; order Coleoptera; family Carabidae; genus Harpalus; species Harpalus rufipes. The sequence goes on from OX596283.1 coordinate 3,997,905, forward strand.
TAGGGCGCGAGCAGTTATGTGACTTTTTTGGCCTTGGTAAGCAGATATGGGGGCCCGTGTCAAAATTACAGCTAGTAATAATGTACATAGGTGTCAAGTATCATAAGTTTTCATTCAAAACATTATGATTTCCCAAATCCATGTGGATTATTTTCCTCGACAAGTATATTCCATACTATAGATCACATATAAACAACATGGTATTAGATTATTTTGAAATGTCTGCTTGCGCCCTATAAGTAACGAATTTAATATTTCTTGTACACACAAATAATTGAAATTGTATATTTTCTTTCGTTCTATGAGAAATTTTCTCCTACTCTTCTAATATTTTAAAAATTCTTCAAATTCTTCGACGGTATTAGCGGTATTTCTTAAGGCTATATGTAATATTACCATACCTATAATTTAAATACATATTTAATTAATAATACAATAATATATATTAAATGTACTCATACCTCCCAGAAAAATCTGATTTTTGACACTGACATTTTGCATTTATCTGTCAATTATAAACATTTGAATATCTCAACTGTTTTTTAGGCAACGAGATTATTTTTTTACAACAGATTATTCTATATTATAGTATATCTCTAAACCTATACGAGATATAATAAAAAAAATAAATGTGTCAGATTGAGAATTTAATTTTCTTTAATATTTCCAAGAAAAAAAATTAAAATAGTATTTAGAAGAATCTGCTACTTCCGGTTGTCCAATTGTTACCAAAACCTTTTCAGATCTTCCCATGAATGTCCGATTGGGAAATACGTAGTTAAACAAATATTAAGTCTTACAGTTTATGAGTAATCGTTCTTCCAACATCCCACATACATACACGCATACACACATACACACACACACACACACATACATACACACACACACACACACACACACACACACACACACACACATACATACATCATCGTAAAAATGTTAAAATCGAATTGTACTTAAAACGTACTTATTCATTGAAATCTGGATAAATGATTTTTAGCATGAATCCAATACCTCTCTTAGCGAGAGGTAAAAAAACCAAGAAATATGTTGTTACTAAGCGTTGTTCACATAAACAATGAAACAAATGAATTAATGTATGTAATAAATAATTATTTTTTACAATGAAATATTAAGATATGTATGTGATCATTGAAATATTATTTGAAATTAATTACTTTATTTATGGATTCAGTATTTAATTATTTATTAAAATATCTCAAAATTTAACACGTTGTTAAATTTACCAATGAGTTAATAAACAAGTTTTTATGAAACCGGGCATTTGAAACTAGTCGAAAGGAATTAGTAGAAATATTTCACTATTTGCATAAGTTTTATAGTTTATTTGTTGAGAATTTCGATGGGATTTTTTTTGATTTAACTGACAGTTGAACGAGAGATGAAAATACCAGGCCTTAGTGTTAAATACATGGAAATGCATCTCCGCAAACTGTATTTATTCCATATTTGTTTTACAAAAACAGTTATGATTCCTACATCAACTTTTCTACACTGTTAATGTACTTTCCGCTGGCAAATCATACATATGCTCGCTTATACCTCTCAGAATATATTCCTGTGTATGTGTGATGTTTTTCTACGGACAAAGCCTCTGTTTTAGTGTAAAAACCATTCGTATATCCGCTAAGCGGAACGCACTCGCTTACATAACTCCCCAAACACACCGAATAACGTACGGTATCAGGAAATTGAAATAAAGTGAAAAATCGTATAACATTGTTTTAGGAAATGGATCTGTGTCTATATTGTTCGCGTTTATTCCACCCCTAGGGGGTGTACATCCGCCCTAAAAGGAGTCTGTATTATTCATGCCACTCATATGCATCCAACCCCCACGTAAACAGAGTCGAAATACATCAAAATTTGAACATTTTTAAATAAATTTGTAATTATGATTGAGTGCTTGCTAAGCTTCATATTTCTTGCAGAGACTGTAGTCATGAGATGTGTGACTAAATTTTAATTTTTACATAACGTATTTCCCATGAATTTTGGCGCAAAACATTTTTTTTGTACAAAAAATGCATTTATTTAAATTTGTATAATACTTAATAATTAACTGTTTCATAAATAAAATAAATAAATAAATATTTCATCACGGCATATTACCCATTGCTGGGTGTGCCAATTTGCTTCATACACAGATATCGGTAATGATGGAATATTTGTAGCGCTTACCAGGCGTCACCTCACGGGCACTCATTGCTGGCGTGGAGAGTGCGCCACAGGGGTCAATTTTGTGCCATTAAAATGCGATGTAATTTTTGGCGTCGGTCGGGATCGAACCCGGGTCCCTTAGATTCACGACCAGACACTCAGGCACACGGCCACGAGACCCCCCTGTTTCATAAGCAACAAAATTATGAACTTAAATTACATAAAGATGGGTGTGCTTTCTCACAAGGCGCAACTTTCTGCGGACACTCAGCATTAGGTTTTGGGCGACATTTACATCAATTTCTTTGACTTCACACTGAGTCAATCCGAAATTACGGAAAATGATGGTTTTTATACTGACAATATTACAGATGTCCCTAATAATGTCAGATATAAACAAAAAGCCAAATTTTCAGATAAGATTTTATCTTCTGGCCAGACCTTGCATTTTGTAACTATGCAAGACAAACTTAAAATTGGTTAACAGTTCAAAACGTAACATTTGTTCCGCGAAAGACAATCCCCGAACCTTCCCTAGGCTCCTTCCATAGAAGATTTTTGGGGTCTTTTATTTCTAAAAGTTTACGATGGAGCATGGAAAGCCAAAATTGACGACAAAATTCTAGGCAGAATATACAGGAATCAGGAATGACCGAGAAATCGATGTAAATAACGCCCAAAACCTAGTGCTAAGTGCCCGCAAAAAGTTGCGCCTTATGGAAGAACACACCCTTTTTATTTCAGTTCATAGTTTTGTTGTTTATGAAAATTAATTGTAAAGTATTACAAAATTTTAAGTAAATGCCTTTTTTATTAGAAAAAAAGTTGTTGAAATTTGTACCAGAACTTATGAGACATACGTTATGTATATGCACAGGTACTACAAAAGAAGAGCTCTTAGCAAAAACAACCATAGTCCAAATACAGGAAAAAGAGTTATATATAGCGGCATATACTTTTAAGGATGCCAGACAGTTTGATAAAACTGTTTTTCGCAAAAAGTATCTTACAAGTTTTTTAATTTGAGCGTTTCTTTAAAAACACCCTAGAAAAATGTCTACTTATTATGTAACTGTTCATCAAAGTTTATTTTTCTATTTCTTAATATCCAGTAAATATTTTTTTATTATTTAAACATGATCCTGAGCTAAATTATTTTACAGATTATCTCAAATTAAAAAAAAAAATGTACTAAGGTTGTTTTTCCTATGAGCTCGTCAATAATAACTGTATAAAACATTTACTTGTTTATAATATAATTCCGATTTACACATGTATGCCATTATAAAATTATAATTTTACGCATTTATAAACATAGATATCTTACACTTAAATCTTGTTTATATTAATCGTGAACTTATTTTGTTAATTTATTATGCTATCCAATGTTTTTGAAATAGATAATACAAGTTACATTATTTTTATAAATAAAATTCAATAAAAATAAATATCAGTGAAATCGTGCATTTAGTGTAACAGAGTCAGACTTGCACAAACCAAAGTTCTATTTAGAATTTTTGTTTGAAACTGAAATATATAGATCTTCTTTTTTGGCGTTATATTTAATTAATATGTATAAAAATTACTACGTACGTGATATTGGTGCTTCTCAGCGGGCGGTAAGATAAGGGCCTAGTAGATTTGCAGAAACCAAAGTTCTATTTTCAGAATGTTGTAAAATGTTGGAAATCGAAATAATTTATTTGCTTTATAATTTTAAATAATTTCTGAACGGATGGATTTTAAAACAATTTTTAAACAAAATAAATGTAATAAACATTACAATACTTGAAATATATTTATAATAGTTTATGGTATGTATTTTGGACTTCATTGATGAAAGACAGCTAACTCGGTGGGGACATCTTGTAAGGATGGACGGCAAGAAATCTGTGAAGGAAGTTGGACAGCACAATAAGAGAATAGAGAAAACGAGGAAGGCCAGAAAAAGGAATAGAAGAAGCGAAATTTTCTATAAAAGGTAGGAAACAGAACAAAAAATATTTGCATGAAATAAAAACTCAAACTTAAGAGAAAAAATTCAGGGTGTTTTATAACTTATGACATGTACGATTCGGATATTGTTGCTTAAATGATTAATCCATTTGGCCAGCAATGCCTATATGTGTTATATATGTTATATTTTAATGGACTCAGCAAATATCTCGCTTATTTATTAAGTTAATAATTTCTTTCATATAACATGATTTATACAGCAACATGTAAGCTACTTTATGACGGATGTACATTCATGATACCACTTCCGGTTTATTAGTAATTAATATCAACTTTAAAATTTTAAATGGAACATACTATATTTTTTTACAAATTTGAAAAGTACATCAAATTTTCTTTACAATCATTTATAATAATCCATATGTTACATTATTAAAAAGTAAAATGGCGGGCACTTTTTTATACACCTAGTCGAAAAGAGAATAGTGAGCCATGACTATGGCTTGAAATAAAACAATTGTAACACGGTAAATGTCAACCTGTAAATACTCAGTAATAATAATAATAGTTACTTGATTTATTACTTCAGCCGATTTTGAAATGAAGTATCAACACAGGACGGTCCTGGGTTGTAATCCTGGTATATTTCTAATTGAGAACCGTTATTTAAAATTAAATTCGTATGAAAAGAGTTTATAATATAATTATTTAATAATTATACTAAATAAATTACTGTTCTATCCTGGTAAACAAAAATGTTATACTTCATTATTTTTCCGTGAAATTCCTAACACAATTTCAATTCATGAAATGCTCTGGAAAAAATATCGCATTATTGTGTGTGAAACAGCACAAAAATCGCAATTATACTTAATTTCTACCACAAAAAAAAACTAATCAACCCTTGTACAAAACAAACCCTGCTATGATCCTATGTGTGTATGATTTACCCCGTGAATGACAAGTGACAATCGCTCCCCCTGTCCAATCCGATTGGCCGATTGTAAAACACTAACCGGCTAAACGTACAACGAGCACACGCATCGACGTTAATTAATTTGAGTGAAATTTTACATCCGGAAATAATAAAAATCTTATAGCGTGTCAATGCATTATCAGCCCTCTCCAGGGGGTTGTAAAAACACCCCCTGCCTCTCCGGCTTTCATTCCTATGCAAATATAACTAATACCAACCCTGCAAATCAAGGGATGGAGATTTTTTTATACGGGTGATTGGAACAAATTTTAAAATTTCTACCGCGGAAGGTAGTTAAAATAGATAGCGACTTGCCATTTGAAAATTTGAATTCGTAAGAACTAAAACTGAGTGAAAAAGCACGTTGAACTTAATATAGTTACCACCTAATATTTCAAAGTTATTCAGGTACAATTAAAAAAAAATGATGTGGCCAGCAGTATTTTGTACAAATTTGTTACAAAAAGTTTCTTTCAAAAGATTCTATATTTCCTATTAAATTACCTTTCCTTAGTTCTGTGTATTTTATATAAATTTCATACAGACAGTTTCTTGCAAAGATTCTATATTTCCAGTAAAATTGTAACACAAACGTACTATGTAAATTACACTTGCCCCTAACATTTGTCAATCTGAATTATTTTAATATAGTGGCATGATTATAACATAGCTGGCGGATTTAATTCTATATCTATTGAATATGAAGTATAAAACACAATCAAACCGTACAGAGAATATAATCTTTTATATTTATAATAACATAAAATGTCAAAAAAAAAAAAATTTAACTGCGTTTTTTCAAGAAAAACTGTTAAAATCTTCAAACGACGGCACTTCCGGTTGACCAATTATATCCAAAACCTAATCACGTCTTCTATTGGATGTAAATTGAGGAATACGAGAACATTATAATTTTTGGATTTAGTGTATTGAAGTTATGGGATCCGAAAAAATCGTCGCACAACACATACACACACACACGCATATACATACGCATACATAATACATACATACAGAAATCATCGTAAAAATAGTAAAATCGTATTCTAGTAACTCTAAAATGTGCTTATTTATGAACCACCGAATTTTTGACCAAAGACAACATACCTTCCTTACCTATAGGTGACGGAAGATAAAAATACCCCCTCAAAATATTCCAAGTGTTAGGGTATCAAATTTTATTAATTCTCGTCTGATGTATTAAAAAAATATACGTGTTATATAATACAATTTTCCATTCTTCCCGTGAAATTTTCACGTCAATTGAGGACCGCCTTGAAAAAAATTAGTCGCATAACATCACACCGTCTTTTGAATATTTAATCTTCCGCTTCTTGTGAGCTAGGTACTCCTTGTATAATAAATAACTAAACACTGTTCGATTCAAGAGGGCCTGGAAAACAAGAGAACATCTCCGATACTTATTGTTTGTTAAAGAAACAAATAAACTTAACGTGTAAATAATAGAACAGCGGCAAGTTAGGATCGGAGAAGGCGTGGTATTTGGGTAAACATATGTCTGCCGACGAGGAAGAATCATGATGCCTTAGGGATGCGAACAAGGAAGACAGAGACGCAACCCCTAAAAGGAATTTAGATTTGTTAATACAGGAATTAATGCAAAACGAATTCATGGTTTCTGGAATAAATTGACCACGAAATTAGACTGAATTATTTCATGTATTTATTCATACAATCTCACAGAGATGAATTTGACACCAACCTATAGAAGATTGTATTTATAAAGGATAAGCATGGTTTCTTACATCCAGTAAATAATTTTCTAATATTTAAACATGATTCTGAAGTAAGTTACATAAATCTATAAAAGTAAGGAAGCTAGAATGTTGTTTCTTTGATTGCACTAAGGTTGTTTTTACTATAGTGAAAATGATTAATCAGAAGATTCACGTCATCAACCTGAAAAAAACCTTATAAAATGAAATATAACTTGTAGTAATTATTGGATGTCATTTATATTTAAAAGAAGAAGAAGAAAAAGTACTAGTATTAAGTAATCTATATATTAATAATATTTACAATTATTTCTAAGTCAATCGTTTTCCTTCTACGGAATATAAAATTATTTGAAATAATTGTAGTTTATTTTCGTACCATAGGTTGGCACTACTGACAATGACTATGTTGTGTCAAATAATTTTATATTCCGTAACAGGAATAAGGATTGACTTAGAAATAATTGTAAATTCATTAATGTATACGTTTCTTTAATACTAGTGTATGTTTTCTTCTTTTTAAAAAAATAAATAACAACTAATAATTTCTACAAGTTATATTTCTTTTTATAAGGTTTTTTCAGGTTGATGAGATGAGTCTTTTGCTTAATCATTTTTACCATAAAAACTCTTCAATGAGCCGATTTCACATTTTTAAAAGTATTTTAAATGAAAGTTTATGCAATACTTTTCATAGGAATAACAAAAATCATAATAATTTGTTGTAATTTTCGTAAATAATTAAATCAAAATATTGGCGCGAAAAGTAGTCCCCCGCTCCTTGTACGTCGGAGCACATACAGCACGTCATTTATAACTAATAGGAAAATAGTATGTCCATCCAACGTCGTATTTTGTTTCAGATCATATGACTTTTTCAAAATGTTACACAAATATTCATAATTAATTGTAAAATAACTAATGGATAATTCGTGAAATATTCACGTTTGAAGCTCTTTAAGGAACAATATTTTTTTAAATTTAGTACTTAGAAGTCATGGAAAAGTTCTTGCAACAGCGCTATTCTAGTTATTTTCTCATTAATTCGTACTTGTGGACAGTCCTACTGTCCTGCTGTTTAAGTAGCTTTGCGGTGTCCTGCTGGCGTCTCCTGCTGCATGTTTGATGCAGACGACACCGTCGCGACGCACGTACGCACCGACGCCCCGTGACGTGTTCACAATATCGATAACCTCCTGAATTGATGCTCTCTGCGATTTGTTTTGACTCTGGATGGCTTTACGTGACAAGAATCCAAAGGAGTTTGGTCAGGGGTTTAATATTTTACTGGAAAGGGAGAAAACTTATAGAAATTTCTTATTCAATTGGAAGAGGCATAGGATGGAGAAATTATGTATGGAGAGTATGCGTAAAATATATAAAAAATATATAAAAAACTTTCGATTTAAATTTAAACAATTCATGAGATGTTCTTATAGGGTTGAAGGGTGTAAATGTGTAACGTATGGCTTTTCTATCGAGTTGGATTAGGTAGTGGTTGGCTTTGAATACAGAATGCATGGGTGATGCAATAAAACTGCGATTTACCCATCAAGATGTACGTCGTGTTTAAGGTTACAGCACTCTTGGGTGAGATTCCTTCTGTTCACACGCACATACACATCCAAGAGTATCGAAAGCAACCCCAAAGACCTCACATATACGGATGGGCAGAGAAGGACACCATCCAGACGAAAATCACATCAATATGAAAACAGTATCAGTGGAATGTCATAAAATATATTTAACAGTGAAATTATTGATTATCTTATTTTATTCTAATTATATAAACCACATTTCATAGGTTTAAGAGAAAATTGTTATAATTGGGTTGTTATATTTATGCGGTAGATATCAGCTAATAAGGGTCAATGATACAAAATCTAAAAAACTACTTATTAAAACTGCAGTTCCCCAGGGTTCAATACTTGAACTAATTTTATTTTTTTTGTATGTAAATGACATAAAACAACAAACAAGTATATGTAATTATATAACATATACCGATCTAACCAATGTAATATTATGCGCTAATGACCAGAGCCCGTATTCTTAAGCGTTCGTCATTTCGTTCGTATTCGTATTCGCATTCGTTTTCATGTTAGTAGTCACAGTAGTCTGTGTTTCAAAAACTATATTGGATATGTCATTGTCAGTGTCAACTGTATTACTTTATAAATTAATCTATAGAATATATAGAAAAAGTATTAATACATGTCTGTAGAAAATATAATAATCTTTAAATAAACCGCGAAAAAAAAATATATAAAGCAATTTTTTTAGAAAAAACTATTTATTCTTTCTATGTTAAAATAGAGCACAAATACATGAGGTATATATGTGAGTATGTATGTGTGAGTATGTATGTGTATATATACAGGGTGAGTCTGTGAAGAAAAAAATCGAGAAAAATAAGATTATTGAGTTATATGAGAAACAATTTTTGTTCAAATATTCTAAGTAGCTATGTGAAAATAAATAATAAATAAATAGAAAAATAAGTAAATAATAAGTAAGTAATAATAAATAAGTAACAAACAAATGTACACTTTGTTGGTATTAACATTGTCACATTTTGTTTATTTTCACATAGCCACCTAATTTTTCAATATTTCCCATATCTCAATCTTCTTATTATATTATCTTATTTTTCTGGAATTTTTTCAAATACATTAATAAAATTAATACATCTTTGAAAAGAGAAAAAAAATGGCGGTTTATATTTTAGTAAAATAATTATAGGTTGCTATTTAAAAAATAGAAGTTGATAGTCGTATCTTGTAAACCTGACTTTATAAAAAATATCTACATCTGCCATTAAATAGTATATTCAAAATAATAAAACTTTTATATCAGCCATTTTTACCTCTCGCTAAGAGAGGTATTGCATTCATGCTAAAAATCGCATGTCCAGATTTTATTGAATAAGCACGTTTTAAGGTCCCTACAATCCGATTTTAACATTTTTACGATGATGTCTGTGTGTGTGTGTGTGTGTGTGTGTGTGTGTGTGTGTGGATGTATGTGTGTGTGTGTGTGTGTGTGTGTGTGTGTGTGTGTATGTATGTAGGATGTTGGAAGGACGATTACTCAAAAACTATAAGACTTTAAATTTGTTTAACTACGTATTTCCCAATCGGACATTCATGGGAAGATCTGAAAAGGTTTTGGTAACAATTGGACAACCGGAAGTAAAAGATTCTTGAAAAAAAAATCTTCTAAATAATATTTTTTGAAAATTTTTCTTGGTAATATTAAAGAAAATTAAATTCTTTATCTGATACATTTAAATGTTTTATTATATATTCTATAGATTTAGAGATAAAAGAAATATAATATATAAAATAATCTATTATAATAAATTTTACAGCCGAAAGAATGCCATGGAAAATAGTTGCAAATTTAAATTGTTTGTAACTAACAGATAAATGTCAGTGTCAGAAATACGGGGACATTACTAAAGACTTTTTCTGGGAAGTACATACATTATATAACTTCTTAATGTATTAATAAATACATAACATATATCCTTCAAAAATACTGTCAATCCTGGCAATGAATTGGAAACATTTCGAAAAATTTGAAGAGGACAAAATTTCTTCATAAAATGAATTTAAAATTAATCAATCTAAATATAAGAAATAGATATATGTAAGTAGAATTTTTGGTGTAGAGTGTAGTATACAAGAAATGTTAAATACAATAGGACGCGAGCAGTCATGTGATTTTGTTGACCCTGACTAGCAGATATGGGGGCCCATGACAGAATGATAGCTAGTAATTATGTATATAGATGTCAAGTATCATAATTTCTCATTCTAAATTTAGTGATTTTCCAATTCCATGTGGTTTATATTCCACACTCCTGGTGACAAATTGACTACGTGTATTTAGAAAATCTTGAAGTTTTGAATGAAAAATTGACAAATGATATCCATGTACATAATTACTAATTATCATTCTGAAACGGGCCCCCACATCTGCTTGTAAGGCCAACAATGTAACATGACTGTTATATACTTATGTAACCAAAAAAGTAAGTGGCGAGAGGTATTGTGCTGGCCACAACAGATTTTTTCTATTATTTATAATAAAAAAGTAAGAGGGGGGGGGCGTCTTCCCAGACTCACCCTTTGCATACACACATCATCGTGGAAATGTTAAAATCGAATTGTAGGGACCTTCAAATGTGGTCATTTACCAAAACCCGATATGCAATTTTTAGCACGATCCCTATACTAACCTTACGGAGGGTAGCCGGAGGTAAAAACAGCCTATCTTTTTCTATTTTCTTTTGCAAAATCTGTATCCTATCGCGTCATTCTGTGTCTATTCTCCTGTTTATCAATTCAGGAAGAGTGTAGTGAGTCGCTGTGAATAAATTCATCGAGTATCAGACAGCGTGAATTGGTTGGAATCGCGAGATAATTCAGGAGGAGAGAGCGCTACGCCGTCTTGCCGCTTGTCATACAAAATGTATACGACCATGAGTGAATTTCTTGCGCCGACCGCACACCATTATACATGAGATGAGAAATGAAGATTGGAATTGAATAGGGAAGCTGCATGATTTGTTTAACACGCCCTGGAATTATATTAGGAAGAATATGAACAAGGACATATAAATATGAAAAATGGGGATGCTACAGATTGAGAACTATGATTTAAAAAGTAAGTTATAGTAAAGTAATTGAAACTAATCGTAAGTGAAAGAAAACAGGGAAAAAATTAACTAGTACCTGAAGTATTAAAATAGATAGTAAACTACAAAATTACAAACGTAAGTACAAATGGTTATTTGTTTACAAATATAGGAATGGTTGTTCTTTAGGTATTAGTAAAAGCTTGATAATTCAAGCCAAACCAAGGCCAAGGCTTGATGTATGACTATTAAGGTAGGTACAGAGCAAGACTTTCTTTCTTTGTCAGCAAATGAATTATAATCATAAGGATTCATGGATTATTGTTGTAAATGTTTAAGGAATAGTTGCAAAATCAGGGCTAAGTTCTGAGGGTTTTGGAGCGCGTATGCGCTGTTTGTGTGCGCGCCAATCATATCGCCATTTGCAGCATGCCCGTCCCTAGAGACCGCCTCCTTCTGCTTCTGCCTCCACCTTGCCGGCCCAGGCCTCCTTGGATCATAATTCATCCCGTGCGTTCCACGGACCGCCCGATGATTTATGAAAAATATTACGGCGGCCGCCGCGAAACTAACAAATTCCCCGGGTCCACAGAGACCCGCCGTTCTCGCCAGGGACACAACTTGGCGTGAATTTTATTTTGAAATGTCCGAGCGACGGATGTGACTATTGGAAAACTCCTGTTAAGAATAAAACATTGAGGGAAGACACATATATAACGGATGTCACGCGGTGGTCAAAATGCTACTTTTGTATTCTAACCACTAAGGCCGCTAGGGAACACAACAAGGAATGGAATCTCTTAGCCGGATTACTGCACCGACACTAATTCTGAATTTGCTGCACATCACATAGAATAGATTCTTTTTCTACAAGAAACTTACAAAAATGTTTCTTCTGTATGAGATTCAATCGAACATTGCAAAATTTCTACACAGAAATTTTTGATGGATTTAGAACTCCTCTGAATTACAAACTTAGGAAACAGTTCCGATTTAATAAATTTATCAATAATTAAAGCATCAGAAAGAATAGATTCTTCTAGATTTTACAAAAAAATTATAACAAAATTAGTTTATAATTTCATCCATAACTTCACTAAAAGTTAGATGGTCGGCACCCAATGTCCGGCCAAGAACCAGCTCGGTCACGACAAAAATCCAGACAGTTTCCTCAACTTAGTGTATCCTCTGACATAAACCAAGACTGCAACGAAACGCTTAATGTAGGACGAGACTTTGAAGCTAGAAGATAAAGTAATGGGTATCCCTCCACTACCAAGTAATGACCAGAAATGGCCCATTTGGAAAACTTTAAATCGCCTATGAAGTCAAGTAGGAAAATGTAAACATATTCAACCGAAGGTGCCATATAGAACCCATTTTTACCTTCCGTCACCTCTAGGTAAGGAAGGTATTGTCTTTGGTCAAAAAATTCGGTGGTGAGTTTTCATTGAATAAGCACGTTTTAGGGTCTGTACAATACGATTTTACTATTTTTTCGATGATGTCTGTATGTGTGTGTGTGTGTGTTAGTGTGTGTATGTGTGTGTGAATGTGACCGTCGGGTCGTCAACGATAACTCAAATACTAGAATTCCAAAAATTACAATTCTTACATATTCCTCTTCCTTACAACCATATGCAGACTTGATTAGATTTTGGTTATAATTGGTCAACCGGAAGTATCCTCATTTGAAGATTTTAACAGTTTATCTTGAAAAACTCAGTTAAATTTTATTATAACTTAAAGAATATATTATTCTCCATTCGATTTGATTGCATTTTATATTTCATATTCAACAGATATGGAGTTAAAGAATTATAAAGATTATAAAAATTGGATTGACGGAAGGTATTGTGCTGGCCACATCAATTTTTTTGTCATTGTAGTCAAGAACAAACAATGGCCCACCTACTCACATGCGCCAACTTAGAAGAGAAATGCACGAGAGAAGATCTGGCTAAGGTAACACCAGCTGCTCTAAACTGTGCAATTTTTTGCATGAACACAATTAGCTATGCCACTTCTCTACCAGTTTTTGCGGACGGTTTTTCCTCTGGCGTACAGGAAATAATCTCCAGAGAAGATGTATATCGCCGTCTTAGTTAATGCCGGGCGATGCATCAGGCCTAATAAATTAAATAATTACCAAGTTTTACGATGTTTATATGAGTCTATTTTGCATAATATATATTATACATACATAACATAACTAACATAAACCAGATTTTTATTTTATTTAATATAAACAAAAAGGGCTCAACTGACTCACTCTACTCTAATCAATGTGGTCCGGATACGGTATTTCATTACCGAAAATCGGTCACTTTAATATGTGAGAAGCGAGAAATATTTTTTGTATGATTAGTAAGACTGTTATGTATTTTTAATAATTGCATGTATAATGTATTTTATATGGTTTGAACACGAAAAATAAATCCATAATAAACTATCTATGGCTTTTCTAACGAAGGAATCCTTCTATTTGCGTGTGAATTCGTGGACCCGTATGCGGTTAGTGGTTCTCTGGCTAAACATATGTATTTAAGGGCGAGTAAACACGGATGACATGGCGGTTTAAAGTTTTAACGTCCAGTGATGAAATATTCACAGGGGTTGATGAAAACGCAGTATCCTCCAGGTCGCTTGCCTTCATGTGAGATTGGTTCCGCCATGTGAGGGTAATTCCAAGAACTTGTCTGAAATATGGAGGGACACTATATTGCTAAACTTCCCACATACGGGAAGTTTAATATAAATATATTACATAGATGAATTTAGATTGTTTTTTTACATACTACCTACAGTCATATTATGAGTATAATATTTAATTTTTGAAAGATGTCGAACCATTTCTTTAACAGAAGAGCTATTGGCAAAAGCACTCATAGTCCAAATATTGTAAATAATTTACCTACAAGGACATGCACCTTCAAGGATGACATACAGTTTGGTAAAACTGAATTTCGCAAAAAAAGTATCGTGGTCACAAGTTATAACATTTTAAAGTTTGAGCGTTTCTACAAAAACGTCTTATAACAATGTCTAATTATTATGTAATTGCTTATAAATATTTATTTTTCTAATTCTTAACACCAGTACAGTAAAATTTTCGAAAGATGTCCGATCAAGGTCATCTGTAGCACGAACGAATTAACAAATAGGCATACATTTATCTCTTTCTTTTGCAAAGTCTATAAGAGTGTGCGATAATGATAGATATAACACGCTTGTCTTTCAAAAAATCATATTGTTTCGACTAAGTTAGGACATTCCACTTTAAAACGATGCTCGTTGTTGATAATACTTTCGCTGTAACGTAAGTTTGTATATTATTTCAGATACATTACCTGGATTCATAGCCGTACGTATAACGTTATATTCTATCAGTCACTGACACTGACATTGTGTCATTATCTTATATTTAACATATTTGGTTTTACATTTGCTTATAAACTTACCAGTTGACTTATTTTTGAATTTTGAATGCTTTTACTGCAATATATATTTTTATAATAATAAAATAACTGTAGTAACTTACGTACCCTCATAATAACTAAGCAAACGACACTACTGAATTTGTCATAATGGGCGGAGCAAAAATCTGAATTCATACAATTCGTAGACGACCTTGATCGGACATCTTTCAAAATTTTTACTGTACATCTCTTTTCTTTGAATTATTTTTACCTCATTTATTAATTTATCTTATATTCAATTGTTTATAAAATACGTTTTGGGGCATGATTACAACCACGGAACACTAAATAACCATAGAAAACAAAATGTGGCTGAATTATATCATACGTAGTCTCGTCGTTAAGAAAGAATTTCCCGAAAATTCGACTTATTGAATATGCATGTGCATTTTTTTGTTTTTTGGCGCTGTTGCCAATCAATTTCGAGCAATAGAAGTTCGAATTTTTGAAGTTTAATCATAATCCTGAGTTAACTTAAGTTATGAAAATATATAAAGGTAAGAAAGTTGTTTCTGTCATTATTTAAAGATCAAAAAATTGATTGAGGTTGTTTTTTTATTATTTTAAATAAAAGTTCGTTTAATTATAAAGCAATTCGTAGTAAAAAGTCATAATTGTTTTAGTTTAACTGCATTTGATTTTTAACGGAACCTATACTATATTTATCGCGCTAGTTCAATCATGATTTTTTTCTTATCTACTTTTAATATAACTAACATTTCACTCAATTTTCTGTTATGGTGGAGGACCCCATTGGTTAAGCTCTACATTAAGAGCGCAACAAATCATTGAATCAAAACAAAAAATGGTGGAGTTTCCAAGTATGTTCTGTAGTTTCCATTACAAATATTCTTGGACCTTCCTGTAGTATGATGTAATAAAAACTCTATAATGGAATCCCGTGCATATATTAGGCGCCCATTTTAAAAATTCACGTTGGTATAATTACAGTGGCTAACAATGAACTATACGAGCGACATTTAAACTAACTGAGTAAATAACTGTTGGGAAAAAGTCTTTCTCGTCGTCCCTGGTGGCGTTATGATTGCGGGAATGAAAGCGCCGCAGCCAGGTCGAGGAAACGGAATTCTAAATGAGTCTGGGCAACAATTGCAAATGCAAAGTCACTTGTGTCACCGCTACTACCAGTCGGCACGGCAGGTAACAAGAAAAGAATGAAGTTTTAATTTTTAATTGACCCTCCAACCACACAGCTCCAGAGACTTGGATATTGTGGTCCGTTATGACGCTGAAAACGCACAATGAAAGTAATCCGTATTGTTTATAACATACAAGGACTGGCGACTTCATCAACATGACAACGGCAGACAATTATTTATATTGATTGTTTAATACTAGTGACGCGTCAAAAATATTTGTAGTTTGCTTCTTTCCAAGCGTTGTGATTAAGTTATTCAATGTTTGCCGCGTCATGTGATCCATAAAACAGCAGCAGTCGGCTGTTAGGGACTTCCAAAATGAATCTGCTTCAATAAATGTGTCCAGATTTTTTGTTTTACTGAGCATGAATGGATCTATAGCCGTGGATAATTATAGTACAGTTATTTGTGAATGGTATACCATAGTGTGGCTATAAAGGCTAAGGTCTGACTTTCTGTGGCGCCAAATAACAGCGCCTACTATAAATTGCTACCCAAACTATTTTTGATTAATCTTCATCAACATCCCCTTCAAGTTGTATTAATGTTGATTTAGTACAGATTTCGTATGAGCGTTGTTTGTTAAACTCTTAGTATAAAAAGCGTTTAGGGATGCTTCATTGCTCGCGTTCAGCTGGGTTAGCGCTAGCTAGCCTTAACTAGCAAAATAATTGAACGGCTCGCGCTGATATACTAGCTACCTAGTAATACATATTTCGCTAAAACATCTACCGAATTAGTAAACAGCTGCATGCATCATATTTGGTTGCAACGAACGTCACTTTCCAACTGGTTAATAATATTTACTTCTGGCGTATCTTCTAACAGTTCAAGTAATAATTTCCATTTGAAAATAAAGTCTGCAAGACTGCAAGCTTTTAATACTATACATATAGAACTGTCAGTTTTTTATTACTTTAAACGGCGTTTGCGCGCTAAGTTAAATAAATGAATACCGTTCAGTACGCATCTAGCGCTAACAAATACAGCTAATTTTTAACTAGGTTACCGCTATCCCGGCTGAACGCGAGCATTGACTCGTTGCAAAGTTTTTGGCTTGCAAAAGTGATTTCGCCATGGGCGAGATTAAAACAAAGATGACTCAAAAAGTGATCGCCTCGAAGAAACGCCGAAAACATCGTAGCAGTTTGACAACTGTTGTTTTTCGATCAATGTGTTACAATTAAGATCGCCCTATAAAGAAACAGTCGTGCGTCAATTTCTGTCATCCATAAATGTTACTGTGCTGTATCATCCACCGTATGCTTTTGATTTGACCCCCGCTAACTATTCTACTTTCCCAAACTAACGTGATGAAGGTATTGGACAATATTCTAGCTTCAGTCTTCCAAAATGCCGTGAATGGATTGGAGGACCGCGCCAAGCGCTGTATGGATTTGGAATGTATATTGAAGAATAAACTGTGATTTTGATTATATAACGGCTTTTGTCTTATTTTTAAGGAAGTCCTATAACTTTATAGCCACACTGTGTACTACAATGTGCTTGCCCACAGTCCTTCAAAAGATCTATCATAATCGACCAAAAGGACGAGTTTGAATAATAGCGCATTTAAACAAACAAAATATTAAATTAATGGACCATTTACCAAAATTGTCTTTACTTCTCTTTATTTCCACTGGTCAAAGATAAATTGCAGAAATTGCGTTTTACTTCAGCCCGTGAAGCTATCAATGCTTTCAAAAGAGGGATAAATGACAAACCTCTAGAAACATGGAAAAAACATCTTTCAAAAATTAATAAATATTTCAGAAATAAATGCTGTGTTGTACTGTATTAAGTTTGAAGTGCACAGCACTTGTATTTCTGTACGATGATAGTGTACTCGTATGTAGCAATGTAGGTGTGTCTGTTAATGTGATGGTGTGTTGTGTTGCATTGCAGTAAGTCTTGGTGCATGTCGTGTATCCCTTGCGGGGTAGCGTTTATATCGCTTCTCGTTGTCAATCAGCCTCTCTCATGTCACGCTGAATTGCATAATTAGATCACTGCTGTCTGCCTTGCTCCGCCTGTCTCTATGCAATTACACCATTACCATTCCCGCCTCTCATTACATACATAATCACCACATCAATCCAACTAATTGTCAAATACGTCTCCACAATGTATTATGTGCAAAAACTATAACATACTCGAACGTGTGAAGAGAGTTTTCAACCTCCTTGTCAGAGCTTTCCAGAGCTTTCTCGCTTGCAAAGTACCACTCAACGGGAAGGTGTCAGCGCGTCCCAAGGGAGCAAAGAAAAGCGAGATGTTGGGATGTGAACCTAGAGCCAGACAGGAGTGGAGGCGTCGATCAACGACTTAGCATAACAGTTGGAGGAGACAGAATGGAGAAGGAAGATTCAAAGGCTCAATCAATATAACACAATTGAGAGGAAACAGAAATAGTTGTGTTAAATTTATTTGGTATTATACGAGTACGAATGTGTTTGAAGGCTGATCTCTCCTCCACCATTTTCCGCCACCGTGAATCTCTGTTTTCGTCCGTTGGTGAGTGAGCGAGACTTCGATCAATCATCGGTCATAACTTCCCGGGGCGCAAATATGTAAACTCCGCGACAATAGAAAAACTTCTCTAACGAAACCGCACCAATCTCAAGGGAGTAGCCTGCCCAACCACATCGGACACTACAGCAGCAGCTCTGTCATAACCGCGCGGCTACCGTGTCCCGGTGTTGACTAATGTTTGTTCGTTTTGTCAGTTTGTTTAGCGGAATAAATTTCACTCACAATGCTTGACATCTACCTGAGGCAAGCAAGGTGTTTGTTTGTTGCCTATGTTTGAATGTCAAACAGAAAGATAACAACGGTAAACGAGGGTTATTCACAAGCAAATACTAACGCGAATATGATTTCTTACACGGAAAATCATTGTTTGGACATACAAATGGGATTGTACACAGAAATTTCGTAAAACAGCACTGTTATAATAGATGCAATTTTATTTATTTACCACCATATTACCATGACATTTGTCTACTTATTACCAACCGAGGAACAAAGTCCCCTTAAAGTTCTCTACATCAGTCGTTTTATGAAAGTTTACCATTATGTGCACTGATCTACAAAATTAGAGAAACACTTTTTTGAACGACTATAACTTTTTACCTCTCGCTAAGAGAGATATTGGGTTCATGCTATAAATGGCATATCCAGATTTTAATTATTAAGCACGTTTTAAGGTCCCTACAATTCGATTTTAATATTTTTACGATGATGTCTGTGTGTGTGTGTGTGTGTGTGTGTGTGTGTGTGTGTGTGTGTGTGTGTGTGTGTGTGTGTGTGTGTGTGGATGTATGTGTGTGTTTGTGTGTATGTATGTATATGTGTGTGTGTGTCGGTTGGAAGGACGATTTCTCAAAAACTATAATTCATAATATTTGTTTCACTACGTATTTCTTAATCGGAAATTACTGGGAAGAGCTAAAAAGGTTTTGGTAATAATTAAACAACCGGAAATAGCATATTCTTAAAAAAATCTTCTAAATATTATTTTTTGATAATTTTTGTTCTTGCTTATTAAAGAAGAGTAAATTCTCTATCTGGTACATATAAATATTTTATTATATCTTTTATAGATTTAAAGAAAGATATATAAGGTACATAATAATCTGTTGTAATAAATCTCACAGCCCAAATAATGTCATGGAAACCAATTGAATTTTTTTTTGTGACTTATAGTTAAATGTCAGTGTCAAAAATCCAGACACATTACTGAAGATTTTTCTGGGACATACATACATCATATTATTATTATTGTATTAATAGTTAAATATTTAAAATTATAAGTACATTACATATACCCTTCAAAAATACTGTCAATCCCGACAATGAATTGGAAATATTTCGAAAAATTAGAAGAAGACAAAATTTATTCATAAAATGAATTTAAAATTAAAAATTTAAATATAGATGTAAGTAGAATATTTGGTGTAGAGTGTAGGTATACAAGAAATGTTAAGGCCAACAAAGTCACATGACTGCTCGCGCCCTAACTTATGTAACAATAAAACGGAAGTGGCGAGAGGTATTGTGCTGGCCACAACAGATTTGTATAATAATTATCGACATATGATTTTTTTTGCTATATTTTTTCCCCGATTTTTATTGACGAATTGCAAAAATAATTTCGGTGATTCCTATATTCATTTTCTTTGAAGACACTTGAATGTAAAAGATGTCTCAAAACAAAGTGGTTTTTCATCACAAAAATAAACATATAATTACTAATCATAGTAGATGTTTGTCGCAATAAACGTTAGTTTTGATAGTTTCCTTACTTGTGGGTGTGAATGAGTCGTAAATGCGTGCTTTAAGTGATTCTCAATTGGCCAAAGCTGTTGCTTTGCTTGAAGTTGGTCCATCTATGCGATATGTAGCAAATCAGCTACAAACGAGTCCATATTTTATCTGCAGAGCATAGCATAGGTACCAAAAAACGGGCAGATAGAAGAAAAACTACCCACAGAGATGACAGGTATATTGTTAATACTTGTCTTCGCCGTCGAACTTCTACTGGTGTGTAATTTCCGAACAGACTGTTAGAAGAATACTCAGAGAAGCCAATCTGACTTCTCGCGGGCCTGTGCGAGTTCCTTGCTTGAGTAGTCATCATAAACTTATCCGTCAAAACTTTGCCCGCGAATATGTTCAATGGCTATTTCGACATTTGAGGTCTATGCTTTTTACAGACGAGTCACGTTTACTCTAACTTATTTTGATAGTAGTGTACGAGTGTATAGACGTCCTGAAAAGTGTTCCCTAATTTTGTTGATCAGTGTATTATGAAAAATACGATAATAGCTTTATGTATCTTAATATAAACGGTGTACCCTATGAAAAACATTAAATATACCTTCGCATATAAAGATGCCAATATACTCTGGCTATTCTTTCCAATTTACTCTATCATAAACCAACTCCCTGTGACTCTGCTCATTCTTCTCTGGGTGTGAGTCACCCTGTACGCGAGGTTAGTGTCTGGAGTCCCTCGGGGGCCCTGCGCGATGATGGAGACGGCAGTCAATCCCGGTTACGCGCCTTTTCAATCCAGCGGCTTGATTATGTTTATACATCATCCGAGACCGGCCGAATTAATAGCTAAATGAATCCGCCCGCCCCTCCACTTACACAGGGACCAGTTTGTTTTTTTAATCATGTACAAATGGGGGAAGGAATTGCCTAAAAGATTTATTACTCTTAATTTCAAGTACTTGTCTTTTAAAAAGGATGAATGGTGTCCACAAATCAACAATTATAATAAGACGAGGAGAAGCATAAATCTAAGCTCAATAATTAAGAAATGGTACAAGTGTTATAATAGTTTAGACGTGGTTGAAAACCAAATACTAATCTTAAGATCATTGATTTGTAAGTTAGCAGCACTAGATTCACAACTATTTTCCTCTGAAATACCATCTATGTTATATAAGATTGGTATACCTGAAAATAGTATCTGTCGACTCTGCGAACTTCGGAATACATTGTATGTGAATGTCCAGCTGTGGCCGTAGATAGACTAACTATAGTCAAAGTTTTTGACTCTGTCGGGTACAGTAATAAAACTATAAATGAACTATAAATATCGCAATTATGATAAAGCGGCATATCCTTTACTTTCTGTAGTATAATACTGTTTGGCATCGGCCCATATTTTTGAGCCGCTCTATTAAATAAATAAATAAACGTCTACCAGGTATGTATAGGATTCAATGCATGAATACTGTACCCGATAGAGTCAAAAAATTTGACTATACCTAGGTAAAAGGTATCTCGTGGCAAATGAGATCGAGAAAATGACACCTGAAGCATTATTCCAAGTTACAATAGATAGGAATGTTAAAAATTTCTTCGAGTCCTGGCGAGTTTTCTAAATGACAAGTGTAAAAAATCTGATGTGACCAACACAGTACCTCCCGCCATTTACCTATGTATATAATTTTTATATTACTTTATAAATTTATCCATACAATATATAGAGAAAGTATTAAAGGAAACTTGTAGAAAATGGAATAATATTTAATTTTTATAATAACAAATTGAGAAAAAATTACATTTAAAGGTATTTTTTGAAGAAAAACTATCTTGAGTAAACTGCCATTTCTGGTTATCCGATTGCCACCAAAATCTAATCAGATATTTCCATATTAGAATAAGGTAGAAATACTGGTTTCAAAACTTTCTGAATGATAGTATTTGAGTTAGAGCATATACAGGATCCACACACACACACACACACACACATACATACATACATACATACATACATACATACATACATACATACATACATACATACATACATACATACACACAGACATCATCGTGAAAATGTTAAAATTGGATTGTAGGGACCTTAAAACGTGGTCATTTACCAAAATCTCGATATGCGATTTTTAGCACGATCCCTATACCTCCCTTACCAAGGGTAGCGGGAGGTAAAAAAGTAATAAAATGAGTCCATTTTTTATATTTTATTAAAATATTTTTAAAAAACTGATACATTAAACCGAGTTGATTTAGGGAATTTCGTAAGTGTAATATTGTAGTTGGTAACATTGAATTGACATATATCAATTATTTGAAAGTTCATATCATTTCTTATATTTGTAAACGTAATCTAGTATCAACCTTTGAAAACAAAAATTGTGTATCGAAATAAATGCTCTTTCAATACGCGATTGGGTTCCGCAATGACTTCATTATGAACATAAAATATAAAATAGTTATTTATGATGTGTGTTAAAAGTGACATTTTGTGAGAAGGAAATTTAGAACACGACGCGAACCGGAGTGGTTCAAACCTTTGAACAGAAGAAATACATTATACACTTTTAACACTAGTATTAAAAGCAACAATGATCTGTTACTTTTAAGACTGGTGTTCTAAAATAACATTTTTAACACTTGAAACAAACATTAAAAAGCCTACTTTTAATAGATTCGTAGACAAATTTCATGTCGTCTCCCAAACCGTAGAATTAGATATATAAATAAAATTTTGCTTCGAATCTTCCATTTCTTTTTTTTTATTCATCAATACATCTTGTCCAATCACTTACTCCTTATAGAAAAAATCATTAATTATCCTATCCTGTGGCATTAAGTAAAAAAAATCACTTTAGTAAATAATCCCACGGTCGGATGGTTGCATTTGCCATTCGGAATGATTAAAAAAGTCCGGGGCTCCGTGGGTGTAAGAACGCTCTCGGTGTCTCAGGGGCACCCCCGCAGCGGGTGGAGCAAGGGCGGGGCCTCGGAGACGCCGCCCCACCCGTCAGGCTGCCAAGACGCGAGAACACCCCAGGAGCACCGAGCCCCAAGCAGGAGCCTGAGCCCCTAACCCAGCATATGCAGGCATGAATACTTAATCGCCACAGATGAAATATTGATTTTTAATTTTACTGACCTACCGGGTCGTTTGTTGGAATATGTGTCATACATAATGAGATCTTTCATATTATTACTATGTATAATACAAAATAAATAATAAAATGATTTCTTGTAAATGAATTTATGAATTGTTATATTGGACATTGGTATCTCATCTCAAAATCAAGAGATTCTGCTTCTTTATTTTAAACTTTACCTACCTATATTACAATTGTTTAAAAATTTAAAAAATATATTATTGCAATACTACTTTTTCTGGAACTTTCTTGGGATTCTAAGTAATTTTGACGTATATTAAAGTAGGGCCTTAGTAAACCGTGAATGTTAGTTTTCATATTTATTCAATTTTTTTTTCGACGATTACAAGTTGACTAAACGTTTCGGCTGTCAAAATGTTTTATAAATTTGTAATCGTCGAAAAAAAAAATTAATAAAAATGTAAACTGACATTCACGGATTACCAAGGCTCTACCAAAATACACGGAAATATTATTTTGTCTTGTTCAATATAAATTTTTAGTTCTAGTATTATCCTTATTGTATGTAATCTTATTACAGTTATTACAATTGGTGATATAGATGGGGATGAGCCAGTTTTTCATTATATTTATTTCAACATTACACTTGTTCACATTACGTTGATGGAGATGCGATGAATGGACAGTAACATATATCCAAGCCCCTGGTGGGAATCGAACCTACGACCCCAGGACGCGAGCGGTGATGGTCGCTTTGAGCGCGATCAGAACATGCTGCCTCAACACGCTCGCCACAACAAAAGAGAAATTGATTTTAACATTCACAGGATAATATTTGTTTGTGTGTATGTGAATGTGTGTTTGTCAAGAATTAAATGAATGAATAAAAAAATATATATCATCATAGCTTATTACCCATTAGTGGGTGTGCCAATCTGCTTTGTATGGAAATATCCTGGCGTTATCTCACAGGCACTCATTGCTGGTTTGGAGAGTGCATTAAAATAGTATTTAGAAATAAATAAATTAATATATCATCATGGCTTTTTATCTATTGCTGGGTGTGCCAATTTGCTTCTTGAAGTATTCGCAGAGATTTTGGTAATAACTACATATCTGTACCGCGGTTACCAGGCGTCACCGCACTTTTTTTAAAGCTGTTGTGGAGAAAGCACCACATGAGTCATTATTGTGCTATTTGTTTTATATTGATCGGAATCTAAATAAGGCACCTCCACCAATATTTAAAATATAAAAAAACTTTAATAATACAATAAAATAAATTTTTTGGCGGATGATCCAACTAAAAGGGTTGTTGTACGTAGACAGAAAAATGTAGATATTGTAATGGTTGATGTCAAAAATATGAAATTACAACAGTGGCAATTAAAATTGCATTGGAACTGACTCCATTAACAAGCGAGTAATTTAAACCAATAATTCGCCCCTACGATATTTGATTTAAAACACATTAACATTAATAAATAAAGCGCTGGCTGGTTGTTGGCCAGCGATCTCATAAATAAAACACAATTAAACGAATATCAAATCAGGAAATAAACAAATAATGCGGTTGAATTAACAATAATCGGCATAAAGTATGTAACAATGTTGGTGGCTGTATCCAAGCCGATAGTGGTGGCAGAGTTTTCCTACAAATGGACGATCGTAGTAGCTGTGACAGAGTCCCTGGGCAGTCGGCGACACATGAAACCACTTCTGCTTCTATTACTATTCTAACACCGCCCCACTATTGAAATTAATGGACCTGCATCTTGTTTACAACATTCGTAAACAACATGCAACATTCAATACACATACCTTTGAAATCAGATAAAGAAAATTCTACCCCGAAATGATATTATTTTATCCTTTTATTATGATTTTCTCTTGTATGTGTGTCAGACCAGAGTGAATCCTGCATTAATCCCGACGCCCTAATGCATCCCACGGGTTCTTGAGTACCGGATTCCTCCGGGATCTCATTGTGACGCTTGCTCTCAGATAGACTCAGTTAGTGCCATATGTGATACTCGCTTTTTTCATTATTCATACTTGTTTTAATTATCAACGTTCATTATATTAACCTACTTACATACACCAAGAGATGGACTTCAAAATAGAATAAATAATCAGCAAACATTAGGATTTTTACCTTCCGTCACCTTTAGGTAAGGAAGGTATTGTCTTTGGTCAAAAAATTCAATGATGAGTCTTTACTGAATAAGCACGTTTTAGGGTCCATATAATACGATTTTACCATTTTTACGATGATGTCTGTATGTATGTGTGTCTGTGTGTCTGTGTGTCTGTGTGTTTGTTTGTCTGTGTGTCTGTGTGTGTGTGTGTGTGTGTGTGTGTGTGTGTGTGTGTGTGTGTGACAAAAGTTCCGGATTCCATACCACGATTCCAAAAATTATAATTTTTTCGTATTCCTCAAGTTTACATCCAGAAGAACAACTGATTAGATTTTGGTTATAATTGGTCAACCGGAAGTAGTCTCATTTGAAGAATTAACAGTTAAATTTGATTTATTGACATTTAACGTTATTATAACTTAAAGAATATATTATTCTCTATACGATTTGATTACAATTTATACTTCATATTCAATAGATACAGAGTTAAAGAATTTTAAAGAAATTAAATTTTATAATTCAGCCTGCTATGCCAAACTTGGGAACTAGTAATATATTCATATAATTCAAATTGACAGATGTCAGTATCAATAAAAAGTAAATTAATGTGGCAGATATGAGGATGTTGAAGTAGATATTGGGGAATATACGGAAAGATACGGTAAGAAAATAACTCTAGTATTACAAGTTTTTAGAAAGATACAAGAAAGACGATTACATTGGTTTGAACATGTCATGAGGAGAAATGAAGAATTATATTGGAACAAGAATGAATAGTTTAGTAATAGGACGTTAAAGAAACAGAGGAAGACCAAAGATAAGATGGAAGGACTGTATTGCGGAAGATTTGAGAGAAAAGGAACTGAATGAGAACGACATACAAAAATAGCAACCCCTAACGAATGGGAAAAGCTAAAGAAGAAGAAGATGCCAGTGTCAAGTGCAATTTGAATAGTTTGTTTATGAAATAATTTTACTGGAAATTTAGAATCTTTTGTAAGATTTTTTATGGAATTTATACATTATACACGAGAATGACGGAAGGTATTGTGCTGGCCACAACAGATTTTTAATAAGTATAGTAGGTAACCTATTTTTCCCCAAAATCTTCAAAGGCTATGATTTGACAAATAGATTGTATAATACATAGTCCAAGACATTATCATTTCATCTTACTGTCTGTATTATTTATTGTCCTCCCACCTATTCTCAATTTTATTTTCGTCTATATTCTATTTGAATCTGTTTTCTGTCCAGCGAATATGATGTGTGTGTTGGGTGTGTCTGTGTAACTGAATTCCGGCGGATTGAGAGCACCCGACGGGGTCGTGAAATCCATCACATCGTCTTTTCATAGCCTCACAACCTACGCCGTCAATGAATAGCTAATGCACTCCACCACGTCCCATCTCAAACGAATTTGTATACACTACTATCTGAGAAGAGATGCACACATCAAACCAGAGGACAAATAGTGAAGAAGCTGACGGACAGTGGTCAACAAGAATGAATAAATAGATTAGGAACTTTGTTCAATTCTGAAGAAACAGAGATTTATTTATATTTGTTTCAAGAAGTAATACGTTATTCATCAATATTAATATTAACTATTTTCTAATTTCTTCGTGTTGGTATTTTCGTGGCATTTTCGCGGCATCTCCATTTATTTATCCTGCGCCAATCAAGCCCTATGTGGTGGCTCAGAGGCTCCGATGTCCGGCAAATAAATCGGTCGAGTTTGCTAGCGTTTAGGCGATGGTAGAAGCTACACTACATCACGATCTAGTGTCCGTTGGGATGCACACCACCTTCACTGTTTTTGTCCGTTTACCATTCACATGCGATGCGAGAAACAGAAAGGAAGTCAGCCTGATTTGTAGCGGAAGCGGTGAATAATTGCCACAAGGATTGATCCGGTTGCGCGAACGGAATGAGGAATTAAAGAGAAGAGTTTTGTGAAAGATAGGGTTTATAGAAGTGATCTATGCAGTCAAACAAGAGGGGAAACAGTTCAATGTTTGTTGGGATGAAGACCATACACACGTCTTTTTAAATTTAAAAATCTGTTGTGGCCAGCACAATACCTCTCGCCACTTCCTTTGTTCGGTTACATAAGTATAGGGCGCGAACAGTCATGTTACATTGTTGGCCTAGACAAGCAGATGTGGGGGCCGATTTCAGAATGATAATTAGTAATTACGTACATAAATGTTAAATTTTTCATTAAAAATTTCAAGATTTTCTAAATTCACGTAGTTAATTTGTCACCAGGAGTGTGGAATTTACTTGTCGAGGAAAATAAACCACATGGAATTGGAAAATCACTAAATTTAGAATGAGAAATTATGATATGTGACATCTACAGTAAAAATTTTGAAAGATGTCCGATCAAGGTTGTCTACGAATTGTATGAATTCAGATTTTTGCTCCGCCCATCATGACAAATTCAGTAGTGTCATTTGCTTAGTTTTTATTAGGGTACGTAAGATACTACTATTATTTTATTATTATAAAAGTACGAGTATATATTACAGGAAAAACATTCAAAATTCAAAACTAAGTCAACTAGTAAGTTTATAAGCAAATGTAAAACCAAATATGTTAAAAATAAGATACTGACACAATGTCAGTGCCAGTGACTCTGATAGAATATAACGTTATACGTACGGCTATGAGTCCAGGTAATGAATCTTAATTAATAAATAAACTTACGTTACAGCGAAACTATTATCAACAACGAGCATCGTTTTAAAGTGGAGTGTCCTAACTTAGTCGAAACAATATGAATTTTTGAAAGACAAGCGTGTTATATCCATCCTTATCACACACTCTTACAGCCTTTGCAAAAGAAAGAGATAAATGTATGCCTATTTGTTAATTCGTTCGTGATACAGGTGCCCTTGATCGGACATCTTTCAAAAATTTTACTGTATATACATAATTACTAGCTAAGATTCTGACATGAGCCCTCATATCTGCTTGTCAAGGCCAACAAAGTCACATGACTGCTCGCGCCCTAATGTATTTAACATTTCTTGTATACCTACACACTAAAATTCTACTTATATCTATTCCATATATTTTCTATTAATTTTTGTGCTGAGTGTGTCCGTGTGAAGTTATGATTTAGTTTTAGATTATTGTGGTTAAAAAAGTAATTATAAACTCGAGAAAAGTTTTGTTGTTTATAATGAAATTTAAACCAGAAGGTAAATAAAAAGTTTGCTTAATTTTGAATAAATAATGGTCTAGTTCACTGCAATATAAGGTTTGTGTGTTGTTTGTTATTGGTGGATGTATTATTGAACAAATGGTTGTTTATATTTGGGTTTGTTTGGCGTTATTTTTCTTTGAGCCATATGAGATTTCCCCGAGGAGAGCTGACCGCAAGGTGGAATATTACGTTTTTATTTGGCCGTAATCGCAACGCGACAGCGGAACGTGAGAGAACAGAGCAAACCTACATATGGAAATCACACCAGCTCCAATTACATCACACATTCACCGAAGCAGACAAGGAAACTTCTTTCACGGTAGGAAGGTTCCAAAACATAATAATACTCTATAAATATTACGGACATGGCTTGACGTTTGAAAAAATTGGCTAGGCTTAGCTTGAAAAAGCTTGGAAGATCAAGCCAAGTCTGACGTTTAAAAGACAATATATTTCAAAAATAGACATAATTTACTTCCTTTTACTGAGTTTGTTAGCAAAAGCCTAGATGATAGAACCTAGGTATATGTTGTGGTAACGTATTTGAGCAAAGCCTTCGACAAAGTTAATTACACTATTAATAAATAAGTCGGAACTTCTCTACGATGGATTGAGTCGTATATAAACAATCGTTCTCAATTGGTCTTTGTCAATGACTTCAAGTCGCGTACAATAAATGTTGCATCAGATGTACCACAAGGATCACATTGAGGGCCGTTACTATTCAATATGTATATAAAATCAATATTTGACTGTTTTCGTCATTGCCATTTTTCTTGTACGCAGATGATTTAAAAATATTTAAAAGTATTACCTCTTTAACAGATTGTTACCTGGTGCAGAACGAATTGTTAAATCTTGACAAATACTGAACGGAGAACGACTTAATTCTAAACATTTCTAAATATTCTGTCATAAGTTTCACTAGAAACAGGAATATTATTTCATTCGATTATAAGTTATGATTTGGTCTTAGAGTGCAAAACCACCATTAGAGACCTTGGTGTTCTGTTTGACTCTAAATTACTTCTTACTGAACAAATTGATGCTATTGTTTGCAAAGCTTATAAAATAAGAGGATTTATTTACAGATATTATAAACATTTTAATACAATAAATTTGTTCTTATTATTATACAAGTATATATAATCCCTGCTTACAATGAAAATATAAATAGAGTCCGTACAGAAAAAAATTATAAATATATTGAAATTTAAATTCTCATTATATAATGAAAATTACAATGATATATTAAAACAATTAAATTTGAGATCATTGGAACATCGTAGAACTATAAACGATATGCTTCTACTATACAAAATTGTAAATAATTCTATTGATAATTTTTCTATTATTGATTTTATAAACTTTTATGTTCCCCCGTCCAACACACGGAATAAAAATCTTTTTTATATTTTCAAATGTTAAACTAATAATCATAAAAACTCGCCTATCAATAGAATTATGGCATGCTATAATAGAAGATTCCAACATTTATACATTTTTAATTTTTCTTTAAACTACTTTAAAAGCGCATTAACACATTCATGATACTACTTAACATTATGTTTATCTTTTTTATATACTTCTGGACTTTGGTAAATGTTATATACTTATATTGATCGGTCTCGTGGTGTTTCCAGGCAACACGTTTCGTATAATCGAGAATTTTCAATCGTCTTGTTGTATAATATATAATTATTTTAAATATAGACTTAAAACTTACAAAAACTGTGGGCCAAATGATTTATAATCGACCGTTATTTACAGGGTCATCTTTTAGTCCAAATTTATCTTCTATCCTTTACTTTTGGCACAATATGAAAAATTTGTAAAAATCAAGTGCGTATAGTAAAACCTACCTTGCAAGACAATACTCCAACAGAAGAATGTATGGGTTTCTGGATACAACGCATAATAAAATTAAATCTGTTGTTACTAATAATTAATATACTAGTCGAAAGAAATTTCTTGCCATTTGCGTAGGTTTCATAATTTGTTAAAAATTGTAAACCGGTCGAACTATTATGAGCCTGGGCTTGTACATAATGTAAAACAAATAAATATTTGATAAAATGTATACGTATTTAAAACATTTTATTACTATTCCTGTACCTATTAAAGTAGGTATATATAAAAAAGTATCTCCTCGTCTTTGTGATAATTCTGTGCAAACAGAAGTGTCTGTGTTTGCTGGTGCGGCGTGTCATTAGGAAATGGACGGTGGTGTTTTTAATTGTGGCTGTGTGGAAGCGGAAGAATGCATTGTTTCCGGCGGAGGCGTCGGCGTCGCGACGCAGTGAGAGGCACCCCGCGTCATTGCAGAGATAAGCAATTTTCTCGCATCGTGATTGGGGTGCTCTCCCGGGACTCAAAACTCCATCTACAAATGAACAGCCGTGACAAGAGCTATAATTCGCCGTCCGGATGAGAGCAAAGAAACACTGGTTACGAGATGTGAAACCACCACAGACCTCACACCGTTCAAACAGACAGAATATGAGGCTCTAATATACATAATATTAATTTTTTATCATGTAAATTAACAGTAAAATTTCTCAGGAAAAATGACCTTAGAACTACGACAGGTAGCTTTATTGGTCTTGTCCTCTGAAATACCATCTATATAAGATTAGTATAGCTGAAAACAGTATCTGTCGACTCTGCAAAAATGACGATGAAACTTCGGAACACATTATATGTGTGAAAGTCCAATTGCGACCGTAAGCAAGATTAACTAACTAGCTAAGTAAAGGTACCAAAACTAGAAAAAAAAATCTGTTGTAGCCAGCACAATACTTCTCGCCACTTCCGTTTGGTTACGTTTGGTTACGTAAGTAGTATAGGGCGCGAGCAGTCATGTGACATTGTTGGTCTTGCCAAGCAGATATGGGGGTCCGTGTCAAAATGACAATTTGTAATTTTGTACATAGATGTCAAATGTCAGAATTTTTTATTAAAAATTTCAAGAGTAGTAAATTTGTCACCAGAAGTGCGGAATTTAGTTGTCGAGGAAAATAAACCACATCGAATTTCAAGATTTTCTAAATTTACGTAGTTAGTTTGTCATACTTGACCTAGACAAGCAGATATGAAGGCCCTTGTCAAAAATTTCTCATGTCTTTTCTTTATGTTTACATTATTTTTATAATTTCAAATCTATTTTTTGAGGAAGTTTTCTCCTATACTTCTAAATGTTCGAATTTCTTCCAATTTCTTGATGGGTTTTCTGATGGGTATATGTATATAGCTATAATTTTAAATATATAATTGTTATTATTGTTATACAACAAGAAATAGTAAACTTACCAATATCACAGAAAAATTCTTCAATAATGTATAAGTTAAACTTCTTCATTAAACGTAAAAGCGTAATTTGACGTTTTACTACTATGTTGTCAAAAAAGGATATCTAAGATTTATTTTCAACTAAAATCTACATAAAACCATATTCGTACTATGACAAATCCTGAATCGGTTCTTATACACTGTCATGTGTTTAGTTAAAATAGGCGTAAGGTCAAGTTTTAGAATTGAGCTACCAATACCGCCCAAATAAGTTTATGAACCACTGTTGGTTTTTGACAATAAAATTTTTCTGTCATTAACAAACCTCTGATGATTACTATAGTGTTGTTTAGGCTCTGAAATTTATTACAACAGATTATTTTATATATTACTTTTTTATCTCAATATATAGAAGATATAATAAAATTTTAAAATGTATCGAATAGAGAATTTTACATTCTTTAATACTAATAATAAAATTTAAAAAAAAATTATATTTGGATTTTTTTTTAAGATACTACTACTTTCGGTTTTCTAATTGGTACCAAAACCTATTCAACTCTTCCCATTAATGTTAGATTGAGGAATCCGTACTTAAAAAGGTCTTTAGTCTTATAGAATTTGAGAAATCGTGTCTTCAATAACCTCACACACACACACACACACACACATTCACACACACACACACACACACACACACACACACACACACACACAGAGAGACAACGTCGTAAAAATGTTATAATCGGATTCTATGGACCTTAAATCGTACTTATTCAATAAAATCTGGGTATGCGATATTTAGCATGAATCCAATACCTCTTTAGCGAGAGGTAAAAACTGTATTCTTCAAAGAGAGACATTAGCGGTTAAAGTGAAAAATAATACTAATAATAATAATAAAAATAATACTAATAATAATAATGATAATAATAATAATAATAATAATAATATCTGTAAAATTCAGCATGAAATTCTCTTTTATTTAAATACAGAGTTACGTCTGGACTTTTGTGATAAACATTAAATTTGACTATTAAAACGTTTTCTTGTTAATTTCGTGGAAAAAGTATACAAGTACGTATAAGGCACCTCCACCACAAAATTCCTGTCTGCCATCCATACTCTTCAACATCTATGATCCTAATGCCGTATATTTTCATTGTCCAGTACATCACTATCCTTATACAACATATGACACACACACATATCATTCTTGCACTTTTACATTTGCAACACTTCTTAAAACACATCTTACATTGATCTGTATGTGTTCCTGTGTTGATCCTGTTGATCAGGTGCGAGAAATAATCAGCATCCTGCGACTGCAGGAATTGAGTAAGGCGGCAGGAATAACGGGATTCAGACGTGTGACAAACAGCAGCGGTAAAATTACACCAAGAGGGGAATTTTTCATCTCACAGAGTGATTGCACAAAAGAAAAAACACTGAAGAATTAAGGGATGCTGGTTTCATAAAGAAAAACGACCTAAACGATTTAAAATATTGGGGAGAATAAATTTGTTCTCCAGGTAGGTAGGTACTCGATGGAGAATAATTATTAAGAATGAATAGTACTATAAACAAAAAGTGCAGGCCGTGGTGCAAGCGTGAGTGCAGAGTATCATTTTTATTTGGGATTAACAATTCACCACAGGCGACTTTTGGCATTGAACCAGTTTCGTTATATTTTCAAAACTATTTCGTACATGACGTCATAAATGTGGGATCGATAAAATACTGTGCTTTGAACTAATGACGTATAAATTTCAATCTGTCAAATGTAAAATGGACGTTTGAGTGAGTTTGAATTTGTGGTGTACATAAAAAGTATTCAAAACACTATGTTTAATATAAACTAGTTCCTTGGCTGCACTTTCTTGTTATTTTCAAAGTAAACTATGTATTTTTGTATTTATTTATACGTACAAACGTTTTATTTTTCTCAATTCTCTTTAATGGAGCATTCAGAATTATTGTTTTAAATTAATATAGAATGATTTACAAACGTTTATCAGTGTTCCGTGTTCTGAAGATTTACCCCCTCTACTACGAAATAATTCGAAACTGTTTCAAACCAGCCCAACAGGTCGGTTTGAAAAGATACCAATTTCGTCTCTGACGTCACCGTTGCGTCGCCAAAATATAATGGTTTGAAACACTACGAAATAGTTTCAAACCAACGCCAAAAAACACCTCAAGCCAAGTATTTTGATTTGAATAAAAAGTTGACTAGATTTGAAAAGTGAAGTTTTTTAAAATATTAATTTCTTGCGTATTTCTTGACTGTTGGTATGATGAAAAGGGTATATATAAATAATTGGAATTGCAGTCTGGTGAAAAATGTTTATTAGGATTTTATCTATTTAACATTCCGATGTTCCGATTCCAAATTAATCATCATCAGGGATAGTTAATGTATAGTTGAGAAACATACATTAACTATCCCTGATGATGATTCATTTGGAATCGAAACGTCAGAATGTTAAATAGATGAAATCCTAATAAACATTTTTCACCAGACTGCAACTCCAATTATTTATCTATAACCTTTAAAATATTAAGTTTTGCTTGGTTTAGGCTTGAGGCAAAGCAAAGCTTGGTTTGTGCTTAAAAAATAAAGCCAAATCAGGTTTATATACTTAATTAATTTTAATTAATTTACAAAACGATATAAAAAATCTGTTGTGGCCAGCACAATACCTCTCGCCACTTTCTTTTTTGGTTACATAAGTATAGGGCGCGAACAGTCATGTTACATTGTTGGCATTGACAAGCAGATGTGACGGTCCGTTTCAGAATAATAATTAGTAATTATGTACATGGATGTCAATTGTCAATTTTTCATTCAGAATTTCAAGATTTTCTAAATACACGTAGTTAATTTGTCACCAGGACTGTGGAATTTACTTGTCGAGGAAAATAAACCACATGGAATTGGAAAATCACTAAATTTAGAATGAGAAATTTTGATACTTAACATCTATATACATAATTACTAGCTATCATTCTGACATGGGCCCCCATATCTGCTTGTCAGGGCCGACAAAATGCTGCTCGCGCCCTATTGTATTTAACATTTCTTGTATACCTACACTCTATACCAAAAATTCTACTTACATATATCTATTCCTTATATTTAGATTGTTTAATTTTAAATTCATTTTATGAAGAAATTGTGTCCTCTTCTAATTTTTCGAAATGTTTCCAATTCAATGTCAGGATTGACAGTATTTTTGAAGGATATATGTAATATACCTATAATTTTAAATATTTAACTATTAATACATTAAGAAATAATATAATGTATGTATGTACTTCCCTGAAAAGTCTTCAGTAATGTCTCCGGATTTCTGACACTGACATTTACCTGTCAGTTATAAATTTAAATAAATTTTCAACTATTTTCCATGGCCAATCTTTCGGCTGTAA
Organism: Harpalus rufipes; assembly: GCA_951394225.1. Taxonomy (NCBI): domain Eukaryota; kingdom Metazoa; phylum Arthropoda; class Insecta; order Coleoptera; family Carabidae; genus Harpalus; species Harpalus rufipes. The sequence continues at coordinate 4,033,504 of OX596283.1, forward strand.
AATTTATTATAACAGACTATTTTATATATTATATTTCTTTTATCTCTAAATCTGTAGAATATATTATAAAATATTTAAATGTATCAGATAGAGAATTTAATCTTCTTTAATATTACCAAGAAAAAATTTCAAAAAATATTATTTAGAAGATTTTTTTTCAAGAATCTTCTACTTCCGGTTGTCCAATTGTTACCAAAACCTTTTCAGATCTTCCCATGAATGTCCGATTGGGAAATACGTAGTTAAACAAATTTAAAGTCTTATAGTTTTTGAGCAATCGTCCTTCCAACATCCTACATACATACACACATACATCCACACACACACACACACACACACACAGACATCATCGTAAAAATGTTAAAATCGGATTGTAGGGACCTTAAAACGTGCTTATTCAATAAAATCTGGATATGCGATTTTTAGCATGAATCCAATACCTCTCTTAGCGAGAGGTAAAAATTGTAATAATGTAATATAAATATGTTCTACTACTCACACAAAATTAAAGATAAAACACATATATCCTATCTTTAATTAATTAAACATCACTAATTACTTCACCCATTATAAACCTCATTAAAATTCAGGTCAATATGCATAAAACACTTGTACATTTAATTACTAAATATTCTGTTACTATATAGGTCATATATGTATGTGTGTGTGTATGATTATGCACCTAATTCCACATTGCATTTTACATATCCCTTGTGGCGTCATCATATGTATAAGAATTTAAATAAACTATAAAACCCCAAAGATAGGTGTGGTATATGCGGATAATTACACCGTAACCAAATAGGTAATTACATGTCAATCGGATAGTTAACTGCAACCACCATTGACATAGTACTGGAAGCTTTGCAATAAATACATCGGGAAAAACATTGTTGATATATTTTCTATTCAAATATCTAGAGATGCGTTATTTGTTACCATAATAATTATAATAAACATTAATTCATTACTATTTCGATTAAATATTTTTAACAACGTTATATTTTGTAGTGGAATTATGACTCTAATATGATTGATTTTCTTCGGAAATCGAATTGTGAAAAACTAATTTTCTTAGGTAATAGATACATCTTGACACTCCCTACATGTTGACATCCATTCCGGAATACTCCAGAGACCTCTACGCTTCATTCCGGATATTAAACTCACTATTATTACCTCGCTTGTCATTTTTAAAAGTCATTTCTATACGTACACGTTAATTCTTTAATTACATATCAAAAATTAGAAACAGGCTCGTGAACAAGTTGAAAAAGATGTCACATACATTTCAATTATTTAATTACGAGTTTTAATTATCCTGTAATTTATCAAAGATAATAAAATTACCTGTCGCAGAAGGATAATTAGGTCCTGAGGATATATAATTACAGGACATACTCTATAATTCGCATTCGAACCCTTTAAACATAAATCTTATGAATTTATTGTCAACGAACAGCATTAAGTAATTGCTATTTCATTAGATGAATATTTGTACATGATAAAATATTTTTATTCTGAATCATAGGGGATGTTTTTTAATCATATGCGAATATGAAAAACGAAAATCACATGGGGCTGGGAAGCTTAGCAGTTTTTAAGTAATTAAAAAAATTTACATGAGTAGAACATCACAAAATAATAGATAAAGATATGAGCAACACTTTTTCCACTACGGGAAATTTTGGAATTTATATATTAATCAATTAAAGTTTTGGGCCAGACACGATATAACGAATATATATATATATATATATATATATATATATATATATATATATATATATATATATATATATATAAGTTAAAACATTCATTGCCATTTGAAGGGCACTTAGAAAAATCTTTTTTTTTTTAATTTGGAGTAATGGAATGGCCCATATTCCACACGAGCAATTGTTTATGGTCCGAGCCGTAGGCGAGGACTACAGTTTGCGAGTGTGGATTATGCCATTCCAAACGTGTTGTAGACTTTCTCTAACAAGATTTTAGAAATTATACATAAAATGTTGATTAATAATAACAATATACCATTAATTATTTTTTTGACGCCAGTCCATAAATAGCTTGTAATAACTCCATTCATATTTTTCTTTTAATTTATTTAGTAATAACTGACTCCTTGTATCATTAGCAAATTCCCTTATTTCTGCTGATGTACATTCCATATCTATATCTTCATTTCCACTTTATATGTTTTTCTACAAAATGTCTTCAGTTAATTTTCTAAGTAATATATTATTATTTAGATAAACTTATTACTCTGGACAACTCCAAAAACCTGTAAAAGTTAACAAAAATTCTACAAATGTTCAAAACTTTAAAACGTCAAACGCGAATACAGAAATAAATATAAAACAGAGTCATAACCATAGAAACCGAACCAAGATATTTGATATACCGCGCTAATATGCGGCTAAATACATTCTGTTTCGTTGAAAGCCGTGCGGAATTATTCCAAACGGCGTACGGAATTATTCCACACGATTTGTTGGAATAATATTAATTCCATAATAATTTTTTGTTGTGGAATATGTACTTTCTAAGATAGTGTCGGAGAAAAATATTTACTAGATATTAATAAATAGAAAAATAAACATTGATGAACAATTACATAATAATTAGACATTTTTATGGGACGTTTTTGTAGAAACGCAGACACTTTAGAATGGACCCAATAACTTGTAACTAAGATACTTTTTGTGAAAAACAGTTGTACCAAACTATTTGGCGTCCTTGAAAGTACATGTCGATGTATGTAACCCTTATTTGCAATATTTGTACAATGATTGTTTTTACCAAAAGCTCCTTCATTGAAACAATTAAATAATTTTTAAGTCTTGTTCACTCAAACTTAAATGTATCAATTATTCCTTTTCCAATATATAATTTTATAGGGTCACAGTTTTATCGTTTTGTATGTGTTTCCCTTCTAAATCAATGTGTCCGTATGTGTTCGTTTCGTAAATGTGTTGTACGTATGTATGTTACAGGCGTGACAAATACGAATGGGCGGCATAAAATGATCATTCTGTTGGTAGTTTTTGTTGGTTATTGTGCTTGCAATTGTGTTACCATTAAATTTCCATGCCTCTAACGACCTAGCACGCCCTACCAAGGACACCCTGCGACCCTCATAGCCGTAGCGAGGCTCGTTTCACATTGGGAGCACGACAAAATAGAAAAAGATAGTTAAACATTTATTAATTTTATTGCACAAATATTGTAAAATTTGTAATTGTATTAATACTTGTTCAATTATACAAACTGATTTTTACCTTCCGTCACTTTTAGGTAAGGAAGGTATTGTCTTTGGTCAAAAAATTCAATGATGAGTTTGTAGTGAATAAACATGTTTTAGGGTCCCTATAATACGATTTTACCATTTTTACGATGATGTCTGTATGTTTGTATGTGTGTGTGTGTGTGTCTGTGTGTGTGGGTGTGTCTGTGTGTGTGTGACAAAAGTTCCGGATCCCATAACTTCAATACCACGATTCCAAAAATTATAATTTTTTGGTGTTCCTCAAGTTTACATCCAGAAGAACAACTAATTAGATTTTGGTTATAATTGGTCAATCGGAAGTAGCCTCATTTGAAGATTTAACAGTTAAATTTGATTTATTGACATTTAACGTTATTATAACTTAAAGAATATATTATTCTCTATACGATTCGATTACATTTTATACTTCATATTCAATAGATACAGAATTAAAGAATTTTAAAGGATTTAAATTTTATAATTTATATAATTCAAATTGACAGATGTCAGTTTCAATAAAAAGTAAATTAATGTAGCAGAGATGAGGATGTTGAAGTAGATTTTGGGGAAGTCACGGAAGGATACGGTAAGAAAATAACTCTAGTGTTACAAGTTTCTAGAAAGATACGAGAAAGACGATTACATTGGTTTGAACATGTCATGAGGAGAAATGAAGAATTATGTTGGAAGAAGAATTATAGCGTATAGTAATAGGAGGTTGTAGAAACAGAGGAATACCAAAGATAAGACGGAAGGACTGTATTGCGGAAGACTTGAGAGAAAAGGAATTGATTGAGAACGACACGCAAAAATAGCGAGCCCTAACGAATGGGAAAAGCTAAAGAAGAAGAAGGTGTCAGTGTCAAGTGCAATTTGAAAAGTTTGTTTATGAAATAATTTTACTGGAAATTTAGAATCCTTTCCAAGAAAAATTATGTATGGGATTTATACATTATATACAGGATTGACGGAAGGTATTGTGTTGGCCACAACAGATTTTTTATTATTATAAGTGTGTCAGTATGGTCACTCATCTTAAAAGTATCTGCATACATTAGTGCTGAATTGTATATTTTAAATGCCGTGTCAAATAGCATAAAAGTAAATCCTATGGTGCTCTCTCCACGACAGCTTTGAAAGCAAGTGAGGTAATCGAAGATTTTAGAGGAGACTAGAAGCCTATACCAGTCCAGAAAAAAATAGAGTGTTATTTATTATGGAGTCATATACGGATGGTAAGTACATTTAACCTAGTCGAAGATCATACGGGCAGACTAGGATTCTATAGGTACCAGAAAAATTGGAAGACGGGTCAACCGAGAAACAGGTTACTTGTTCAAAGATTTTGGAAATAAATAGAACCTTATACCAGTGTAGAAGGAATAGAGTTTCGAATGGTTCTCTTAGCTCGTTCGAATAGTCTAGGGAAAACTAAGAATCTATTCCAGAAGAATCAGAACATGAGTGAACCGTGTAACTGGTTAGAAGATTCTGCAGAAAATTAAAATCCTACACCAGTAGAAGAAATAAAGTTTCGTTTATCCTGAAATCGGAAGACGGGTGGTTCATTTAGTTCGTTAGAAGATTATGGGAGAGACTAAGACCCTAGTAGCAAAAGAAGAAGCATTGGGCATTTCAGAACAATTTGTTTTCTCATATTAATTTAAGCGCAGTGAAAATTCTGCTCTCCTACGTCTATGGAAACAATCGGGTGGTAGAACAGTTGTACAAAACAACATAATGAGGACATTCATACATAATATCCCCATATTCCTTCTCGTTAGGCCACCCTGTACTGCACAGTGGCATTGGCAGTGGTGGTGGGCTGGGACAATTTGCGCTCTTGTCCACCGCTTTACTCAATGCACCTGATTGATGCACTTGTCATCTTTTCACTGTACGAGTACAACTGCGAGTACGAGTACTGTCTGCCACGCTAAATACAAAACCGACGGACACTTCATGCTCTAGTTTCAACCAGATGAATGTTTCATTTCACATGCCTTCATAGAGTTGAATATGTATGTTAAATCGTTTTACATATTCTGCAATATGTATATAACTGTTTTATGAAGAGTACGATTTGTACCTTTTATTTTTTTTTTACTTTTAATTGTTTAAGTATTAGGCTTTCTAGCATCGGAAGTCAGTTTAATAGGAGGACCGTCTTATAATTAAACATACATAAGCTGCCAAAAATCGAAAAAAAAAATTATTTTCAAAAATCTTATAGGAGGGTGTAGGTATACATATCAATTTTTTTTTTTTACATAGTCCCCGTTATTTTCATTCGCCTTTTGTAGGCGGGACACGACAGTGGCGTGTTCAGGAGGGGGCTTGAGTACCCCTTAAAGTCCACTGAATTGATAATATAATGCATTTAAATTAATCATTTTCTACATTAAAATATTGGAAAAATAATTTAAGAAATACAATAGCGACAGTAAAGCTTAATGTTATTGATGAACGGCTCTAGATCAAAGTTCATGTACATGATTTATGAATAGTAATTAATCTTTGACTTTTTTATGAATGTTTATTTATACTATGGGGCTTATCGATTTCGCTAACAAATTTAGCATCTTCAGAGCCTACAGCTGAAAAAATTTACATCAAGTTATAGTTGTTACAAATATAAAAATTATTTTTTGTATCCCAATTACACATTAACTATCCCTGAGGATGGTTCATTTGGAACCGAAACGTAGGAAATGTTAAATTAAATCCTAATAAACATTTATCACCAGACTGCCACCCCATTTATTTACCAGTAACCTTTTACATAAAAAATTATTATAAAAAATTGTTATACATTTATAGGAAGAAAATATAATAATATGGTGGGAAAGATGCTGAAGAGTGATAAATGTGTTTTTTTTTATTATTTATAATATAAGGAGGTAATATAAAAGCCGACATGGCTGCTTAATGTCGAAGAAATATTTGTTATATTCTATTGATGTTCATATTTATGTTGAATGGTAGAAGAATAGGTCTTCTCCACAAGTTCCATTTCTCAGGCTTTGTGTGTGTGTCACGAAAGTTTCGGATTTTCAATACCACGATTCCAAAAATTATAATTTTTTCGTATTCCTCAAGTTTACATCCAGAAGAACAAGTGATTAGATTTTGGTTAAAATTGCTTAACCGGAAGTACCCTCATTTGAAGATTTTAACAGTTAAATATAATTTATTGACATTTAACGTTATTATATCATAAAGAATATATTATTCTCTATACGATTGGATTGCATTGTATAGTTCATATTCAATCGATATAGAGTTAAAGAATTATGAAGATATTAAATTTCATAAATCAGCCAGCTATGCTAACCATGAAAACTGCTAATATATTAAGATAATTCAAATTGACAGATGTCAGTATCAATGGAAAGTAAATGAATGTGGCAGAGATGAGGATGTTGAAGTAGATGTTGGGGAAGACACGGAAAGATACGGTAAGGAAATAGCTCCAGTGTTACAAGATTCTAGAAAGATACAAGAGAGACGATTACATTGGTTTGAACATGTTATGAGGAGAGATGAATATATTGGAAGAAGAATAAATAGCTTAGTAATAGAAAGTTTAAGAAACAGACGAAGACCAAAAATAAGATGGAAGGACTGTATTGCGGAAGACTTGACAGAAGAGAAACTGAATGAGAACGACACGCAAAACAGAAATGAGTGGAAGAAGAAAATAAATAGCGACCCCTAACGAATGGGAAAAGCTAATATAATAATAATTTTACTGGAAATTTAGAATATTTTGCAAGAAAATTTATGTATGGAATTTATACAAATACACAGAATTGACGGAAGGTATTATGCTGGCCAAATCAGATTTTTTTTGCATGGTAGCACTCAAAGTGTAAAAAAATCTTTCCAGTTATAGTTCTTGTTTCGACCTTTCAATTTATAGTGTCCTGAATCAAGAGTTTGCTTTAATAGGATTAGGTCCTTTTGAGAGGAATTAAAATAATCCCAATTATTTATCATTCATCCCCCATTTTGTGGATACATATCCCTTGACTATTTACGTACCATATGCAGTGATTTCATTATCTCTCAAATATAGATTTTTATTTTGATACTTGGTACTTAAGAATAAATTAATGCAACAAATTTTATAGTAAGTTAGAAAAGTTTTAAACAAGATTTACAGAGGTATAAGTATAAAGTATTACAGCAATTAAATACTCATGTTTCTAATTTATTCGGTACAAACTTTTACCATAACTTCATCTGCATAAAATAATAAATTGATACCAGCTAGCATAATATCTACCCCCTACGAAGATGTCAATTGGTAGAACACGTCTCAATCACTATGCTAATCATATACAATATCTAACTGTGACATACATGTTGTCCCGCTGTTCTGAAACAGCCCAGTGGAGAATTGCAGAAAAAATAGGAAATAGAATTTGTGATATTATGCAGGGGTTAGTGGAGGGTAGCCCAGCAGATGTGGCGCTGAATAATTGATAAGCTGCATGCTGAATCATGGACATGGACCAAGGGCGCAAGAGGAAAATATTTGCCATCAAGGGTACGGTAATTTGTTTACAAAAGAACTGGATTTTTTTTACTAGTTTTATGGAGGACTGCGGCTAGTACAGTAATACCCAGTTACACCAACAATTCTAATTTAAATTTAAAAAATATGTTGTGGCCAGCACAATACCTTCCATCAATCCCATGTATAATGTATAAATTCCATACATAATTTTTCTTGGAAAACATTCTAAATTTCTAGTAAAATTATTTCATAAACAAACTATTCAAATTGAACTTGACACTGACATCTTCTTCCTCTTTAGCTTTTCTCATTCGTTAAGGGTCCCTATTTTTGCGTGTCGTTCTCATTGAGTTCTTTTTCTCTCAAGTCTTCCGCAATACAGTTCTTCCATCATATTTTAGTCTTCCTCTGTTTCTTCAACCTCCTATTACTAAACTACTCATTCTTATTCAAATATAAGTTTTCATTTCTCCTCATGACATGTTCAAACCAATGTAATTGTCTTTCTTGTATATTTCTAGAAACTTATAACACTAGAGTTATTTTCTTACCGTATCTTTCCATGTCTTCCCCAACATCTACTTCAACATCCTCATCTCTGCCACATTAATTTACTTTTTATTGATACTGACATCTGTCAATTTGAATTATATGAATATATTAGTAGTTTCCATGTTTAGCATAGCTGGCTGAATTATAAAATTTAATTTCTTTAAAATTCTTTAACTCTGTATCTATTGAATATGAAGTATAAAATGTAATTAAATCGTATAAAGAATAATATATTCTTTAAGTTATAACAACGTTAAATGTCAATAAATCAAATTTAACTGTTAAATCTTCAAATGAGGCTACTTCTGGTTAACCAATTATAACCAAAATCTAATCACTTGTTCTTCTGGATGTAAACTTGAGGTATACGAAAAAAATATAATTTTTGGAATCGTGGTATTGAAGTTATGGGATCCGGAATTTTTGTCACACAAATACAGACACACAGACACACACACAGACACACACACACACACACACACACACACACACACACACATCGTAAAAATGGTAAAATCGTATTATAGGGACCCTAAAACGTGCTTATTTATTGAAAACACACCACCATTTTTTTTGATCAAATAAAATGAAGGTGGCGGAAGGTAAAAAATCAATCGTCGATTTGGATCGAATCCGACTCACCAGATTCGTTACCAGTCACTTAGGCACACGACGAAAATGTGTTTCATACTAATTGTCTCCTTCATTTGCTCCGGTCGAATTCCGGGTGTGTAATTCCTATTCCTACCCGGAATCCCTGTCCACGTAATGGAGCTGCCTTCTCTAATGACACGGCCAGCGAGCGCATTACTTCGGGATATTATTAAACTTGGTAATGTGTTAAGTATGGTATGAATATGGATCCGACAGTCAGGCTGGAATACTAACAGATTCGAGAGGGTCGCTAACTTTGCAGAGCGGTAGCGGTCGGTGCTGTGCTGTTTTTATTCAGAGATCAGGCCATATGTCAACTTGCTCACCCCTTAAACAGGAGGCATACAGTGTGGACTACTTCAACCAGAAAGTAAATACAAATAAAGAATTGATCGGGCATGATGCAACGAAGGTTTTTCATTGGGATTAATTATTATACGGATGGTCTAATTTTCGAAATAGATACTTTCTTTTGTCCTTACAACCTCAGTATTACTTGAAATGACAATATGAGAAACACGAATATATCCAGCACATTGACATTTTAAAGTTTATAATTGATGGGTACCTACCTCATTGACAAGCCAAGCCCATCACAAAATTATTATTATTGATAATCTAGTTCAGTAGTGAAATGCTGATTTCCTATCATCTGTCAAATGTGATATTAGCTAATGAACAACCAATCAAACTATCAAACACAATATATTCATTCGTATCAATATTGGATGCGATGTGTGTAAATGTTAATGATCTTCGACAGGGCGCGTGGGTTTCTTGCTGTGTCACATGGCGGCACAAGTTAACTGACTTGCCGTGTATATGTAAATGTCGCGTCACCGGACTGTAATGGATCCATTAGCCGCCGCCTTACGGGGATGAATTTTTAACTCGTCCACCCTGATGATGACCATATCAACCGGAAGCTGAAACTCAAGCAGAGGCTGAAACTGACGCTGCAATATCAACGGACAACTTTCAAATATAATTATACTTAGTGTCCAGAATTTTGTTGCTGTTCCGTAATTTTCCAAACGTTTATTCCTTGAAATGATATTTATCAGGGATGATTGCAACATTAACGTAAGAATTGATATACAAGGCTTAAACACTGTGTATTTTGGTGTTTTGGAGAAATTCAAAAAGATAAAAAAAATGAAGCCAATTTTTTTTTTAATTCTTGAAGCATAATCATTGGTTTATCGACGACCAATAGAAGTCCGTATCGATTGTGTCACTGAAAAAAAAAAATCTGATGTGGCCAGCACATAACCTCTCGCCGTATATTTTACCTGGCTGTATGCATAAAGCAAAGAATATTTTTATAAATACAAATAATATATTCATATAAATCTATGACGTATAAACTTCTTTATTATTCAATAATAGCATGTCTCAACATGAAGATATTTTACCATAAATTATGTTACAATAAATTACAAAGTAGAGTTTACCATATATAAATATTAGGCTGGTAACTGCAATTTTCAATTCGAACAACGTTGTTTACTTTCTCTTCATATTCTTCTAGTAAAAACATTAATTTTGGGCGGTCTAAAATGTATATATGGATTGTGCATCTATTCTTACATATCTTCTTTTACATTTTATTTTTTCATACGTGTTATATCTAAATAACACTAATTTCCTTTAATAAAGTGACGGATAGATTGCACTCCGATTATTCTTATATCGATGTGTAATTTTGTCAATATTTACAACTTACTTGAGAAGAATTTGATAGCTTTTTCGCAATTCAAAGTTACTCTAGTCTACAGTGCTGGTGTACATTGTCCCATAATGTTTGAAACAAATTTAAGTCCTTCAATCTAGACTTGTCATCTCCATAATAGTCACAGATCAAAAATTAAGGGATTCTCCAAATACATTTTTCTTTCATTACTCATTATTTCTGACACTGACATTTATCTGTCAGTTACAAATAATTTAAATTTGCAACTATTTTTCATGGCATCCTTTCGGTTGTAAAATTAATTACAACATTATTTTATATATTATATTCCTTTTATCTCTAAATCTATAAAATATGTATAAAAATATTTAAATGTATCAGAAAGAGAATTTATTTTTCTTTAATATTATCAAGAAAAATTTTCAAAAAATAATATTTAGAAGATTTTTTTTCAAGAATCTTCTACTTCCGGTTGTCCAATTGTTACCAAAACCTTTTCAGATCTTCCCATGAATGTCCGATTGGGAAATACGTTGTTAAACAAATTTTAAGTCTTATAGTTTTTGAGTAACCGTCCTTCCAACATCCCACACACACACATCCACACACACACACACACACAGACATCATCGTAAAAATGATAAAATCGGATTGTAGGGACCTTAAAACGTGCTTATTCAATAAAATCTGGATATGCGATTTTTAGCATGAATCCAATACCTCTCTTAGCGAGAGGTAAAAACGATTTTCGAATTATTCTGTTGAAATTGCTGTCGATTTTGAGATCTATTAGATATGTATATGTTTTTTGCGAACTTTTGTTTGAACTATAACCAAGGTCCGGTTTCATAAAAAAATCTACGATTAAATTTTACTTGTTTCTTAATTATTTTTTTTTGAATTACTATTTTTTTATTACGTATATTATCTATTATTAAAATATTTAAAACTTTATTATATTATTTTTCATTGTAGAATCTACTCCTTTGACAATATATTTAAATATATAAGTAATTAATACTTTAAAACCGTGGAGTCCATTCCGGACCCCCCTTCGGAAACAACGTTAATTTTAAGGCACCGGAATTTTAGGATTAAACTCATTGATGTCAAAATTTCACGATCATGTAATATCATTTGGTAAAACTTTTTCGATGCTACCTATCCTGTGGTGGTCGCAATTGTTAAACATCCTCATCGCTCATCATTCAGCAAGCTGGTATGATCACGTTTAAATTCAACTGCATCTTTTCATGGTGGCAAATGGTAGAGCAGAGTCCCCATAAACAGTGCCTAACTCGGCTTTAATTCGTGCAGATGTATTGCCTTTTAAATTCAAGAATTTAACCCTGGCACGATTTTTTTCTCTTTTATAAAAAAAACTAATTTGACTGACACAAATGACTCTCAAACAATAATTAAGCTATATTTCAAAGCATAAACAATTGCATTACCTAAATAATTTTGATAAGGACATCTACATGTTGAGGCGAAAAACTTATCAATAGGTACCCTCGAATTTTATATTATTTTTCAGTATAGTCCTCCTGTTCTTGCATTAAGCCACAAATATAATTTATATATTAAAGGGTTCATTTTTCAAATATGCAAGTATTTGATGGATAATGTCCCGGACAGTCGCATCAAAAATATTTCTCTTCTTCGTCTGGTCGGTGATTATTCACATGCGGCCTCCGTATACACGCTTCCTCCATTTCTGGTGTCCAGGGAGACTAAGCGTCATAGATAATTAGCTCGCAAAACTTAGATAAACAAAATTAGCCGCTATTAGCAAGTTGGGAGTCAGGATGCTGCGACGGTCATGCGCTAATCAGCGGCTAACAAAGGATCTGTCTTCCAGCGCTCACAATCGGACGTGTTATGAACTAAGTTTACACATTACAGAGGAGAACTCGCTAACAAAAATCTCGATGTCACAATGCAAACACGAGGACAGAGGATGAAGCTAATGTGGGACTAGAGACCAACTACTAAACTAACCCTTATTTATAGCACAATATACAAGAAAATGGTTCTTAGTTACATATACTAAAATAGCTAAAGTTTTGATACATGCGTCTCTGCCGAACTCATATTTAAGACAATTTCCTTATTCTCATATTATACCAGGGACATTTCATAAATACCAGTGTAGATTAAAAAATGCATGTATGTTTAAAAGTCCATACACTGTAAAGTTTTGGAGTAGCAACAGGGAAGATGAATCTCCATTTGAGTTGCTGGATCTTCCTCTGACAGTCGAAAGATGATAAGAAAAAGGTAGGAAATTTTGGTTGGGCAGATTCAAGTCACTTACAGACATCTGTGTTGTACTGTATGTTAGATAGGTGCTACTACCTTCGCAACATGTTTAGACCTTTGATTCGAACTGTACATTCTGCGTTTAATTTAAGGTACAGTACCTATCATAAAAAATCTGATGTGGTCAATACATGAGCTCCCGCCAATTCCATATTTAAAATAGCAATGAGCTTTAAGTAAAATATCACTTCCGGTTGATCGTTTGTAAACAAAATCTAATTTTGGATTATATTTTATTGTTTTTCCACGAAAATCTGTTAAGAGCTCCAAGTTAAGTATCGCTTCCGGTTTAGCATACATACTCAAAATCTAGTATGCTATTTCCAATCATATACAAATTTTAAATACCTATATCATAATATATTTTTTCACGAAAATCTGTTCAGAGCTTCAAGTATAGTATCACTTCTGGTTTATCAATTTTAGCCAAAATCTAGTATGTTGTTCCCATTGATATAAAAGTCTTAAGTACTAAAATTTAAAAGTTTTTATTGCATTTCAATATAGTTTTTAATTAAAAACTGTTATGGGCTTTAAATAAAGTACCACTTCTGATTATCCAATTTTACCTAATATCTAATCAATTTTTTATATTAATACAGAAATCTTAAATACGGAAAATAGAATTTTTTTGGAAGTTTGATATGAGTTATCGTGGAAGAAAAAAATTGTCACATACACATAGTGACACACAGACATCATTGCAAAAATAGTAAAAACGTGTTTTGGGGACTGCAATACATGTTTATTTACTAAAAACTCAGTACCGAATTTTCGGACCGAAAACATTACTTCCCTTAATTGAGGAGGTAAAAATATGGACTTGACATTAACATTGTTAATACAAATCAAATTATTAATATTATTATATTTTTTATAATTCCGTAGTACATACATACATCGTTTTATTTCCGATACTTATTAGATAATAATTAGTAACAAACTAATGAATATACATAGCGTATTATAAGATAGATACCCGTATTAAAAAAATTATACGAAAAACTATAATTTTCCATAAAACAACTGACGTTATGTATATTTACAGGTATATAAACAAATGAAAAATGATCGAATATTTGTAAGATTTTAGAAATGAAATATGAATGAAGCATTTCTCAGAAATTATGTTTGTTAGCACAGCAACCGAAAGGTTTTTCCGTAGGTCCGAATAACAGTATATACCGCTTTCTAGGAATTGGGTGGGGAAGATAGAGGGATTAATTTTTTTTGTTTTATTTGTTATTCATTTGTCGACCGACGAAATGGATAACACTTGAAACTCAAGTAAAAACATAGTATGTTGTATTTTTAATTATAAAAACTAATTTCCTTCTATTTTTTACCTTTTTGTTGATTTAGTGCGATACAAAGTAATATACAGTTGTCAATCTTTTTTATTTCAAGCCAAGCTATTTAGCTTTTAGTATATTAGTAACATTTGTAGAGCATATAATATATCTTATACGATATTGTATTCTGTGACTACTTCCATATTCATTGTGTTAGCCTTGTGTCGGTTTGAGTGGCATTGCGCAAGTAAATTAAGTGCAAATCTCAAGGAGATTGTGTAAACCGTTATAATTGGGTTCGAAACATCTCTTGATAACTCAATTAGTTTGACTGGAGTGACTGTGTGACTGACTTGTGCTTCTAGCTCCATGCTCCTCCAGGAGCTAGTTAGAGTTAGTGACCAGACCACAACTTGCAAGTTTACAAACTTCATTCGCGCAGTTAGCAAGCGGACTACGACTACCCTCTAATCAATATGATAATTACTAGCTATTTGTTAAGATATGAATACTACAGAATCGTCATACTGGAAAATGGATTCAGATAAGCAAACATAAAATCTAACTTAGTTGTTAACAATGGGATATGTCACCATAATCTCAATATACATATAGTGTTACTGGAAGAAGAGACGATAGGTCGACTGCATAAGATCTGATCCAAGCCACTTTTTCTTTAGAAGAAGCCTTAGAGTTTATATCGACTACCGAGTATTTAAATATGCTGACCCTATAGAAAGTAACGTACACGTATGTAGAAAAGTCCATAGAATCGAACAGCGCAACGCCCGTCAATCTATCTTTCAGTGTTCATTAGTTATAGGACGTCAATTTCAAAAAACTTGTGACTTTGCAACGCGAACCTGCTCCGAAGAATTTTATTTGGCAGAGCAAGACACGAACTACTTTTTGAATGGATTAAAGATGTTAAATACTTTAGTGTAAATGTACATAAATTATGAATTATTAATTTTTTTATATATCCTTCTATAAAACATCCATTTATCCTGCATACAAAGCACTCTCCCATTCTTAAATCTGTGCTGATCTAATGCCTAACATGTGCGAAGAATATACATTACACTATCCCATGTAAGCGACATATGCGCTGCACTAAAAAACACACTCATCTCATCTCCCCGCAGGTGCCAGGCCTGTTACAGTAGTGCCACACAAGTGGAGAACAAGTACCCTGCTCTAGCTAAACAACTGGCAACCTGCAGGACAATACCTAATCATGGCACACTTCGATATGCGATACCCGGGCAGGAATAATTACGAGCATAATGGATGATGGGTAAAAAAATGGTGGAGGAGCCATAGACGGAGTAGAAAATATTTTCAGGGGTAGCGGATTAATAAATAAATATATTATCACTCGGCTTGGCTTCTTATCCATTTTTGAGTGTACCAATCCGAATTTATTTGCAAAAAATTGTACAACTTATTTATGCTATAATAACGTTGCTATATTTTGTTTTAACTGACAGTTAAATTATATAATAACAGAGATGACAATACCAGGTCTTAGACGAATACCTTCCTATTCAGAGCATTGAATACTCTTCTGACAACAATATATATCATCACAGGTACAGCATATTACCCATTGATGGGTGTGCCAATATGCTTTGTACGCAGATATTGGTAATAATGATGACATATTCGTACCGTGCGGACATTTACCAGGTATATAGTTATTAAGGTGTAGTTCTTTAACTGGCTTCAATGAGATTTCATAGCTCATAGGAAGGTCCTGAATTCAAATCTCGGTGACGTAGGTATATGAATTTTTTACAAAGAAACTTCTACGGTTCTGCTGTCCAGTTGCACCGCTGACACTTAAATTTTAAGTGGTCCTTAAATTGACAAAATCGAATCGAAATGAAACGTGAAATGAGTAATTAAATATATCTGTCAAAATTTCGATTCGCATTTTTAAATGTTGTAATAACAGTACAAAAACGGTTTATAATATAATGAAATTTAAACTTTTAAACAATATAAAACCCACTCCCCGGAAAAATCCCCATGTGCGTCTATGAAGGGTGTACAACCCTCAGCCACAACGACACTTTCAACTGTCAAGGTTGGTTGGGTTGAGTATAAAGACACAGGACTAAGGGAGGATTGATAAATCTGTTTTGCGGTGACCAGCCGAGAGAGCGAAGGGCTGAAGGGTGCATCGCAGTCGCAGTCGCCCCCTCGTTATACACAACAGGCCCACAAGTTTTTTCGTTTACGGACACGATGCTCGTGCTTTGTTTGCATTTTTCTTCCTAAATAGGGGCATTTTTCAAGAGGATTCGTGCGAGAAACGATATTAAACACGGAGCAAATTTGGATATATTGCGTCTTATTAGAAGAAGATATTCATAAACGTATCTTCATTAGTACTGTAGATTTTTAACAGAGAAGAATCTTTTAGATAGAAGAAATATTTGAAGGCTTGAACAAAAAATACATGTATTATACAATTCTCATGAAGCCAGTTACTTCTCCAGGAGTCAGTTCCTCGATCTTATTTATATGAAAGCACCTTTTACCTATGGTTAAGTTTCTTCGTCCTCTTTGCAGAGTCGACAGATGCAGTTTTCAACTATACCAATATTACATAAAATGGTATTTCAGTAGACAATGACTAGCAAAGATACTTGTTATAGTTCTAAAGTCCTTGTTGCTGTGAATTAATAGCTCTGCCGTTTGTCGCAGTTAAGTAAGTACATTTATTATTTGGGATACATTATCCTGATTTATAACCGTTTACGAGGCGTCACCTCTCGAGCTTTCAAAGCTATAGTAATGAGAACACCACTGACATAGGATAAATAAAAATGCAGATTTGTACATAATATAATAAGCCCTTGTGATTAAACCATCATTTAAATATGAACAAATTTCTGAATTTCTACTACTGTCCTTTTCGTTGCTACTCTGTATTATCAGATTGGTACCCTTGGATTTGTCGTGTGTGTGGTTCAATACAGTCGCATATGTGTGCATTGAACAGTATCTAATCCTATTATAGCACAAATGTACAAGGTGGGTTAAAATTGTATTACTATTGTAACATAATACGGGATGAATTAGCATTAGCAACCCTCTATTCACTGTGCACAAGTCTGTGCCATGGAAAATTGCCCACTTGCTTCATACAAGGCTAAACAAACAGGAATGGTAAACAAAGAAAACAAGAGTTTATGCAGAAAATAGAGATGTATGAATATGGTACAAGTGTCATAATATTCACACACGACGCGAAGCGGAATGGAGCAAACCTTCGAACAAAGTAAAATCACTTTTAAAACGTATATCATACACTGTTTTGTTCTACAAACACTATTTTACCTTCCGTCACCTTTAGTCAAAAAATTCGGTAGTGAGTTTTTAAAGAATAAGCATGTTTTGGGGTCCCAATAATAAGAATTTACTATTTTTACGATGTCTGTATGTGTGTGTGCGTCTGTGTGTCTATATGTGACGATTGTTTCGGATCGCATAATTCCATACCACAATTCCAAAAATTATATTTTTTACGTCTTGTTCCAATTTATTATGTATTATCCATATTTTCCTCTCTAGAATCTTACCATAATTTTATTTTGTCCTACTTACGTTAATTTCTTTTCAATTATAAATATATGAAAATTAATTTATAAGATATTTTATAAATTCATATTTTAATATTTTCTTTTTAAAATACTACCATTATTAATTTGAAATCATTAATTTATTGTCAGTTATATAAATTTGAGATCTGAATTGTGTAACCAGGGAGATATGTTTATATTTAAAGCATAGACTCCGGGATTTATAAAATTAATTATTTAATAAATTTATTCACAAAATATATAGAAAAAGTTTTAATTCATATCTGTATAAAATTTGATATTCTTTAATTTTTATAATAACATAAATCGCGAAGAATACAATTTAAATGTATTTTTCGAAGAAAAACTGTTATGAGCTTCAAGTAAAGTGGTAAAGTGCCATTTCCGGTTGTCTGATTTACCCCAAAAACTAATGCCTTCTTTCCATATTAAAGTAGAATAAGAATATATTATTTCCAAATTTTGAAAATGATAGTATTTGAGTTAGAGTGTAAAGAGGATTCACAGACACACACACACACACACACACACACACAAACACATACACACACACACACACCTACAGACATCATTGCGAAAATGTTAAAATCTTATTCTAGGGACCTTAAAACGTGCTCCATTTACCAAGTATAGCGGGAGGTAAAAATCGTAGCTAACGAATTCTGTCAGGCAAAATGTCAAACATTTTTTTGTCTTTTTGTTAAAATGCCATATAGCTATCGATATTAATAAGAAATTGAATAAATTTTATAATTAATTTATGGGACTAATGTCCAATTGAACAACAAGGCTTAAATTTTAAGCGACCCTAAACAAAAAAATGCAGATCGAAATTTTGACAGCAATTCATAATAATTCATTTTACGTTGGTGCAACCAGCCATAAAATATTACCGAATTTAGATGTATTTAGTATCATTTAATACAGAATTTTTATCTTTCTATTGATGCCACAACCATTGTGTCAGTTGAAACGGAAAGCAACAGTCTCCGAAAAACGATTTTCCCGTGTTAACTGCTGTGTTTGGCTTTGAAGTATTCACCCGATATAAGAAAATATGAAATACAAAATTCGGAACATAGTAACCCATAATTGATAGTGGTAGAAATATATACTGACGTCACCATATCCATTCTCCAAAACATTCAATTGCAAAAATATATTATTACGAAATAATGTTTAATTTTTATTCTTATACCACACAAGTATCCCAATTAGAGTTTTATTTGAAATAGAAGAAACATTAAGTTCTGTTGATATTTATTGCATCTCGCACCATATTTCAGCCATTTAATCCAATTTTCTATTATTGTGGTGTAAATTTATAAAGAATAAAGTTATACCCCGTAACTTCAACTTTTGATTAGACCATATGTAGCTATAAAAAGCAACCCATTCTTTCTATAAGCGTGAATCGATAGAGTGGTCATTGGATTTATCGGAGTAGAGTTTCAATTATCGCGAGGCAATGTACTGGAGCGAAAGATCGCGTGTGTTGTGTTGTGTGATGGCAGAAGGGCTGAAGCATAGAAGGGTAACAAGGCTGACCGCACTGTTCCTGTCACTGCGCCCTTTGTACTCAAGGGTTGTAGGGCGAAAGGTGGCATGTGCAAGTGCATTGACAACCATGATTTATTGATTGTAAACAAAGAATTAGAAGGATTGACAATTGCCAGAATTAGATGCATAAGGAAGCTTTGTTCACCAATAGTAAACAAATCTAAATATACAAGAATTTTTAATACAAACACGTCTCTACGCCTCTAAGGCTGTAAAGCAATGAATTTTAAAGAATTCTCTATTAGCAAACTGAATCTGAGTGGTTCGGAAGTAGCTTTAAACCGTCGGTCCGTTGTAGGCTGAGGGTTAACCACTCACACCACTAAAAGCAAGTAAAATTCAGTAAAAAAAAATCTGTTGTGGCCAGCACAATACCTCTCGCCACTTCCTTTTTTTGGTTACATAAGTATAGGGCGCGAACGGTAATGTTACATTTTTGGGCTTGACAAGCAAATGTGTGGGCCCGTTTCAGAATGATAATTAGTAATTATGTACATAGATGTCAAATGTTAGAATTTTTCATTAAAAATTTCAAGATTTTCTAAATTTACGTAGTTAATTTATCACCAGGAGTTTAAAGTTTACTTGTATGCCTTAGATATTTAACATTTAATTCTGCTCCACATGGAATTGGAAAATCACTAAATTTAGAATGAGAAATTATGATATTTGACATCTATATACATAATTACTAGCTATCATTCTGACATGGGCCCCCATATCTGCTTGTCAAGGCCAACAAAATCATATGACTGCTCGCTCCCTATTGTATTTAACATTTCTTGTATACCTACACTCTACACCAAAAATTCTACTTACGCATATATCTATTCCATATATATTTAGATTGTTTAATTTTAAATTCATTTTTGATGAAGAAATTTTGTCCTCTTCTAATTTTTCGAAATGTTTCCAATTCTATTAATACATTAAGAAATAATATAATGTATGTACTTCCCAGAAAAAGTCTTCAGTAATGTCTTCGGATTTCTGACACTGACATTATCTGTCAGTTACAAACAAATTAAATTTTCAACTATTTTCCATGGCCATTCTTTCGGCTGTAAAATTTATTATAACAGATTATTTTACATACTATATTTCTTCTATCTCTAAATCTATAGAATATATTGTAAAATATTTAAATGTATCAGAAAGAGAATTTATTTTTCTTTAATATTATCAAGAAAAAATTTCAAAAAATATTATTTAAAAGATTTTTTTTCAAGAATCTTCTACTTCCGGTTGTCCAATTGTTACCAAAACCTTTTCAGATCTTCCCATGAATGTCCGATTGGGAAATACGTAGTTAAAAAAATTTAAAGTCTTATAGTTTTTGAGTAACCGTCCTTCCAACATCCCACACACACACACACATACACACACACATCCACACACACACAGACATCATCGTAAAAATGATAAAATCGGATCGTAGGGACCTTAAAACGTGCTTATTCAATAAAATCTGGATATGCGATTTTTAGCATGAATGCAATACCTCTCTTAGCGAGAGGTAAAAATCTGTTGTGGCCAGCACATCATCCGTCAGTTTTATATATCTTGTATAAATTTCATACAGAAAGTTTCTTGATATTGCCAGTAAAATTATAACACAAACATACTATGAAAATTGCACTTAACACTGATATCTGTCAATTAAAATTACATGATTATAGAATAGGAGGCTGATGTATGAAATTTAATTTCTTTAGATGTTTTTACCTCCCGCTACCCTTGGTAAGGGAAACTAGAAATCGCAGATCGAGATTTTGATAAATGAACACGTTTTAAGGCTCATAGAATCAGATTTTAAAATTTTTATACTGTGTGTGTGTCCTCTTTACGCTCTAACTCAAATATCATTCAAAAAATTTTGAAACCTTATATTGAAAGAAGTCATTATATTTTGGTGTAAAATAGTTTTCTTCAAAAAATTCATTTAAATTACATTTTTTGCGATTTATGTTATTATAAAAAATCTGATGTGGCCAGCACATAACCTCTCGCCGTATATTTTACCTGGCTGTATGCATAAAGCAAAGATTATTTTTATAAATACAAATAATATATTCATATAAATCTATGACGTATAAACTTCTTTATTATTCAATAATAGCATGTCTCAACATGAAGATATTTTACCATAAATTATGTTACAATAAATTACAAAGTAGAGTTTACCATATATAAATATTAGGCTGGTAACAGCAATTTTCAATTCGAACAACTTTGTTTACTTTCTCTTCATATTCTTCTAGTAAAAACATTAATTTTGGGCGGTCTAAAATGTATATATCTGGATTGTGCATCTATTCTTATATATCTTCTTTTACATTTTATTTTTTCATACTTGTTACATCTAAATAACCTTAATTCCCTTTAATAAAGTGACGGATAGATTGCACTCCGATTTTGTCAATATTTACAACTTACTTGAGAAGAATTTGATAGCTTTTTCGCAATTCAAAGTTACTCTAGTCTACAGTACTGGTGTACATTGTCCCATAATGTTTGAAACAAATTTAAGTCCTTCAACCTAGACTTGTCATCTCCATAATAGTCACAGATCAAGAACTAAGGGATTCTCCAAGTACATTTTTAATTCATTACTCATTATTTCTGACACTGACATTTATCTGTCAGTTACAAATAATTTAAATTATCAACTATTTTTCATGGCATTCTTTCGGCTGTCAAATTTATTACAATAGATTATTTTATATATTATACTTCTTTTATCTCTAAATCTATGGAATATATAATAAAATATTTAAATGTATCAGATAGAGAATTTAATTTTCTTTAATATTACCACGAAAAATTTTCAAAAAATATTATTTAGAAGATTTTTTTTCAAGAATCTTCTACTTCCGGTTGTCCAATTATTACCAAAACCTTTTCAGATCATAGAGAATTTAATTTTCTTTAATATTACCACGAAAAATTTTCAAAAAATATTATTTAGAAGATTTTTTTTCAAGAATCTTCTACTTCCGGTTGTCCAATTGTTACCAAAACCTTTTCAGATCTTCCCGGGAATGTCCGATTGGGAAATACGTTGTTAAACAAATTTTAAGTCTTATAGTTTTTGAGTAACCGTCCTTCCAACATCCCACACACACACACACACACACACACACATCCACACACACACACACACACACACACAGACATCATCGTAAAAATGTTAAAATCGGATTGTAAGGACCTTAAAACGTGCTTATTCAATAAAATCTGGATATGCGATTTTTAGCATGAATGCAATACCTCTCTTAGCGAGAGGTAAAAATAAAGATTTATTAAATATTAATACTTTTCTATTTATTTTGTGAATATATTTAAAAAATAATTAATTTTATAAATCCCGAAGTCTATGCATTAAAGATAAACATATCTCCTTGGTTACATAGTTCAGATCTCAAATTTATCTCACTGTTAATAAATTAATCATTTCAAATGAATAATGGTAATATTTTAAGAAAATATGAATTTATAAAATATCTAATCAATAAATTACTTTTCATAAGTTTGTAATTGAAAAGAAATTAACGTCACAGCACAAAATAAAATTGGGACAATAGTTATATTATATAATGCAAAGGAACTTAATGCAGTTGCCAACATTAGTAAATATGTAAGTGTATTTAAGTTAACAATTTTTAAAAAAAAAGCCGTACGGCTAAATGTGTTAATTACACTGGTCACCTGAATCCTTTATATTTAATGTCATTGTGTCGTCAGAAAGATCGAGAAGGATATCGCGCTATTAAACCCGTCGCCAAAGCCAGCAAAAAATAGTCTGTTATATAGAAGCAATGAGCAATGAACAGTGGGTGATATAAATAAACATTCTACGAGTTGTTAACATGAATAAATGTAGTTAGATAAATAAATATAGTGATATATATATATATATATATATATATATATATATATATATATATATATATATATATATATATATATATATATATATATATTAAATAAATAATCTTAGTGTTTAAGTATTTAATATTATTCTTAGTATTAAATTAGTGTTTATAATTATTTAATCATAGTGTTAGTTATTTTAATTATCTTTTTAATATTTATCCTAATTATTTATCGTTAAATAAACGTATTATGTTAATTAATAATATTTCTCTGATTTTTTCACTTCACCCATATAAATAAACGTTACACTTCTTACCTAAAGGTGATGGTGACGAAAGGTAAAATTCCGGTGGAATTCCGGCATTATGTTCCGAAGAGGAATAATGGGACAGTATTACATAGATCTCCTGCTTAGAAATAAGCAAACATCAAAAGAATTTAACACGTCACTAGTACTTAAACATTATTTTTTAATGTCATTATCCTGGCCGATATTAGTAATAAATTCTTCCTCGCACGATCTGATAAGCCAGATTGTCACTTTGAAATCAGATACCAGCAGACTTGTCATCGTAGCCTGTATCTCTGGCATCAGATGTTCCAACCCCTAACTACTGATGCTACCCCTGGTTTGGGGTGGCTAAATGCACAACTGTTCACTTTTAATACAGTGCATTGATGAGCAGCATAATAGAATTGCAATTTACTTGCTATCTCTGCTAGCTATGCTATATATCACACACATTGTGCAGAAGAGCACAAGTCCACAAAAACAACCTTATCAAGAATAAAGTTTTACAGAAAAAAGTAAAGAATTGTAGATACAGATGAAATATGGTGCAGGAAGGAACGGAAGGATATAAATGATAAAATGTAGACGACTAAGAGATGGGATAAGAAAAAATATATGTACACCATGTAAAAAGGTTTTAGTCAAAATTTATTTTTATTTCAATGTGAGGTGATTTCAGCTGATCTCGAAAAAATACTGAGGCCTCGATTTTGTTACTTTAAATTCTATCAGATTTCAAATTCTACAAGAATTGGGTAAGAATAATTAATACAAATATGATTATTACTATTTTTTTAAAACTAGACGCAATAAATGTCAAGCATAAACGATAGAAACGAATTCTACTGCTCCGGACCAATAGAATTTGATATCTACTCTGAGAAAGAGTGAAAAAAATTCTAAATTCTGATAGAATTTGAAATCAGTCATTACGACTATCTCTTAGCAAACAATTGATGACGCGCCACTGGAATATCTTTGACGGGCTGATTTATTACTCCAGTTCATTTTGAAACGAAGTATAGTTACCTATACCCAAAAAATACGCTTCCATAGATATGATGATATAAGAGGAAAATTACAAAAAATCTGTTGTGGCCAGCACAATACCTCTCGCCACTGCCTTTTTTTTGGTTACATAAGTATAGCACACGAACAGTCATGTTACATTATTGGCCTTAACAAGCAGATGTGGGGGCCCATTTCAGAATGATAATTATTAATTATGTACATAGATGTCAAATGTCAGAATTTTTCATTAAAAATTTCAAGATTTTCTAAATTCACGTAGTTAATTTGTCACCAGGGCCCTGTTTCATAAAAATTACTAGTCGACAAGTTACAAGTTATAAGTGACAAGTGTACAAGTGACAAGTTCTAGTAATTTCTGTTTCAAGAATAATTTTTGACTACTTGTCAGTTTTCCAATATTACGTGCATTTTTACAAGTTGACAAGTTTGAAACCATAGTTTCATAGTGAATGTAACATGCAGCCACCTTTGCATTAAATATATATTTTTAATCACATTAAAAAGTATGCGTTTTAAAATAATTGAATTTAACTTTGTCCACATTTTGACATTCAACCCTTGCAATAGTGTATATGGTCTGTGAATCAAAGAAAGTTAAGCAGGCAAAATTATAATTAATTCTAATTATATTTAATATGGCAAAAAATTCTATTAAATTGGCGTTTCTTCGAGAAATGAAGGAATATAAAGACATCCTATTTGGCGCTTTTTCCACAAATTTAATAAAAAATATGAAATGTGAAAAATGGAAATTAATCCATGAATTTGCTGTTTCGCACGCATTAATTTCAAATGAGAAGGACTGGCAATATTAAAAGCTCTATTTTTTGGGAAGACAATCTAAATCGTTCTTTAAATTCATACGATTGTTCCATATGTTCATAGGACAATCTTCTTCTGAAAATCCTAGCCCGTTGAAAATTAACATAAACCTCTTCTGAATCACTGGACCACATTTTTAAAATTGCAAAAGAAAATTGCTATAATTAAGTCATAAAAAAATTCAAATGTTAACTTGTAATTTTCAAATGACCAATCTTTCATTCGTGGTTACTGTTCACTTGTAAAATACTAGTAGTAAAAACCAGAAAATATTTTTTGAAACGCTACACTTGTAAACTGCAAAAATATACTTATAGAAACGGACTAGTTTACTTGTCACTTGTAATTTACACTTGTAGGTTTTTGAAACAGAAACTTGTCAAATTATTAGTTTGACAAGTTCTACAGTGGTAATTTACAAGTGTAGAAGTTTTATGAAACAGGGCCCAGGAGTGTAGAATTTACTTGTCGAGGAAAATAAACCACATGGAATTTGATAATCTGACATGGGCCCCATATCTGGTTGTCAAGTCACATGACTGCTCGCGCGCTAATGTATTTAACATTTCTCGTATACCTACACTCTACACCAAAAATTCTACTTACATCTATTCCATATATTTAGATTATTTTAAATTTAAATTCATTCTATGAAGAAATTTTGTCTTACTCTTCCAATATTTCGAGATGTTTCCAATTCATTGTCGGAAGTAACAGTATTTCTGAAGGGTATGTGTAATATATCTAGAATGTTAAATATTTAACTATTAATACATTAAGAAATAATATAATGTATGTACTTCCCAGAAAAAGTCTTCAGTAATGTTTCCGGATTTCTGACTAGCATTTATCTGTCAGTTACAAATAATTTAAATTCTCAATTATTTTCCATGGCATTCTTTCGGCTGTAAAATTTATTACAACAGATTATTTTATATATTATATTTCTTTTATCTCTAAATCTATAAATATATAATAAAATATTTAAATGGATCAGACAGAGAATTTAATTTTCTTTAGTATTACCAAGAAAAAATTTCAAAAAATAATATTTAGAAGATTTTTTTTCAAGAATCTTCTACTTCCGGTTGTCCAATTGTTACCAAAACCTTTTCAGATCTTCCCATGAATGTCCGATTGGGAAATACGTAGTTAAATAAATATAAAGTCTTATGGTTTTTGAGTAATCATCCTTCCAACAGCCCACACACACAGACATCATCGTAAAAATGTTAAAATCGGATTGTATGGACCTTAAAACGTGCTTATTCAATAAAATCTGGATATGCGATTTTTAGCATTAATCCATTACCTCTCTTAGCGAGAGGTAATAAAAATAAAACTATAAGTTATACCTATATGTATAAACCAGAATAAAAATGAAATATATTTATTTATTATAGACGTCTATATGACTCTGTTCCTTATCGATAACATTATCAGGTGTGTGTTTCTGATTAGTAGATTAGTAAGTGGTAGTTTTCGTGGGCATTGTCAGTTACCCTGTGGGGTAACTTAGTCCCGGCATCGTTGTGCGTCCCCGGACGATCATCGGGCGACCACGTGACCGTTACCGAGGTATTTACCTTTCACAGCCCCGGTAATGGCTGCTATAATTGCCGGGCTAAGATGATGACGCCACACAATGTGGAAACGTGCGCATGATAACACCGTGGCTACGCCAGCCTCTGATTTGCTCCACAGTAAAAACACTAACACAACAAATGAACTCCGAGGAAAAACACACGTAGTTAGCCAAGTCGTTCGATTAGACGACCGACACTAAAAAACGAATAACAATCACGGTGAACGGGGGAACATGGGGAGACTGTGGCGTGCAATCAAATGGGCAGTAAAGGGGGTAAAACTATCACACCACATAAAGACGAAATTATTTCTATATTGGTAATACAACAGCTGGATTCTAAACTTAATATTCCAAAGAAATATAGGACAATAATATAAGCACCTCCGCCAAATTTCGCTAATATCTACTTTTACTTCATATGTACAAACTGTTTTACACAGTTACTTTCGTAACTATGTGCAGTTAAATATATGATTAGCTAACAACGTTTTATACAATTGGTCCTTAATGCCTTCAGTAGTGATTTATAGAACCAAATAACTTGGCTGGAAATAAAAAAAAAATTGAGTTTGACAAACTTGTCTTAATGTTAGGTTTAGCTTGACTTGGTCTTATTGAAAACAGAAGCTTGGCTTGAAAATTCAAGCTTTTTCAAATGTTAAACTTGGCTTGGCTTGTACTTCTTGGAAACAGAAGCTTTAAGTTTGAAGCCAAGCTTTAAACTTAAAACAATTTTCAATGTAGGCTTAACTTGGCTTTGACTTTTTGGGAGCAGGAGCTTGGTTTGGCTTGAAACTTTAAGCTCTTTTTAACGTTAGGCTTTACTTGGCTTAAGATTGTTGGAAATAGATGCTTGGCTTGGCTTAAAACTTAGAGCTCTTTTCAGTATTAGACTTGACTTGGCTTTAACTTGATCGGAGCAGAAGCTTCATTTGGCTTGAATCCTAAAACTATTTTCAACATTAGGCTGGACTTGGCTTAGACTTTTTGGAAATACAAGCTTGGTTTGGCTTGAATCTTTAAACGCTTTTTAATGTTAGGCTTTACTTGGCTTAAGATTGTTGAAAATAGATGCTTGGCTTGGCTTAAAACTTAAAGCCCTTTCAGTATTAGACTTGACTTGGCTTTTACTTAGCAGAAGCTTGATTTGGGTTGAACCTTAAAGCTCTTTTCAATATTAGGCTTGACTTAGCTTAAATTTTTGGGAACAGATGATTGGTTTGGCTTGAAACTTTTAGCTCTTTTTAATGTTAGGCTTTACTTGGCTTAAGATTGTTAGAAATGGAAGCTCGGCTTAAAACTTAAAGCTCTTTTCAGTATTAGACTTGATTTGGCTTTAACTTGTTCGAAACAGAAGCTTGATTTGGCTTGAACCTTAAAGCTCTTTTTAATATTAGGCTTGACTTGGCTTACACTTTTTGGGACCAGAAGCTTTTTTTGGCTTGAAACTTTAAGCTCTTTTTAATGTTAGATTTTACTTGGCTTGTTGGAAATAGAAGCTTGGCTTGGCTTAAAATTTAAAGCTCTTTTCAGTGTTAGACTTGACTTGGCTTTGACTTGTTCGGAACAGAAACTTGATTTGGCTTGAATCTTAAAGCTCTTTTTAATATTAGGCTTGGCTTGACTTAAACTTTTTGGGAACAGAAGCTTGGTTTATGCTCTTGTTAATGTTAGGTTTGACTTGGATTTAGCTTGTTGGGAACAGAACCATGATTTGGCTTTAAAATTAAAGCTTTTTAAATATTAAGTTTGACTTGGCTTGTTCTTGGTGAAACAGAAGCTTACATTGTTTTGAAAAATCAAGGCTCTTTTTAATGATAGGCTTGACTTGGCATTAGCTTGTAGGAAACAGAAATTTGGCTTGGCTTGAAAATTCGAGCTAATTTTAATATTTCTTTAGTTGCTGGACGATCCGAAAGTCTCCTTTGTATTTATTTATTTATAATTTTGTTGCGCGCTTGTTGTGTGTGTTTAGTCCATGTTTTCGCTGATTCTTTCTGGTTCCGTCTATGGCCATGCAGACCAGCAATCGGCAGCAGTAACGGCGGGTCAGCTACAGCTCTCTAGGGTAGCATCTCCACAGCCATTCTATCTACTTTCATTTACTATCTCTATATCTTTTTTAACCCGGTTGGAAAGCCGTAAGCATGTGTGGAAGGAGCTAAGCTATAGCGTTGCGATTGCGATATCGAATTCGAGTATTCGAGAGGATTTTATTTAGTGTTTGTGTGTAGAACATGCGTGTGTAATTGCATAGACGGCGCTGACACAGCAATTAGACACAATGGGCGCTTGTTAAGCGACGCCAGGTAACGCGGTTATCGCATTTACATCCGACCGCATGGCTATCTCTCACTACCAACACACAAGCAAGCAATACAATTATACATACACAAACACAGGCCGAGAACATCAAACAAAAACTTATATCATTAACGAAGCTATTAATAATCTATAGCGAACATATTACCGACAGCTCCATTATAGGGACAAATCTTCATAAATATATCATTACTGCGTAATACCCATTGTAGATGTACCAATTTGCTTTTACTTTCAAATTTCAGTATGAATGGAAAGACGCAAGCAAACATGTATGTATCTGAATTGATGAGATGCTTGCCAGGTGTCACCTCACGGGTCCTCAAAGCTATTGTGGAAAGAGTACCACTGATTTTTGCAACTACAGTTTTAACTCCCATAAAAAAAAATATTTAAAACAAAATAGCATTTATGTTGAATTTTTTTGAAAGACGTAACATACATAAAAATTGGTTAGACAAATCTTGTACCGTTTCTTGCATAGATTAAAATGACGTAATTAGATTTTTTGAAAAATTAATAATCCTCGAGATATAACACGAACTTATATTATTTTAAATGGGTACCTATGTTAAAAATAGTCTTAGCTTTTTTCTTATTTTATAAACTTTTCAATTATATATAATAAGTCTACATTATTTTGTTTTAAACATGAATACACCAAATTATTAATTATTTGGAGTGAAAAAAATGAAAATTAGAAACAAATGAAAAAAATCTATTATAAATTATCATTTGTTTATTTTATTTTTACCTCTCGCTAAGAGAGGTATTGGATTCATGCTAAAAATCGCATATCCAGATTTTATTGAATAAGCACGTTTTAAGGTCCCTACAATCCGATTTTAACATTTTTACGATGATGTCTGTGTGTGTGTGTGTGTGTGTGTGTGTGGATGTGTGTGTGTGGGATGTTGGAAGGACGGTTACTCAAAAACTATAAGACTTAAAATTTGTTTAACAACGTATTTCCCAATCGGACATTCATGGGAAGATCTGAAAAGGTTTTGGTAACAATTGGACAACCGGAAGTAGAAGATTCTTGAAAAAAAATCTTCTAAATATTATTTTTTGAAAATTTTTCTTGATAATATTAAAGAAAAATAAATTCTCTTTCTGATACATTTAAATATTTTTATACATATTTTATAGATTTAGAGATAAAAGGAATATAATATATAAAATAATGTTGTAATTAATTTTACAACCGAAAGGATGCCATGAAAAATAGTTGCAAATTTAAATTATTTGTAACTGACAGATAAATGTCAGTGTCAGAAATAATGAGTAATGAAAGAAAAATGTATTTGGAGAATCCCTTAATTCTTGATCTGTGACTATTATGGAGATGACAAGTCTAGGTTGAAGGACTTAAATTTGTTTCAAACATTATGGGACAATGTACACCAGTACTGTAGACTAGAGTAACTTTGAATTGCGAAAAAGCTATCAAATTCTTCTCAAGTAAGTTGTAAATATTGACAAAATTACACATCGATATAAGAATAATCGGAGTGCAATCTATCCGTCACTTTATTAAAGGGAATTAGTGTTATTTAGATATAACATGTATGAAAAAATAAAATGTAAAAGAAGATATGTAAGAATAGATGCACAATCCATATATACATTTTAGACCGCCCAAAATTAATGTTTTTACTAGAAGAATATGAAGAGAAAGTAAACAACGTTGTTCGAATTGAAAATTGCAGTTACCAGCCTAATATTTATATATGGTAAACTCTACTTTGTAATTTATTGTAACATAATTTATGGTAAAATATCTTCATGTTGAGACATGCTATTATTGAATAATAAAGAAGTTTATACGTCATAGATTTATATGAATATATTATTTGTATTTATAAAAATATTCTTTGCTTTATGCATACAGCCAGGTAAAATATACGGCGAGAGGTTATGTGCTGGCCACATCAGATTTTTATATCTATTAATTATGTTCTTAAAATTATTCTCAATTAATGTTTTTCGGCTTAGATAAATTATATTCTATCAACGTTATAGTTGGCTTTGGCACAAGTCGATAAAAGTGGTTTAATATGCTTTCGGAGGTATATAAACCGAAGAAATGATGAAAACTGAGGAAAATAATATTAAAAATAAACAACAAAAAAATAGTAATTCATTTTTTATTCACGTTTAAAATAAATAAAAGACTTGTTATATATCACTGAAAAGCTTATAAAATAAGCAAAACGATGGGACTATTTTTAACATAGGTTCCCATTTAAAAAATATATAAGTTTGTGTTATAATCTCGAGAATTATTATATTTTCAAATAATCATTTTATTCTATGCAAAAAACGGTACAAAATTTACCTAAACAATTTTTCTCTATCAAAATAAATATGACAAAATGTTTTCGAAATTAATGAAAAACAAAAGAAGATCGAAAATTCCTGTGACGACTCTTACACTTTTCTCGAAAAGTTGACCCTGGAATGTGTAAACGGTTTTTCTCTATCGTTAATATTAACCCCGAGATACCTTAAAGAAACATTGAAAATGTGACAGCGTGTGCAGGTCTTCTAGATACAAAAATAAACGGATTTAAAGCTATTATTACTAATAAATATTATGTAATCTAATATTAAATGGAGGATTATTTGAATAAGATTCAGTTTTTGTAAGTTTAAAATCTATATTTAGAAAAAAAAATTGTAGATATTTTTCACCATTTTCATATATTTTATAATTAGTTTGTTAAAAATGTAAACAGGCCGAACTATTATGATCCTAGGCTCGTAATTTTAGAATACTTTCCAGATTTTACTTCACTCAGGCACTTAAAGTTGCGTCTCTTAAATATCTATTGTTACAATCCGAATTATAATTTTGGCCAAAAGGGTGTTATTAAATAGAGTATAGTGTATGAGTAGAGTAATAAATACTTGTCGTGTTCCATCATCAATTACTTGTTTCTAGCAATGGTAAAAACGATCCTGGTTGTGTTAACTAGTGTGATATAATTGGCAATTATCCCCGGGATTGCGTCCCGGGTCGCGTGGCTCTGCACCCTCTACTAGCCACCGAGGCGTGACGACGATTCGCCAGATGTATGTATGTACTACACACATGTCGGCCTCAGAAGCACGAGCCGAAGGGTAGGATACAAGAGCACAAGTGCAGCATATATACCTTCAGTAGCTCAGCTCCTCTGAGACAGTGTCAAGCAGAGCATCAATCATAAAGCGCGGGCTAAATGGAAGTTTACCCATCGGTCAATTACGACTTACCCAACGTGAAATCAGAACGACAAAGATAATATACGGATACATGGATACAGCAGGCCCTACATCAAAATAGATGGACGTCCTTACGTGTAGTTTCAATGTACTAATAATATAGAAAACCTTGACTTGTATGTGCAACATTTCAACAAAGACGTCTCCACTTTCTTATTAATTAATGATATACATGTTCAACAGATATTTTTCACACACTGTAACACGTATTTATGTATAAATTGTGGATTTACTTAATATATTTTGAAGGCCCAGATACATCCCGTTAGGGACCTCTACAATATTGTCAGTATAAAAACCATCATTTCCCTTAATTTCAGAGTTGATCAGTATGAAGTCCGAGATTCGATGTAAATGTTATCCAAAACCTATTACTAGGTGTCCGCAGAAAGTTGCGCCTTGTGGAAGAACACGCCCATTTTTATTCAATTTAAGTTCATAAATTTTCTTTTGAAACAGTTAATTATTACAAAATCTTAAGTACATGCATTTTTTATTAGAAAAAAAATCTGTTGTGGCCAGCACAATACCTCTCGCCACTTCCTTTTTTGGTTACATAAGTATAGGGCGCGAACAGTCATGTTACATTGTTGGCCTTGACAAGCAGATGTGGGGGCCCGTTTCAGAATGATAATTAGTCAGTATGTTTCATTCAGAATTTCAAGATTTTCTAAATACACGTAGTTAATTTGTCACCAGGAGTGCGGAATTTACTTGTCGAGGAAAATAAACCATATGGAATTGGAAAATCACTAAATTTAGAATGAGAAATTATGATACATCTATATACATAATTACTAGCTATCATTCTGACATGAGTCCCCATATCTGCTTGTCAAGGCGCCCTATTGTATTTAACATTTCTTGTATATCTACATTCTACACCAAAAATTGTACTTACATATATCTATTCCTTATATTTAGATTGTTTAATTTTAAATTCATTATATGAAGAAATTTTGTCCTCTTCTAATTTTTCGAAATGTTTCCAATTCATTGTCAGGATTGACTGAATTTTTGAAGGATATATGTAATAGACCTATAATCTTAAATATTTAACTACTAATACATTAAGAAATAATATAATGTATATGTACTTCCCAGAAAAACTCTTTAGTAATATCTATGAATTTCTGACACTGACATTTATCTGTCAGTTACAAACAGTTCAACTGGTCAACTATTTTCAATGGCATCCTTTCGGCTGTAAAATTTATTATAACGTTATTTTATTTATTATATTTCTTTTATCTCTAAATCCATAGAATATATAATAAAATATTTAAATGTATCAGATAAAGAATTTAATTTTCTTTAATATTACCAAGAAAAATTTTCAAAAAATATTATTTAGAAGATTTTTTTTCAAGAATCTTCTACTTCCGGTTGTCCAATTGTTACCAAAACCTTTTCAGATCTTCCCATGAATGTCCGATTGGAAAATACGTAATTAAACAATTTTTAAGTCTTATAGTTTTTGAGTAATCGTCCTTCCAACATCCTACATACATACACACATACATCCACACACACACACACACACAGACATCATCGTAAAAATGTGAAAATCGGATTGTAGGGACCTTAAAACGTGCTTATTCAATAAAATATGGATATGTGATTTTTAGCATGAATGCAATACCTCTCTTAGCGAGAGGTAAAAAAATGTTGAAATTTGTGCCAAAACATGGTACATACGTTATCAAATTTATTAAATTATAACCTGCTTTATATGCTGGCTGAAGTATTTCAGTCATTTTCTAAAACATCTAACTTCAGTTCCGTTATGTTGTAGACCAATTACAAAAAGCTTTGTAAAATATTTGTCATTTTGAGAATGATTGGGCGAATTATAAAAGAATGAGTTTTGGACTTAATTAGCTTGTTTATTTCTCTAAACTCGAGTCGAACTTGTGCGTTAGTTTATGTTATATTGAGGAGTGTTTAGAAAATAAGTTAACATATTGGCATACATGTATCTCTTTCATTTGCAAAGAATACAATAAGGATGGATATAACACGCTTTTCTTTCAAAAATTCATTTTGTTTCGACGAAGTTAGGACATTCCATTTTAAAACGATGCTCGTTGTTGACAATGCTTTCGCTGTAACGTAAATTTATTTATTAATTCAGATATATTACTTTGATTCATAGCCGTATGAATAACGTTATTTTTTCTCAGTGTCACTTACACTGACACTATATCAATATTTCATTTTTCACATATTTGATTTTACATTTGCGTTTACTATAACTTACATTTCTATAGCAATAAAATAACAGTAGTATCTTATGTATCCTCATAAAAACTAATTAAACGACACTACTGAATTTGTCAGAATGGGCGGAGCTAAAATATTAATTCCTACAATTCGTAGTGACCTTGATCGGACATCTTTTTTTTTACTGTATTCATTTTACCATGCGATTGCAAGTGATTCGCCGTTTTATAAAACGGTTAGTCAAAATGTAAAGTGACGCTTAGTCAACAAAGATTTAACAATCTGGTTATGACGTATATACACTACTGAACCATTAAAAAAAATCTTTCCAATGAACTCGGCTTAAATCTTGAAATATGGATTATTGTATCATACCGGTATAAAGTGTCGATAGAAACTGCATCTTCCTTCTATTCCCGTATTCTTCTATCCTAGTATATTTGTTTTGTTAGTGATTAGTGTTGGTTCTACGCTTACGCTAGGCAAAAGCAATAACCATTTAGCAGTGTTGGTGTGCGGTGTGGTTCCCTCGACGCGTGTAGAGATGATGGCGGCGGAAGCTGATTGCGCCGCTACGGCCTCAAATGAAAACAAATTGTTTCCCACGCAAGGATATTGCACCAGCTACGCGAAACTCTGATTTCTCACAGAGAAGACCTTTCATTACTACACGGGTAAACAAACCGTTAACATAAAGGAGACACATGCACTGACATACTGGACAATTACTTGCGAAAGTAATAATAAATACGTCAATGAAATTTGTATCCCTTAAATACATTCTGAAAATAATTATCTTAATTTATTTAATAAATAGACATAAGCTGTTTTTTTCGCGATATACAGATTTGAAACTATTTCCTAGTGGTTTGAACCAATGCATTTTCGTGGTGCAATAGTGATGTCACGAACGAATTTGATTTAACCAGTTTCGTATGTGTTTAATCCGCCAAAATGGGGTTAATTCGACAGCTGATCAGCTGAAAAGTTTACATATGTAACATGTGTTAAGTGATTAATAGTTATTTGTATACCAAGGCCGCGAAATCACTCTTTAGCGTACCGAGAGAAAAATTGTCGCCGAGGCCGCTTGCGTAGATAAGTATTAACAATTTCTCTAAATGTCAGTCATATCATTTATTTCTACAAAACCGACGTTTCGGTATATACTTATACCTTCTTTAGGCCGCCGGATTTCTGAAATCTCATGCTTATATGTTTCTAGAGCATTCGTATTGTATAATTACCGATGCAGACATTCTTATTATATTCGCTCGGCAAGGTTCGCCCAATTTCGTTCCTATTACTATAATTCCGTGGCAAAATCTTCTCGAATAAACTCAACCACGTGATAGTAGATATGTTATTAATATTAATATTCATTGATTGCTTTTGTCAATAGGTATTTCGCTTGTAACTTTTCTAAACATACTTTACTTAAGGTGGCAACGCATGGCATGAAATATGATTTGTGATTTGTATTAACCATTTCATAAAAAACTATAAATCTTATATGTGCAAATCAAAATTCATTACACAATAAGACAGGTAATCTATGTTTCTCGTGAAAAAAAAAACATTTTTTTAAAATTATAATTAAACAAAAAAATATATATCTTTTTTTTTCACTGGCTATATAGATTACCTGTCACTACATAAATAAACTTCCATTTGTACTTCTAGGATTTATAGTTTTCTTATAAAATGTTTGATACTAATCTTATTTTTCATACCATGCATTGCACAAAACTCGAGCCGTTATACTAGTCTTTTTTTCTGAACAAATGGAAATAGTGTATTTTTTTATAACAAGTTAAAGTGATACTTTTTGTCAAAAAAAGGTTTGACAACTACAAGTAATCTGTAGGTACAAAAGATGAATCAGAAATATTAAATATTCCTTTGTCCTTAAAAGGATGTAAAAGGAATCGCATATCAAATTAAAAACAATTTACTGAAATTAATATCTTGCATTCTCTTCCATTTAAAAATTATTTATGTGAATATTTTCTTCATGTTTAAAACTAAAACAATTACCCCTTAACCTTAAATAATAATATAAGCTAAAAGCTAAATACGTATTTCGAGAACTAAGTTCTCATCATCAGTAGAACAAAACAAAAGTTTAAGCAGAGAAGTTAAGATTACTCAACATGTAAACCATGTCAGAGGTCTAACAACTCTGAGCAAACAAGGGAGAGAACTGGGATTATATAGGGATAGGAGTCACAGGTGAATGAATACCAATTAAAACTAAGATTTAACGTCCAATGAAATTTAAGATTTAAAATGTCCTATTAAATTTAAGTTTCTATTAAATCGAATAATTTAGAATTTGGTATTATATATATTTTTAACCTTAGACTCCTCCTATTATTGTAAGTTCTTCATGTTTGTAGAAAAATATGTGTAATTGAAAATATTCTGTATATAGCAAGTGCGATCCTTTTTCTACACCGCACAAGTTCTAGGAAAAAACATCGCATCTCGTGTGCGTAAATAAATATCTACCCCAGTAGAATTTATACTACATTATTATAACTAAAAATAATACTAATTTGTATCACAAAAGACTTCTTCAGCACGTCCATATTTGTCAGCGAGTGGCATTCAACAAATCAGCGGATAAAAAGTCCGAGTTCAAGTTGACGTCGGCTGGTAGAAAAACTTGTCGAGTGTTTAAGGAAACGCGAGGTAACTCAGGCCATCTGTTCGTCTGACGAGGACTCCTACACCGATGCGATGTAATGAACGTTTCATTACCGAAGAACACCTGACTGGAATCTACAGATCAATCTAGAAACAACAACTAAAAATAGACAGAGAAAGCAAAGCGCAACCATCACTACAAATTGAACGGAAGAAATAGGATCAAGTTTCACTACCCGAAACATATGGAACAGTAAATCAAAATTATTTATTAGGGCTAGGAAATTGTGAATCATTACCCCGGAAAGATGTATATTTCCTTAAACAAATACTAATTTTATTGCCATCCTCTTTTTCTAACCTTTTTTTTAAGTATGACAAACCTGGTGTCAAACAAATATTATAAATGTTACCTAAGTTTTATTTTTGACATGGTTATCCTTTAATATTTTTTATTAAAACACTAGCGGCGGAATTCACCATTAATCCGTTGATTAATAATCAGCTGATTAAGGAATCAAACTGATACGTAGATCAACGTGTTCTAATTCACCAACTTGATTTCTGAATCAAGGAATCATGATCAATAGATTCACAGTTTTGTTTTGGTTTTTGACAGTTAATGTAACTGACATGTAATTTTATTCGTGGTAATTGTACTCTCCGTTAAAAAGGTATTAATATGTAAGTTTTTAATTTATTTATAAAATATATTTTATTATTTTCCTATAATAATATTATATTTCTATTTTGATATAGATAGAAATTACACTGATTCCAATAAAACAGCGTTTCTGAATTGAAAATGAAAGATATAAAATTATATTTGAAAATAATAAAGCTAATGCGGTTTTAAATAAAGATAAAATAGAAGCATGAGACAAAGTTACAAATGAATACAACAGCCAGAATCCTGACATAGCTATAAATGTTAAAATTAGGATTCAAAGATGTGATCAGTCCTTGATTCATGGAATATGACGAATCAGTTGATCATTGAATTTGATCAGTAGATTAGCTTGATTTTCAATGGTGAATTGATCTATGGATCAACTCATGATTAAGGAATGGTGAATTCGGCCGTAGGTATTATGATGTATTTAATATCGTTGTTTACTGGGGTTTCCTTGTTTATAAAGTTGACCATAACAACGCAGTACTCTATCTATGATATGAGCCCGTAACTATGATATACACTATTTTTTTAAAGATGTCGGGTCAAGGTCATTCTCGAATAGTATGAAGTAAGATTTTAGCTCCGTCCACTCCGTCAAATTCAGTAGTATTATTTATTTAGTTTTTACGACTATCAAATGAAAGTTGACGTTTAAATTATTTTATAGATATGGTTTATATATTCCGTTATAGAAGAATAGAATTGTACGAAAGTGCCAGAAATACATTACTGTATTGCTGAAAATAGATGGATGACTACGGTACCTGCATAATAGCAGAATAACAAAATAGGGGTGCATTTAAAATATCTTGAAAATTTTACGTTTATTTTGATTATAACAAAATATTTTGACTTTTAAACACTTCAACATCTTGACAAGCAGTGCTTGTCAAGATGTTCAAGTGGGCAGCCGCTGGCAAATTTGTTGTCGATGTGGGTGGTTATGTTGGCAAATATAGTTCACAGTTCTTAATTAAAAAAAACAAATTTCAATTTTCACATGTATATTCTAATTTTTTTTCCTGTATTTCTTAATTGTCTGATGATGGATACATATAGTATCCGAAACGTCACGTTCTTGTATATGTAGCAAATAAAGTGTTATACAAATTCATGAGGATTACTAAAGCCCCAAATTAACCAAAAGAAACCATACTAGGATTCCTCAACATTCAAGAAACAATATTTATATCACTATATTTATTTATATAACTACATTTATTTAAGTTAACAACTTGTAGACTATTTATTTATCACCAACTTCATTGCCCGTTGCTTCTATATATCAGACTATGTCTCCGTTGTCCTTCGGACGGTATTTATACAGCCCAGTGTCCTTCTGGAACTTTCTGACGCGACTATCATCGAATACAAAACATAACACGATTCAACGCGTATGGGTTTTCCCCCGCCGCCGGCGATTAGGTCATCGCTCGAGAACATGCTACCAGTGGCGGTGCAAGCATTCGGCGCGTCGGGTCGGCGCTCGCTACAATACATACAATAAGATTACACAACCTGGCAAGACAAAAATGGTTAATAAGAGAGAAATTAACTTTCTTTTGAAACACGGAAGTACGATTGGTGGTTCTGCATCTCCTTTTATTTATACCCATCGATTGTCGCTACTTATAATCTAATTTCTAGATTTTTCTGGTAACAAATTCGAAAATATTTTTTCCGCTTTCAACAAAATATCATCAGGAATGTGTCCAATATTTTCCATCACAAGATTATTTGACAGTTAGGTATTTGTTTATAAAAAACAATTTTGTTTTGACGAAGATCAATGCCGACAATAGTGTTTTGATAAAGCTTTGTATTTAACACGGATATTAACGATTCACAATAGACTCAGTCGTTACTAAGCAACTACTCGGCTTCTACCTCATAGCTTAGCAACGTTTTTGTCAATTATTAATACCTTAATATCCTTATTAAATAAATAGCTATAAAGGCATTCACAACCAGAAATTATGAAGTGCTAATTATGTGCTTATACATATAAGCATTTACACCTTCTATTCATGTTTGTTGGGATGTGGTAACTCTATTCATATGTATCTATACAGAGAAATTTTTGTTTGTTCTTGTAAAAGGGAATGTTTTCCTATTCAAATTACAAACTTTGTGAAGGATTTACAGCCCTTAGGAATAAAGCAACAACTAACGACACCTTGTCACATTTATGACTTGTAAATTTAGCATTCGTCACGCCTTAACATCTCTTATTATTTGCTAAACTACCGTTTAACCAGGTAATGATTTAGCCAACCAGCCCCTTACCTGTCTGACAAACAAGAAACGATTTCAGCCGTGGGAAACATTCCATACATCACAATATTCATAAAAATTCATATTTCCTCGCAAATAAAAAATAATGCGCGCTGTTATTGAAAAGGAAGTATAAAATAGGATTGATGGAATAAATTTAGATGAAGAGGCGATCGTTAGGGACTCTCCAAGGATCGTCATTTGCGCGTATAAAAACATATTCATGTCTGGATAATGCGATCTTATGGCAGATTCCGTTGTGATCGCTGACAAGCTTTATAGAAATGTCGGGCGTTTTTGCGCGGAGATACCGAATGCATTTTCGTGTTTTTCACCGACACTTAATCACATTTTGACATCTTTGAGGCGACGCAAACCGTAATAAATAAGAGATTTTTAACGAAGTTTCGAGACGGAATCAATGCCAGAAATCAAACGAATGAAAGCGACAAAAAGTTTTAATTTTGAGGGATAATAATATATTTTTATAATTTTACTGACATTAGACAAGCTAGCTTTAGTGTTCTGAAAACAAAGTCTTCATTAAATGATCAATTTTTAACGGCATGCGACAAGTGAACGACGGCACAATGGGTGATGGGCGATGGTCAATTGGTCCATTATTTGGGCGTCCGTCATTTGAGCGACTCACATTTAAATATTTACTAATCTTTGTAATTTATGTAACAACATATAAGATTTTTTTTATTTTCATGGGTGTAAGGTGTGATCACTCGTGTGACCATGTCTGTACCTGCGAACCCTATTTAAGGTGTGACTTTGACTCACTTAAAAGTAATAACTTTCATTAATTTCGGGTGCCTTAACAAAATAAACCTTAATTATTACAACAAAGTGTAACTATGTACACTATTTAAGGTGTGATTTTTAGTGCATTTATAAACCAATTTAAGGTGTGTTCTTTAAAATATTAACCTTTATTAATTTTGGGTGACTTAAAAAATAGTCATTAAATATTACATGCTGCGCCTACCAACTCTATTTAAGGTGTGCATATATAAAACTTTTTACTTCTCGCTAAGAGTGAATCGAATTCTTGTTAAAAATCGCATACCCAGATTTAAGTGAGTAAGGATGTTTTAAAGTCCCTACAATCCGATTATAACATTTTTACGACGATGTCCGTGTGTGAGTGTATGTGTGTGTATGGATGTTGGAAGTACAGTTTCTTAAATACTATAAGACTTGAGATTCCTTAATCTAACATTAATGGGAAGAGCTGATGAAGTTTTGGTAACAATTAAACAAACGGAAGTAGTAGTTACTAAAAAAATTGTTTTTTGAAAATTTATGTTATTACAAATAATATCATTAAATTCTCAATCTGATACATTTAAAAAAATTATTATATCTTCTATAGATTTATGGGGTCTCGTGGCCGTGTGCCTGAATGTCTGGTCGCGAATCTGGGGACCCGGGTTCGATTCCGACCGACGCCAAAAATTACATCGAATTTTAATGGCACAAAATTGACCCCCGTGGTGCACTCTCCACGCCAGCTATGGGTGCCTTGAGGTGACGCCTGGTAAGCGCCCGCACGGTACAAATATTCCATCATTACCGATATCTGTACAAAGCAGATTGGCACACCCAGCAATGGGTAATATGCCGTGATGAAATATTTATTTATTTATTTATTCTGTAGATTTAGAGATATAATATATAAAAATATAGAATAATCTCTTGTAATATATCTCGCTAGCCAAATAACTGGAAACCAGTTGAGATATTTGAATGTTTGTAATTGACAGATAAATTTCGTGTTACTGACATTACTGAAAGCTTTTTCTGGGAAGTACATTAAATATTTTTATTGTATTATTCATTAAATATTTAAAATTATAGGTATGTTAATATTACATATTAGAGCAGGATAATATTCCTTATACAACGAAAGAACAGACACAATTTGAATTATTTGTGTGTGTAATAAATATTAAACTCTTTAATTTTGTAACATAAAATGGAAATGGCGAGAGGTATTGTGCTGGCTAGAATAGATTTTTTTAAGGTATGTCCCTGATTTACTTAAAAGAAGTATCGATCACTAATACCATTTTTAACAAAACGGTAGATAAACAGATTGCCATACCCAGAAGTGGGTAGTAAACCATGATATATCTATATATCTAGACAGTTTTGTATGAAAGATTTAAATAGGAGTACCTATCTATGAAATAAACTAAAATATCTACAAAATATGATGAAGTATGATATTAATATATTATCAATATAAACTGCAGGTATCTCTCTCCGTTTTTGTGGTGTGTTGGGGCACTTAGCGTGCAGACAGAGCAGGATCTGGCTTGGATCTGGGAAGTGATGGATTGGGCAAGTAGCGCTGGGAGTTGTCTGGGCTCAACAGGAACCAGCACTCGCAACCGTCGTCACGCCAACACGCCCACGCAAAGATGAATAGGAATTACCATACCGACATACACCACCGCCACCGGCGTGGCGACAGCCAAGATATCACAATTACTCGATTAACCCGACTAAACTACATACAAAAGAGGAACTCATTTTTTATTTCTCTAAAAAACGCATATCAGATTTTAACATTTTCAACATCACCTCCACCAAATTTTCGGATACTATGTATGTGTAACAGCTACTTATTTATTAACGTACGCACCAATTTTCAATTTGCTGTATACAGTATATAATCTCATCTCTCCGGTAGCATATGGCTATCCCTTATAAATATCCCGGAGGTTAATTAACATAACCAGTACTAATTCTAATTAGGCGGTGGTGGGGGACGGGACGGAGG
This sequence comes from Harpalus rufipes, assembly GCA_951394225.1. Taxonomy (NCBI): domain Eukaryota; kingdom Metazoa; phylum Arthropoda; class Insecta; order Coleoptera; family Carabidae; genus Harpalus; species Harpalus rufipes. Next base: position 4,076,793 of record OX596283.1, read on the forward strand.
CGATGCGTGGCTGTGCGTCGGGACGCCGCTTCGACGCTCCCGACGCGGTTAATGGCGAAGAAAATCAAGATTAAACCTCCTCCAACTCAAAACTTAGGGATTTACGACCGTTTAAAAGTGCTCCCGAAATATATATTGCGTGAAAGGCAACGCGTTAACGTACATCGTTCATTTACCCTGAACAAACTTTGTACACAACATTAATAAAGAAATCAGTTGATGAATTAACAAATAATTCATAAATACGTTGGGTATAATTTAGGATACAAGGAATGTAAGAACGTCTTAACATTTGAGACCTAACGTGGAAAAAGTTACTTTTCGTTGCACAAGACACCAGCAATTTGTTGACAGTTTAAATAATTGTAATTTGGTTCAGTTCTAAATAACTGCAAGAAATAGTTGATCCTGAACTTTTTACCCCGAAATTGAACGAATTGTATAATAAAACAATTAATGCTAGGGAAAAAGTCTGTTGTGGCCAGCACAATACCTTCCGTCAATCCTTTGTATAATGGATAAATTCCATAAATATTTTTTCTTGCAAAATTTCCAGTAAAATTATTTCATAAACAAACTATTCAAATTGCACTTGACGCTGACATCTTCTTCCTCTTTAGCTTTTCCCATTCGTTAGGGGTCCCAATTTTTGCGTGTCGTTCTCATTCAGTTCATTTTCTCTCAAGTCTTCCGCAATACAGTCCTTCCATCTTATCTTTGGTCTTCCTCTGTTTCTCCAACCTCCTATTACTAAACTACTCATTTTTGTTCAAATATAATTCTTCATTTCTCCTCAAGACATGTTCAAACCAATGTAATCGTCTTTCTTGTATTTTTCTAGAAACTTGTAACACTAGAGTTATTTTCTTACCGTATCTTTCCGTGTCTTCCCCAATATCTACTTCAACATCCTCATTTCTGCCACATTAGTTTATTTTTATTGATACTGACATCTGTCAATTTGAATTATATGAATATATTAGTAGTTTCCATGTTTAGCATAGCTGGCTGAATTATAAAATTTAATTTCTTTAAAATTCTTTAACTCTGTGTCTAGTAAATATGAAGTATAAAATGTAATCAAAACGTATAGAGAATAATATATTCTTTAAGTTATAATAACGTTAAATGTCAATAAATCAAATTTAACTGTTAAATCTTCAAATAAGGCTACTTCCGGTTCACCAATTATAACCAAAACTAATCACTTGTTCTTCTGGATGTAAACTTGAGGAATACGAAAAAAAATTAATTTTTGGAATTGTGGTACTGAAGTTATGGGATCCGGAACTTTTGTCACACACACACACACAGACACACACACAGACACACACACAGATATACACACACACATATATATACATACAGACATCATCGTAAAAATGGTAAAATCGTATTATAGGAACCCTAAAACATGCTTATTCGCTAAAAACTCATCATTGAATTTTTTGACCAAAGACAATACCTTCCTTACCTAAAGGTGACGGAAGGTAATAATATCAATATTTTGTTTTTAAATGCAAAATGGTGTATTTTGTTTTTAAAGGCAAAATGGTGTATTTTGTTTTAATTTTGATGCCATAAAAATTGAATTTTACTCCCGATAATTTTTTATTTTTGTTCTATCCTCAACAAATCCTTTACTTTCCTCCGCCATCCTTTATTTCACGGTGCGTGGTTAACCCCCTCATTTACCCTCGCCGTCCCCCGTGCCACTCCTCGGTAAGAAGTGCGTGCCTCCGGATTTTTATTACACTTATAAATTTGTTTAATTGGTCTCTGGATCCAAGCTCGCAGTTTACTGTTGTACTTGAAGGAACTTGAGTTCCACACAAACGCTCAGGACTAATTTAAATACATAATACTTGCAATGTGAATGCGAATAAGAGTTTTTAACGCAGGTAATTAATTCCAGATTTAAAAGTTCAACGGTTCTCAAAGGGGATTAACATATTTAAAAGAGAATCGCCAAGTTTGCAATGGAAATTTTGAGATGATGACGGTTAAGTTATACTTATTTACATTTTTAATTTTAATGTCCACTTTTCAAGAATGAATATTGCTTACATTTTACTTGAATTTTAAATGAAAACATAATAATTTTAATAGGTCGTTACTAATATTTGAATATCTTAGCTATTTCCCTGGTGAAGTTTGTAACAACATAGGTTACAAGATTTATGAACTTTTGGTGAAATTCTATACTTTCTCTTATTTCTGTGAACTTATAAATCTCTAGTTTTATAGAATATATAAAATGAATGTGCGAAAGTTCTCGACTGCATGTGGTATGGATAACGTGTTAACAATTACTCGAAATCTCAGTCAAACAATATTTATTCTTACAACATCGACATTTCGCATCACACTTGCACCTTCTTCAGGATCTTTAACATTCATAAAACAAAATAGTACATACAAAATAACATAGATATTATCAAGATTACAGTAAAATCTTATAAATTATTACATATTATGTACACACCATTTCTTCTCAAAATTGATAACAGAATAAATCGGCAAATAGCCGTAAATATCTTGCGCAAAGATTCTCTGGTGACATCCGTACGGACTCCTATTGAAGAAATATACGTTTGGAGTAATTGTGTTCTTCCAAAGTCTTGAAATTATCCAAATCGAAAGTGTGTGTTATTGTATTGGAATGTTGAGCTAAAGCACATTTGCTTGCCATGTTGTTTTCTGTTGATCTGCGATGCTTATTCATCCGGATCTTTGAATAACATTTGGTCGTCCCATTGTAGGTGTCTTTCCAGTTTTCAGTGGAGGAGTGTACTTTATGAACACGTTTGATTTGTCATTCTGGGTTCATCTCTCAGCCCTTCTATTGCTAATATTGTCAAAACATATACAATAATGTCTTATGAAATTGTGAAAAGAGAACACCAAATCAAGTAGATTGGATTTAAATAAAAAGCTTTTTAAATGTTAGGGTTGCCGTGGGCTTGATAAAACAGAGCATTGGCTTGAAAAACAAGCTTTTCTGAAGGACGAGCTTGGCATCTCTAACAACCATAACTAGGACATAAAAATTGGATCCCATGGCATTCAAAATTATTAGATATTCTTAAGGTAGAAATTAATAATTGTGGATTAAAATAGTGTACTTTAAAAGTAATCTATCATACTTTTAACGTCTGAATAAAACTATGCTTAGTTTAAAATATGTTGTTAATTTTTTGAATAACAAAATTCGCCCACAAAATCTGTCCTACATTTTCGTATTTCTGCCCGCAAATAGCATCCCCAGCAACACATCCTCTCAGTTCAGCCTTCATCCCCCAACTGACTATCCTGCACACTAAACCTTCCCTGTCTATCCACCAGAGACCACCACCATCTACTCCAATTTCATCCCCTCCACTTTTTCATATCTCAATCGCCCCGCCCACCAATCCCTGCTCTCGGATTGGCTCTTCTCCACCACTCCCTATGCCCTGATTAGTTAGCTGCCTCTTTGTGGGCGGAGTCCTGCCGCCTCCTGCTGCGTTTAGAGGCAGCAGGGAGGACGAGACGTCCCTGGCGTCAGTCACCCGACGCCGGCCGATGCTTATCGCGGCCCCAGCAGTAACGCCGAGGTTGCAAGAGTGTACGTACGTGATCCCTAGACGCGACTGTCAAACAGGACTTTGGTTTGGATGTGAGTGTAGAAAAACAGTGGACAATACGATTGTAAGTGTGGGAAAGTGAAGTGTGTGCGCAAATATTCTAGGTAAGTAAAATTGTAACTTTTTTATGTTAGTACAGTATAAAAAAAATAACAATGTTTTAATTTTTTTTTATAAATGTCACAAAAATTATACAAATAAATTATTGTACTACACTCGTATCTATAAAAGTTTGTTTTATGTTTTTAAATAAAATTAAATATTATGATATATGTCTGTGTTTATTACATTAATATTATAACTTTTTACGCACTATTAAAGTATTTATATTTTTTAAAACAAGTTAAAAATAATGTTAAAATATGACCTGTTATATAGAATAACTTTTTGTCTAAGTACCTATATGTACTTCTTATTCATTATAGAGTATTTAAAAATAATCTATTATCTTTCCAAATTAATTTATGTATACTCATATATAAATTATAGGCCCTCCAAAATTTATTTTGTTAAAAATAATAAAAATAGTTTATTATAATGAGAAGAAAACGAATATAAATTTATTTAATGTTGTTTTTGATCTTTGTATATTCAATTCTAACTCCAGCTATGTATTGTAGTAATAATTAGGTATAATATATTTCATGAAATACATTTTTATATACAGGATGCATTATCATAGTGAAACCGATAAAGCCAGTCCTTTACAGACATAATAATTCAGGATAAAAAATATAAATAAACGAAACAACCCTGTAAATACAAAATACTATTTTTTATAAGAAATATAGGACGTATTTCACATATTAAACTTATTTTAATTTCTAATAGTTTATTTTACAATATTCGGTTCGATCCCGACCAACGTCAATTTTGAAAATTGTTTAATTTTTTTAAATCGCACAAGAATGACTCATGTGGTATTTTCTCAGATAGGGCTTATGAGGTGACGCCTGCTACGCACCCACGATGGTACAAAAAAATCGTCATTACTTTAATTTAAATAGAAACAGATTGGTACAACCAGAAATGGGTAATACCTAATGGGTATATACTCTTTTATATATTTACATACAATTGTGCTACACTACTAATACATAGACGTACCCAGAAAATTTTAAAGGGAAAGGTCGGGAAATATATATAAAAAATAACTTATACGAGTATACTACCCATGTAAACTAATGTAGGTATGTATTTATTGAATGTAGGTACGCATTTTTCTTATCCCCTGTTACATTATCACTATCATTCTTTTCTGTTTCGTTGGGCCCCCGTATTTGTGCACACACATATAGGCACTCACACTTTCACACCCACACACATAATAATCTTAGGAAAAAGGGGTACACATTGTTTCTGTTCGTAATTGTTAAATGATTGTATAGCTCCTGAAAAAGACCCATGGGAGGCCGAAACATAGAGATTGAATAAATAAAGAAACGCTTCTCATTTCATAATAATCTTAATTAATTAAAATCATATACTAGGGACCTGAAAATAAAATACTACTCATATAAATACTAATGTATTCATTAAATATCTTGTCTCCCTACCATTGAATGTACACATTTTGTTAACACTATCATTCTCTTCTCACTATTGTTTTCTTCTCTTTGTAGGGCCCCCGTTCTCGTGCACCGTGGCGACCGCGTGGCCGGCCCTCTCGCTCCCCGCCGGGGAGCTGGAGCCTGTGGGGGCGGCGTGGGGCCGCAAGCTGTACCCCGCGAGGCCAGGGCTCATGTTCATGCCCCAGGACGCCGCCGCGCATATGCACGCCCAACCTAGGGGCCCTGTGCAGACTCTCAAGGAAGAGCCGGTGCTCGCGGCCAGGGCTTGGATGCCACCGGCTGCTGTCGACCAAAACAGGTAGGGAATGTTCTCGATTTTAAATAGTTTAAGGTTCTAAAATGCCATGTTCAAGTGTCTCAGAATAGTTCGGTCAGATTACATTTTCAACAAATAAATTATAAAACCTACGCAAATAATGAGAATTTTCTACAAATTTCTTTTGACTAGTTTAAAATATAAATATTAAACTTAAAAAATTAAATATGTTACTCAACTATTCCGCCATTTAATATTGGGTTACATCGCGTTTATTAGTAATAATAGCTTTAATTCTATTAGTCTTTGCACAGTGGGTCTCGACAGAAGATAAATTTGGACTAGAAATGTCAGTTGAACTATTATCACCTATCATTTGGCCCACAGTTTTGTAAGTTTTAAATCTATATTTAAAGTAATCGAAAATTTTAGATCTAATCAGCTCTTCCTATGTATGTAAAAACGAAGAATACGAAAAATTGTTATATTCGAAATTAATGTAGTATTGGAGTTATTGGAGCTGAAAAAATTGTTTCATACACATACACAGATACACAAAGTCATTATATATAAAAATAGTAAAATCGTATTCTAGGGACACTAAAACATGTTTAATCTTTAAAAACTTATTTTTTTGGCCAAAGATAATACTTTCTTTATACTCATAAGTGACAGAATGTTTTATTATAGTTTTTACTAATCAACAAATGGACACATATTTCTAGACGTACTGTATATTCACAATTTGTTGGAAAAATGTGATAAAATCATCCGTTAATAATTAAAAATATAAAGGGAAGTGTATTCATGTAAATATATATCCGGTTTGCAAATAAACAACACTTAACTCATTCATTCATCCGGAATTAGAATAGCGCGCGTGGTCGATAAATCAAAAAGATAGAGGCGACAATATTTCAATATAATCACGTCTGCCATGGCGGTTGGGGCTCCGGGCATCGGGCTCCGGGTTCCGGACTTGTTACACGGAGCTGCGCGCCCGGTAACCGGCAGCCGGCACCGGCTCAATTGAGCACGAGAAATAAATGAGCGAAAAACTGACATAAACGCAACCATTATCTGATTTGCAAACGATCATAAATACACCACTCCCGGAAACAAACGCCCCTACACTAAATTTCACCGGATTTATCCCGGAAGATATGAAAGATATTCCAATAACTCTCCGAAAACTCTAAATTATACACCCGCACAAGTATTTTTTAAATATATTTTACAAACAAGCTCAAATAATAATTCTTTTTCATACGGAAACGTCGACAGGATTTTTCTATTCCAGTTGTTAAAATGTTATACATAATATAGGAGGTACTGGGTTTCATGGCCCTAAATACAACTTAATCACAACTTGATAAGTTGTGGTTTTGAACGTATTAGACACAACGTGAAACTGATTCATTAAGCCTAAAAAACAACATTCTGTATTTCTGCTGTCTTAATTTGCATTCGTAGAAAAATTATAGTAGGGGACTGACTCTCTCAGTTCGTGTCAAAAAACTAGTAATATACTGTTTGCTGATTCATTCACACAGCATCCATATTTCCGTGTAAAAAAATAATTTTCCAACTTCATCAATTAACCACGAAATATACTTATGACTGACTAAATGAAATTATAAATAAATTTGCTAATTTCACAATTTTGAATCCATCGCAATCATATTAATTTCCGATGGCAAATTAAATTTTCCAGCATCGAATTCAAATCAAATAAAATCATTTTCTTCCCCGCTGTTTTCAGGGGTAACCAACCGACAATCAGGGCCAGCCTGAGCCTGTACACTACAAAGGCTCTCCTTACTGACTTGTTTAATTACTTTAAGTACAAGTTCATTTTTTGCGACCAGTAGTGTGAAATGTTAATTTAGTTGCACGCGAATGCGATTACGCGAAAGATATAATTTGTTTCACCCTGGGTAAATTAATAAGGGCGACGCGAGACATAAATTGAAATAATTTTTCCATTAACAAATAGCTAAACAGAAATTTATCCTTTGTGTAGTATATGGTGTACCCGTACGACTACATATCTAAATATTTTTATATCTTTATTAATTATTATAACATAACCATTAAAATTATGTAAATTCTTTGGTCATTCAGAACCGACTAGTTGACCATTATTATTGGTCTTGATTCACAGGCTTGGCTTGTAGTAAGAAAGCTCGACTCGTCTGGCTTGAAAAATCTTTAAAATCAATTCAAGCCAAGCATTGAATTCATTAAGCACAAGACAAGCCTAACATTTTTATAAGCTTAGCCAAGTCAATCTTTCGACTATTAATGCCCGGTTGCACCACCAGCATATTTACGTATTCCTTACATTTACAATATCATATCGAAACGAAACGTCAAATGAGTAATTAAATATAGCTGTCAAAATTTTGATTTATCTTTTTCATTGTTTAAGCCTAGTTTGAAATTTAAGTGTCAGCGATGCAATAGGGTATAAGTGACTTCAAACCAATCTTTAGCAAGCTTTTCATAATGCCCATATACGATCATGTTCGGTGCATATGATGCCGGGTTTGTCAGTTGAACTGTTCATGGCAAAATTGACCGTGTATGGGACATTCAAGCAAGGTGTGATGGCTTGATAAGCCGGGTATGACAATATGACAAACCCAACATGTATTTTTTCATGCCAAGACTGATATAGTTGGAGGAAGAAATATTTGGAACTCATTATAGATTCTGCCAATTGGTCGTTATAAAGTTTTATAGACTTTGCGGTAATGGTACTCGGAGCCAGGTAGAATTTTCTATCCTGGGCCGTACCCGAAATTTGCATTCAAGATGTACTTTTAAATCTGTATTAAAATAATAATTCGTTTTAAGTATATTTTTTCTAACTTCAATTTGTAAAGTGAAAAGAGATTAAAATATTATAAGATGTTTCCTAATTATGTACTTTTAAATCTGTATTCAAATAACAATGTGTTTAAAATACACTTCTTCTAACATCATTATTATATACGGCCCATTTCTAACCCTAAAATTGATGCCTTCAGGTTCGAATAATTTATGAGTCCTGACCACAAACAAACCCAACCGTCCATAAAAGATTGTAAACACTGCATAAGTCAGTTCCAAATATTTCTTCCTCCAACTATATGCCAAAACTGATGGTGTGTGGTTAGCATCATGCATGCATGCGTAGTAAGCCGTCACCCACATGTTCACAGTACGCCTACCATAACACTTGGGTTGGTTAGAGAAATAAATACTCTTCAAATTCAAAATTAAATTCAGTAGAATTTATGACAGACTTAAATTTATATAAGTCTCTGGCAATTACTCTGGTAAATAAAAATTAAAGAATACAGAATTAAATTCATGAAAGGGCATGCATATCAGGAAATGGTTCACTTTATAAAAACTATATACGAAGGCGCAAACATTGATTTTATAAAACGATCAACACCCTATATACAAAATTATCGGCTCAAAATGTAATATATGGACACTCATGGCATGACCCGTGTGTGGCGAATTCTGACAAATTTGGAATGACAGTTCTGGTATGATAAGCCCGGTGTTATGCCGGGCATGATCGTATATGGCTAGCATAAGTTATCAATTTTACTTGTATTCTAGAGTTTGAGCATTTACAAAGCTTGATAGTCTTGAAAAGTTTGGAAGACTACAAAATCGAACCAAGCCTAAAATGTTAAAAGTTTAAGATGTGAAGCTTTACTTTCATCTAGCCAGAAACAAGCCAAGCTTGATATTTTAAAAATCCTCAATTTTTAAATTTAGCCAAGCTTTTGTATATGTATTTCAAACCAAGATTTTTGGCTTGGTAAATCACTATAAATCATGTATGATTTGTCGTAAACATAGAACCAAAACAATTGACAATATATTTTGTCGGTTACAATTGCTAACCAAGACTACAGAATGTTCATATGCGGTTTTCCATCTAAGTACTGTCCACATGCCACTTTGCTTGATTTTGTAAATAATTAACGAGGGGACAAAGCCATTAGCAATGATAAAGTTATTGTAGCTAATGTATTTTGTATGAGGTAAATAAGATAAAGTAGATACCGAGTGAAAATTTCTTCATAAGATAAAATGATTTCGTAAAACGCTTCGTGTAAAATAATTTGCGAGTAAGTGAATCCGGGTTTAAATGTATTTATAAATTAGAATTACGTACCGTACTCTACTCAGATTTTCATACGAAACGTAAAAGCTCATAAAATATGCATGACGTTTCATCCGAACCTGCGACGGACAATTTTATCTGCAGAATATTAAAATCAGTTTGACTTTAAATTCCATGATACGGATCTATAGCTATAGCACGCCTACTAATACTTATACGAACGATCATATACCACAAAAGTATGACGTAATATTTCTTATAAGGGATAAATACTTTTGAAAATACGATTTTTAATATCGTTCTTCTTCATTTTTGACTTCTCCTGGTGTGACGAGTTCATTTTTCCATCCGTATGACCAAAAGGGCTCAGTATTTTGGGGTACAATGACAATGGATAATAACAGGCTGAATAGTATAGGCTTGTAAATGTAAGTAGATTCGGTCGGATCAAGGACGCATCAATGAAGTAAGTAGCGGCACATTCATGCTAATTAGATTTCTGGTCCTGCCGCAACCTTACCACGTCATTAACGACCTAGCAGGACCGCAGGAGATGCTCCCAGCTGCAGGAATAGAGGGCAGGGCTGTAGCTTTCACAACGGGAACATGGACGAAAAATAGTAAATTTTGAAAAGGGAATTTATTAAGTTTTAGATGAGACTAATGTTGGAACAGATAGTTGTGTAGAAAAATACAAAAATATTTTTACTTATACATATATAGAAGAATCTTAAGTTTTTAACAGTAATTTCTTTTGCTAAATAGGGCATTTAAGATGTTATATATACTCAAAAACAGTGTGATATTGAACTGCAAGTATCATTCTCTGAGAAATTATTTCAAACAAAAATAGCATTCATACTAAAAGAACAATAAGATTATTTTACTATACAGCATAGGCAGGGAATCTTTATTTCAACAGAGCGGCACAAATAATGGCACGTTGGCATTCATTGTAAAAGCAAGTAGTGGGAGTTATGTGCCGCGTTGTCATAATTACGATATTTATGTATATTTTATTGTTGGACCCGACAGAATCAATATGCATCAAGCATACATAAAAGTAATATTTTTTTTCTCAAAATTTTGTATTGGAAATGATGTTTGTTTGTATAGAAATGTTTTAAATTTTTGTTTGCTCTTGTACACATATATAGGGCGCTTACTCTGTATTTTGGAAAAATCCATTGAATAGAAATTAAATTAAAGTTACAATTGTTTATCGGTGTTGAAAGCTGTACAGTTCGTTCGTGTAAAATAAAGTGTTATTCTCTATATCCCTTGGAGATGTTAACGTATTTTGCTGCCATAAGTGTGTATAACTACTCCGGGGATTAAAATTTCAAATCGCCCAACCCAAAAAAATTGAAACAAAAAGTGTTTATTGAAACCAAATTTAGGAACAAACACAAAAAGTTTATTCAATAAAAACTTTCGCAAAATGCCGAGTTCGCCACGAAATAAAACAGAAAATTCATTCGACAATTGATGCAGAAACAAAAATTCGCGAAACGCAAAAAAATTAATTCGAGCCACTGATATGCGGGAGGTTTTTTTGTAGGGCGTCCCCAGGGATAGAGTAACCTTTTCATTGTTATTGGCGAGCGAGCGCTTGCAACGACAATTACTAACTTGATTACAGCACCATGGCGTATGAATTATGAAATTAGGCGGTGTGCGCCCTCGGCAAAGCGCCCCCGCGCGTCACTGGCAACCCCCTCCCCTCAAACATACATTTTTTTAATTACCCCATATTTACCAAGAATGGTATGAAGTTAAATATTTATTATAATATAAAAATTCACTTTCTACGGTTGATAACTTTGTTATGTTGTCTAATAACAATTTATTTTACTGGCGATATTGTAACAGTGGATATAGGATCAATAAATTCAAGTTTGAGTAGGTACTCTTAGTTCTTGGATGGGTGACCGTCTAAAGAACAGTTCTGGTCCCTACATCTCTGACCAAAATACATAGATGTATTTTTTTTAATTACATTGGGTAGCTAAGCTTTGTAGCAGATAAGACGCTATAGTTATTTATGTAATCTTAGGTTGTATCTTCGTTGTTGTTGGGTTAATATATAAAAATGTATTATATCCTTCCCTGTGTGTAATAGAGTGTTGTGATAAAGCACTATTGTTGGGGGTAATTCTGGATTAGTGGTAATAACAGTAAATACACATTAACGCAGGGCGTGCGGTCCATTATACCTGGGTCATCTTCAGACAAGAAGCAGATAATATCGCATTGTGTCGCGCGCCCGATACCGTAATCTATAGCCCAGCAAACGGGCACCTGCGGCTCAGCAGAAAACCACAATACGCACTACACAAAGACATAACACACACATAATGATTTCTTACCAAGGAAACACAATCGTATATATAAAAATCTGATGTGACCAACACAATACCTTCCGGGGAACCGGATTCAATCCCTACCAACACCAAATATTTCGAATTTTAAATGGTACAAAATTGACCCATGTGTTGCACTCTCCACGCCAGAAATGAGTGCCCGTGAGGCGACGCTTGGTAAATGCCCGCACGATATAAATATGTTGTCATCATTACGGTAATCTGTGTACAAAGCAGATTAGCAGACCCAGCAATGGGTAATATGCCGTGTTGATGTATGTATTATTTTTTTATACATAAATATACAGGCCCGGCAGATAATGTGGGTACAGTGGGTAGTTGTACCCACTCGAGACACTCCGAGTGGGGAAAGTACCCACTCGGGATTTTGGGTGAGAAAAATATTTCATAAATGCTGAATTCCAGAAATACCTCATTTCCTAACCGTCAATATCCCTTTTTATTCACTGTACATCATTTAACAATAGTTGTTAAATGGTTAAACAAATTAAAGAAAGTTTTTGTTATATTTCAATATTTAAATGTTCATTTTTACAATTCTGTGTAACATTATTTCAGTTGACTTTTCATACTTATTAATGAATATGATCGAATTTCTACTTTTGAATTTACGGCGGGAAAAATGTTTAAATACAATTGTTTCGTATTTTTCTCTTCAAATACATTTTCGGCGGGAGGTAGGGGGAGGGGGGAACCCCCCACCCAGGTCAACTACCCACTCGGATTCAACACCAACTGCCGGGCCTGTAAATATATAACTATATATTTACTAATGCTGGAAACTATGTATATGAAGTTTCTTTCCATATAACTATTGTTCTATTTACACTTTTTTTAAACGCTACTATTATTAATTTGAAATGATTCTTTTTTTGACAGTGACATTTATCTGTCAGTTATATACATTTGAAATATGAACTGTGTAACTAAGCAATTGTGTTTATCTTTAAAACATAGACTCCGGGATTTATAAAATTGATTATTTTATTAATTTATCTATAAAATATACAGAAAAAATATTAATGCATGCCCGTAGAAAATTCAATAATCTTTAATTTATATAATATGGTCGAAATACAAGGTTTCAAATTTTGCGATTAATAGTATTTGAGTTAGAGTGTCCAGAAGAACCACACTCACACACATACACACACAAACATACATACATACACACACACCCACACACATAACTGTGATAATGTTAAAATCGGATTCTATGGACCATGAAACGTGGTCATTTATCAAAATCTCGATATGCGATTTTTAGCATGATTCCTATACCTCCCTTACAAAGGATAGCGGGAAATAAAAAGTATTCTTACAAAAAATAAATAAATAATTAGTCAAACTGCTGCGTCTGTACCAGTACTATACTTCGTTTCAAAATGAGCTGAAATAATAAATAAAAATTTGCAAGAATTGTATTCCAGTACGTGTTAGCGTCAAGGAATCGCTGTCTAGAACCAAGCAGATGATCGCTGGAGGGAAATTTATTTTTCTTGGGTTGGTAGCCACTACAAAGTAAAGCGTCGAGTCGCCCGGCATCCCTTTTTGTTACTATCTGCGAAAGCCACATATTGTTTCTTACAATGTGTTTTTTTTTTCATTGGTCGGATTTTGAAATGTCGTCTTCAGAGCTGCAAACATCAAATTCTGCGTATACAGAAATCACCATCTGAGACCTCTCAGATGCTAAAAGAGCATACCGAAATGAGGCGATGAAAAAATCCACTGTGTACGACCGACACAAGCAAAAACTGTAAACAAGGAACCATAGTGGAGATTCTTCAACACCTACGAGACGGAATCAGACGAAAAGTTCTGAAAAATGGACAGGAAACGATTGGGGTTTGCTGCATGACAACACTCCCGTACATCTCTCGCTGATTGAGAAAAAATACCTTGCTAAAAATAATGTCACTACTCTACAACACCCCTCCTACTCTCCCAACCTTGCACCAGCCGAAAATGCGACGAGGCAACTAAAAGCACTTTCAGAATAATATATTACTTAGAAAATTAACTAAATAACATTTTTAGACAAAAATGTGAAGTGGCAATAAACATACAGATATGAAATAAACGTCACCAGAAATAAGGAAACTTGCTAATGATACAGTGGGCTAGTTATTACCAAGTAAATCAAAAGAAAGATATGGCGTCAAAAAATTATATAATGTTATATGATAATATATTGTTATAATGTTTAAAATCTTGTTGGAGAAAATATAGTCTACAACAGGTTTGAAATGACAAACCATAGTCCTCGCCTACGACTCGGCCAACAAACTTTTTGCTCATGTGGAATATGGGCCATTCCATTACTTGTTGTAGAATATACTATTATTTAGAAACTTACTGCTCCAGAGATCTCCAAAAATCAGTAAAAGTTAATAGAAAAGTCCAAAACTGTTCAAAACTTCAAAGTGTCAAATGCGAATTCAGAAATAAATATATAAAAAAGATTCATAACCATAGCAACCAAACCAAGATATTTGATATTCCGTGCTAATATGCGACTAAACAGTTTCTGATTTGTCGAAAGCCGTGCGGAATTATTCCAAACGGCGTACGGAATTATTCGACATGGTTTGTTGTAATAATATTGATACAAACATAATATTTAGTTATGGAATTTGCAGTTTCCAAAATAGTGTTGGAGAAAATGGTTTGCAGGAGGATTTTGAATTGTGGATGAAAGGTGGAACAAGTGTGTAAATGCAGGAGGGATGTACTTTAAAGGAAATCAATGTAAAAATATTGTACCTTTTTACCTCTCGCTAAGAGAGGTACTATTGGATTCATGCTAAAAATCGCATATCCAGAATTTAGTCAATAAGCACGTTTTAAGGTTAATCGGATTGTAGGGTCCTTACAATCCGATTGTAACATTTTTACGATGATATCCGTGTGTGTGTATGTGTGTATGGATGTTGGAAGTACGGTTTCTCAAATTCTGTAAGACATAACACATGTTTAACACAGATTCTTCAATCTAACATTAATGGGAAGAGCTGATAAGGTTTTGATAACAATTGAACAACCAGAAATGGTAGTTTCTAAAAAAAATCTTGTATATATTATTTTTTGTAAATTTATGTTCTTACAAATAATAAAGATTATTAAATTATCAATCTGATACATTTAAATTTTTTATTATCTTCTATAGATTTAAATATATAATAATGTAGTATAATCTGTTGTAATAAATCTCGCTCCCAAATAACTCCATGGAAAGCAGATGAGATATTTAAATGTTTGAAGTGTAAAATTTCAGTGTCAAAAATCAACACTTTTACTGACATTACTTTTCTGGGTATTACGTACATTTAATATTTCTTACTGTATTATTAATTAAATATTTAAAATTATAGGTATATTAATATTATATATACCTATATCCTTAAGAAATACCCCCAAGACTGTCAATGAATTTGAAGAATTTTGAACATATTGGAAGAGTAGGACAAAATTCCTCATAAAACGAAAGATGAGATACAATTTGAATTGTGTGTACAAGAAATGTTAAATTCCTTACTTATGTAATATAAACTGAAAATAGCGAGAGGTATTGTGCTGGTCACAACATTTTTTTTTTCAGTAAAATTATTGACCAATTCCGGAAACATTTTAACGCTACTTCATAGTACTATGTCACTGAAAAATGAGTGATTGGGTGAATATATGAATTGAACCTTTATATTTGCGATAATTTCCGTGTGTGTCTACCTGTGTGGGGTGCGCAATTTGTCGTATAAATCTGTTTAGGGCAGTGATCTGTGTACTCGGTGATTTTGCAAATTACGGCATCATGCCAACGTTATTAATTGGTGTCTGTCGACGACGCTTCTCGGCCCATCACTCATCTCAACTTCACACCCTCGCCGGGTCGGCAAAAATAACAAATATACACATAGGGTTAATCACTTAAACAATCTAAATAATACATGCGGTGACGACTAAATTCAAACATTATACTATATGGAATTAATTGTGACGGGTTTCTGTAATACTTACGTAAATGATATGAAGTTATCTCATGAAATCAGGTAATTATTGAGCGGAGGTGTATGCACTTTTAATGAACCACTCATATTAAAGCTATCATTAATCTTTGTCTGTGTTATACTACTTTTATTACGTTTTCTTAATCAGCATGATACAATACATAAATATGTATAAAATTAGCGACAAACAAACAATTAATACAATTTTTTCAATATCTTCTTTTAATGGAAGCATTTTCGTTTCTATTAAAAATGCAGAAATGGGTAATAAGCCGTGAAAACGCTTTTATGGAGCACACTCCTCATAAGAATATATTGTAAAAACACGCTCCATAAAAGCGCTTTTATTATAAAAGTGCACTAGTAATATGAGCCATAGTGCCATGAAGTTTATTTTGTATTTTCTAAAATAGTTATTTGTGTATCAAAGTTGTAAAAATGATCATTTTTGGCCGAATCTGATGAGGCTAAAAACTAATTTTTAAGCCGTGCTGCACACAATATTTTTTTTAACATGGGAAATCAGTTTTTCCGTGCGCATTGCTCCCCTAATTATTTTAGACAAAGAGTTTCAAATGGATGTTGTAAAGCAAAATATTCTACATCCGAATCAATAAAAAAATTCATTTTGACTACATCATAACTGCAGAAATAAAATTTGAAAATTCACGGAATTACAATTTAATAGTATTAGCCATGGAATTAGACACAAGAGACGAACAAAAGCGTAATGTTTTATACGTCAAATTATTAGTATTTACTTTGACAATCACTGTTCTGACACTGACGTAATAAAACGTTACGCTTTTGTTCGTCTCTTGTTTCTAATTACATGGCTGATATTATTAAATTGTAATTCCGTGAATTTTCAAATTTTATTTCTGCAATTATGAAGTAGCCAAAATGATTTTTACCTCTCGCTAAGAGAGGTATTGCATTCATGCTAAAAATCGCATATCCAGATTTTATTGAATAAGCATGTTTTAAGGTCCCTACAATCCGATTTTAACATTTTTACGATGATGTCTGTGTGTGTGTGTGTGTGTGTGGATGTGTGTGTGTGTGTGTGTGGGATGTTGGAAGGACGGTTACTCAAAAACTATAAGACTTAAAATTTGTTTAACAACGTATTTCCCAATCGGATATTCATGGGAAGATCTGAAAAGGTTTTGGTAATAATTGGACAACCGGAAGTAGAAGATTCTTGAAAAAAAATCTTCTAAATATTATTTTTTGAAAATTTTTCGTGGTAATATTAAAGAAAATTAAATTCTCTATCTGATACATTTAAATATTTTATTATATATTCCATAGATTTAGAGATAAAAGAAGTATAATATATAAAATAATCTGTTGTAATAAATTTGACAGCCGAAAGAATGCCATGAAAAATAGTTGATAATTTAAATTATTTGTAACTGACAGATAAATGTCAGTGTCAGAAATAATGAGTAATGAAAGAAAAATGTACTTGGAGAATCCCTTAATGCTTGATCTGTGACTATTATGGAGATGACAAGTCTAGGTTGAAGGACTTAAATTTGTTTCAAACATTATGGGACAATGTACACCAGTACTATAGACTAGAGTAACTTTGAATTGCGAAAAAGCTATCAAATTCTTCTGAAGTAAGTTGTAAATATTGACAAAATTACACATCGATATAAGAATAATCGGAGTGCAATCTATCCGTCACTTTATTAAAGGGAATTAAGGTTATTTAGACATAACAAGTATGAAAAAATAAAATGTAAAAGAAGATATATAAGAATAGATGCACAATCCAGATATATACATTTTAGACCGCCCAAAATTAATGTTTTTACTAGAAGAATATGAAGAGAAAGTAAACAAAGTTGTTCGAATTGAAAATTGCTGTTACCAGCCTAATATTTATATATGGTAAACTCTACTTTGTAATTTATTGTAACATAATTTATGGTAAAATATCTTCATGTTGAGACATGCTATTATTGAATAATAAAGAAGTTTATACGTCATAGATTTATATGAATATATTATTTGTATTTATAAAAATATTCTTTGCTTGATGCATACAGCCAGGTAAAATATACGGCGAGAGGTTATGTGCTGGCCACATCAGATTTTTTTTATTGATTCGGATGTAGAAATTTTTGCTTTATAACATCCATTTGATACTTTTTGTCTAAAATAATTAGGGGAGCAATGCGCACGGAAAACCTGATTTCCCATGTTATAATCATGGTAACAATTTGCTTACTGGACAAAATATATTACAACCTAAAAAAGAAAATAAATTATCTACAATAATTAATTTGTTGAAGAAAGAAATAAGCGATAGGGGTAGCGACAACGATTTTTCCACTCCCTCTTAAAATTTATGAAGCTGCATGTCATATAACATAATTTATATGATATTTAAACAAACGTTTGATAATTCAGTTCGTAAAGTAAATACGAAGGTAAAGTAAATACGGCCGTAAAGTAAATGCGGCCCTAAAGTAGACTTTGACATGTCAAAATAAAAGTGCTTCTTTACGGTTGACAAAGGATACGTAAAACAACTATTTTGTAATAATTGTCTAAAAACTATATTATGATTTAGTTGTTGTTTCATCTTAAGGATGAAGTAAGTGATTGGTTAATTGCCGACACCGATTTACAATGTAATAGGTTTACTTGTCATACCAATAGTTTGATAAAATGAACTGACAAATTAATTTTGTGATTTGTATTTTTGATATACATTCTAAACACATTATTAATTATGACTAATAAGTGTGTTAATATATTACAAAATAAATATATTTATTATATTTCATCTTATTATTTTTTATCATAGTAAACCGGCTATCGAAGGCAACGATATCTACTCCATTCTTAAGGTGGAACAAGATATACGAGTACATATGAATAAAAATCATTACTGGTTAGTATTATTTAGAATAATTTATAAGTATTGTTTGTGAATCTTGTAGTAGATATTTTGGGATTGAACATTTGAGCAATAAGACAATTCGCTGGCAATGTACGCTACGTTGAGGGCAACACATTTAGCACAACATTAGTAGATATTAAACTAACACATTCGGGGTTGCTTTAGCCCCTAGGCAGCCATTCCGCTGTTTGTATTAGCCACGTCCGGGGCGTTTAAAACAATGCTTATCTCTACCCTTCGTTAATTAACGATGACCGGTTAGCACTAGCCAAGCCAGCTACAACCACTCCATGTCACATCTAACCCTCTGTTTTTCTTCATAACACTTCGCGCGACATAAGGATGAGTATTTACATTATCGAGAAATGACTATAAGTACTATTTACTGACATTTTATTTAAACACAAGATACAATTTTATAAAATACATTCAACGGGAAAAATTCTTTTAGAGTATTTTACGTGGAATACAAATTTTTATTGTACAAATATTTAAGTAGCTAAGTTTAATAAAAAAATCTTGGCTTGGAATTTCAATCTTTTTAAAATATCAGGCTTGGCTTGGGTTTCAGTCAGCTTGATTTTTTAAACTTTCCAAGCTATCAAACTTCAAGTCAGGCCCGTGAAACTCTAAGTCTAAGCTTGCTTAAATAAATAAATGGTCTAAAGTTTTTGGCTTGAAATTTCAAGCTTTTTAATATATCAGGCTTAGTTTTAGTTTTCAGGATTCAAGTCAAGCCTTTGTATCTCTAAACTTGTTTAAATAAATAAATGAATAAATAAATAATTTAAGACTTTACGTATTGAAATTTCAAGCTTTTTAATATGTTAGGCCTTGTTTAATGTTTTCAGTTTTTTCAAGCCAAACCAAGTTAATCATTTAAGCTTTAAGCCAAGCCCGTTACCCTCTAAACTTCTTTAAATAAGTAAATAATAGACGAAGGCTTGACCTGGCTTAATTTTATTTTTTAATTATATTATACTGCCGGAATACCTTGTGTATTAATGATTTTTTTTTTTTAAATAAGGACTATGATTCGCCTTCTCAAGGTAAATAAATGATTGTGATTTTAAAAAAACAATCATGTGTTGTATTTATTCAGCAATATTATAAACGTTTTGAGAGCCACCATGGGTCTCATCTTCAGCATGGAATACATAAAATATTTTTTTTATATAATATTTTGATTGTCGATAAAAATATACAAGCTGTGTTCGCTCACAAAAACCCATTCTTGAGGTGCTAATTCCTCTACCACTAAAAAGTTTGGTAAAAATATGTAACTTATTCACAGCTACATTATTAATGCGTAATGATAATACATACGACATAATTTTAATACGTAGTGCTAATGAGTACGGCTAAGAAAAACATAGCATTTTCGGCAACAAAATTTAATTGATAGTGACATCTGTATTTATAAAAATTACCTGTCATAGTTGAACTTTATCATGGCAGAAAAGGACTAGTGAAACTTATTTTCTTGTTTCATTTAATTTGAACACATTGTATTGCAAATGTAGGATTAGATGCAGCTAAGTATTTGTTTTCTTCGACATTCAGATTTTTCGAAAATTTATCTTTGAATATATAATACATATAAGAATGGCAACGTAATGTATTTAGATTAAATATTTCGAGAGAAGGTGCCATCTATCCCTCCCTATACGAATTATTTCTGAGTTAGTTCAAAAAATACATAATAGGTGGATGTTGCACAATATTGCCACGTAGCTAGAACAGCAAGTTAAGATTTTATAAAGGTTTTTAAGTTTGCTACTGTAAAACAAGTATACATGTACATTGAAGATTCAAAATATATTATCTGGTTATTATGAAACAATATTTTTGAATTATTGATTATTGAATACCTCTAACAAATACTATTTGGCAATGCTGTCAGCACGATTTACCGTAGTTCATAGTTTTGTGGTAGGAGTCACTAGCTATCTATAATAATTTTGTGAATAAAAAGAGACAGATATAGCATGTTGCTAGGTCATATGCGTTGCCATTCTTATATGTATTATATATTTAAAGATAATATGCATAAAAATTTGGAGTTTTCAAACTTTTGTTGCTATGCATATTATGTTTATGCAATATGCGGTAGAATTAAAAGTAACTGTGAATGATTCTGAGCGTTGCCATATAACAAACTTCGTTAAGCATTATATATTAGCACTTTGTATTAACGTTATGCATTAAAAAAGGTAGTTGTGAATGAGGGTTAAAACTTTTAAAATTTTGAAAATAGTTTTATAAATTATAATAACGACTATATAGAGAATTGAGCTGAGAAGTACTCATTGTGGAAATTTTCTTAGTAAAAATGCCCTGCAATTTTTTTCCATGTGATAGACGTAAGAAATACCGTAATCTATTTCATTAGGGCTAAGTAATCTGGTAATAGCATTAGAAATATCGTTGATATTGTATATTAACAAGTATGGCTTGTAAGTATATCTAGAAAAATCGGTATGAATTGTAAATTTTCCAGGTCAATTCTCTATATGTATAATCGTCGTGTAAGCGATTATGAACCGAAAGAGCATGTAAGTAAAACCTATTTTCTATAAGTTCACCATAAGCGGTTTTCGCTATTGTAGTCGAAATTGCAGGGATTATAAAGTCAAATAAATGAACTTGAACTAAATATAAATATGCCAAACTTGTTAGGTCCAAGCATTACTCCCTCACAAAAAAGTATGCAGGTTGAGAAATTAGCACCTTAAGAATGGGTTTTTGTATATTTTTACCGAAAATCAAAATGTATAACATTATGTAACATAATATTTTAAATATCGCTTTATGTATTCCATGATGACGATGAGAGCCATTGTGGCTTTCGAAACGTTCATAATATTGCTTCATAAATACAACGCATGTTTTTTTTTAAAAAAATGTTTGGCTTGGCTTGAGCTGGACAAAACGAAAACTTAGCTTGGCTTGAAATTTCAAGCTTTTTCAAGCCACGCTTCAAGCGTAAATCTATAATATTAACCGTGTATGAGTGGTACATAAAAATATAAAAAAGTATTAGAGGAATTATGAATTATTTTAAAAACATATTTTACTTTTTTGTCCACGTATTTGCCTAAACTGAACTATACTATTTTCTCTTTTACTGGCATTGTACGCGTCCCTTGTTGTACGTTTTTTCATCCCTTGAATGGCAATGTTTCACACGAGTGATTGGCAGGGTATTATAAATAGCTCCGGAACTAATGACATTTATGATGTGAATGTCACTCTTTACAGCGTGGGCGTGGGGCGCGCTCACTTCGAGAAACAGCCGCCCAGCAACCTAAGGAAGTCCAACTTCTTCCACTTTGTCATCGCACTGTACGACCGAGCCGGCCAGCCGATAGAAATCGAGAGGACGGCTTTCATCGGATTCATCGAAAAAGACCAGGTGAGGGAGATGTTGTTAGAGAAATAAATACGGGTTTGGGCAGGTAACGCCTCGGATGTGTCACCTAGAAACGGGTAAACCCATTGTAATGATTCAATGGGTCCTCCACTATTTATTTATATATTGCAAGCGATCTGAACTTCTAGAAATTGTTATTCGTTAAGCCATAATAATCTTTTTAATAGGCTACGACATATAGTTGTTCGATTCTTTGCCTGATCCCAAAATTTATTTATCTTTACTCGAGTGCCTGCTTACACACTTGCACACATCTGCTGTCCCGACCAGATTGGATAAATGAAAGCATCAATGCGACTAATACTCTTATAAGCGTCGACGGCACCTTCACAATATATCAGACGTCACTTATAAGCGTCAGCGGCAGCCAACGTGTTATTCAGAGAAGTTCGCTAATAATTGGAGTCACAAAAATTGATCTATTTCAACACTTATAAATATAAATAACAAAAATGATTTTTGAAAAATTTATAGACCTCACTGAGATTCGACGCTATTATATCTAGTACACACTAGGAGGGTCCTAGGTTCAAATCTCTATAAGACTACATGAATTTTTACAAATTCTTATTCGTTATTTATATTTAATATATTCACTGTAGATAATATACCCGTATCTATACATATATGTTTAAAATAACTTTTGTGGTGAATAATTTCATATAACATCATAAATTCAAACAAGAATAATTATTTGGTTTAGTTTCGTTGTTTAATACATTTCGAATTTCGCGCTTTCACAAAACCACGCAAACGCGTCGAGTCCGAGTGGGGAATCCTAACATTTAGTTTCATTCGACCAACCCTACAGCACCTGACACCTAAACCTTGATTGCCAAAATAATCCAGAGATATTTGAAAGCCCTTATTATTACAAGAGAAGCGGATACATTGATTTTTTGGTGCGATGAAGTTCTTTGCAAAATTTGTAATATGCTGCGCAAAAGTATTGTAATTTCCATGGAATTCAAGAGACTGTTTTCAGCAGCAGGTGTCATTCAGAAAAACTTGCAAAATCACTTGTCTCCACACAAATTGAGGATGCAATGTTCTTTAAATTAAAATATTTTAAGGGTCTTGCCTTGTTGTCACAGAGTTACACAGGGGTTTGTAGGTGAGAGACGAGGTAGCCAGTGGGCTGGACCTTGCAGTTACCCCACTACTAAATTATTCTTGCAGTAGGCGTATTTATCTCAGTACCCCACTGATCGTCAAGGGGGTTTGTTGCGCTTATTTGGAATGGATTTTTAAACTATATTAAATACAAATCTTACCAATATTAACAACAAATTTACACAGAAAAAAATCGTACATCTATCATTACACGAATATATAATCATTTCTATTTGAAACAAATAAATTGATAGTTATGTTATGCATAAAAGAAAAATCGACCAAAATAGTTTTTTTTTTTTCGTTAATATCTAATAGCCCATTTTATTCGCTTTTATACTCAGTGTCATTATTGGTAAGGGATGATGATAATAATAATAATAATAATAATAATAATAATAAAAATGTACAATATAATAATAATTTTATTTGCTTCTATAAATAGGATTTTTTATACATAAAACTTTGGGGTATTGTGGATCCAAAATTTCAGGCAGTATACAATCAAAATAAAATTTCTTTATATGAGTATACATGTGTTTCTCCCAAAATTCCTTGTCACGCATAATCTGTAAACAATAATAGTTAGAATAATAATAAGTTGTTTAATAACGCAATACTCTACCTTTTCATATAACATCCCTTTTGGTGTCCAGAATACAAAAATACAATATAATTTTTCGGTGATGTGGAGCTGACCCTGGACCTGGTAAAAATATGAATGGTTTCGTTTCAAACTAAACTTTTCATCCTTAAATTCAGCAAAAGTCACTTTCTTTGTCAGAATAGCTTCTTGAGGTGTTAATCTTGCAGCATTTGAAGGACATTTTATTTCAACGATGGTCTCATGTCCTATGAGTCCGTCTGGACTTGCTGCTAAGTAACTATCTTCTTTGTCGATAAAAAGTCCACATTCATCTATCCGAACTTCCAATTCATCCTCTAATTCCTTTATTGCTATAGAGGTTCTTTTTCTATCCCGTATTTGGTATTTACATTACCACTGAATGTATTATACAATAAATTTTTAACAGTGCTGGCACAATTTGTTGACGGTCGCATTTTGCAGATTTTGCCGAAATTAGATGCTGTCAAACGTTTAATTCTCTCAGAATGCCAGAGATTATTTGTATTTTGTCCAATTGTACTTTGTTCTATGTGCTTTATTTCTTCTTCTAGATTTTTTCACTGCCATTACGTTAGATAATCGTGAAAGACGCAATTTTAATTTCACTGATTTCCTCCGTGCTGTCAATGTAGGTTTACGTTTGAAATCTCTATCACCTCTAGCCATGGTAAAAATAAAGATATAACAGATAAACACAAGATGTACTCACTGCCAGAATCAAAACGATAAATAGGCAATAGAGTCATATTGCTGGGGGTTTATATACGAAAAATCAAAAGAAATACAGTTATTACTTTCAAGGAAATTTGGAAATACCTCAAATCAGGTAATGTACGAAACCATCGTGAGTTCAATAGGAAATTACCGGCATAAGTGGATTACTTTATTTCAAGAATTATAAATATTAGTCTCGACTATTCAACACATAAATTATTTAAATTTGTAATTAGTAACATTTATGGTTATTTTATAGTTGAATACTATTTATTCAATATTATCATGGTTTCAAATGTATTTTAGAACAAGGCACCGAAGTCAAATTAAATAAAGGAGACAGATGGTAAAACTGATAAACAAAAACAATATTCTGAAAGCATAACACTTCTCTAATATTATTAACCTTTACATATCTAAAGTTTCAATTGTTTATTTCTTATAGAATGACCACAAAATGAATTACAAGAAATGTCATTATTTCAAATGTATTTTCGCACAAGGCACCAAAGTCAAATTAAATAAAGGTGACAGATTGTAAAACTGATAAACAAAAACAATATTCTGAAAGCATAACACTTCTCTAATATTATTAACCTTTACATATCTAAAGTTTCAATTGTTTATTTCTTCTAGAATGACCACAAAATGAATTACAAGAAATATCATTGTTTCAAATGTATTTTCGCACAAGGCACCAAAGTCATATTAAATAAAGGAGACAGATGGTAAAACTGATAAACAAAAACAATATTCTGAAAGCATAACGCTTCTCTAATATTATTAACCTTTACATATCTAAAGTTTCAATTGTTTATTTCTTATAGAATGACCACAAAATGAATTACAAGAAATGTCATTATTTCAAATGTATTTTCGCACAAGGCACCAAAGTCAAATTAAATAAAGGAGACAGATGGTAAAACTGATAAACAAAAACAATATTCTGAAAGCATAACACTTCTCTAATATTATTAACCTTTACATATCCAAAGTTTCAATTGTTTATTTCTTATAGAATGACCACAAAATGAATTACAAGAAATGTCATTATTTCAAATGTATTTTCGCACAAGGCACCAAAGTCAAATTAAATAAAGGTGACAGATTGTGAAACCCAATTGTTAATCTATACCGTGAATCAATTTACCATTAAATGTAATGCTAAAACTCGTGTTCACTTAGGATACCATTTATTTCATGAAAATACAAATTGTTTCTAATTTATTTGGGACTTGTCTTGTTCAAAAATAAGTTTGGAACAATGACATTTCTTGTAATTCATTTTTTGGTCATTCTAGAAGAAATAAACAATTGAAATCTTAGATACATAACGTTTAATAATATTAGAGAAGTGTTTTGCGTTCAGCATACTGTTTTTATTTAACAGTTTTACCTTCCGACACCTTTAATTAGTTTGCGTTTTGTACTTTAATTAAAAGATTTTAACAGCTTTTCTCGAAAAAAAGTTTATTTTCATTTTTTGTCATTTATGTTATTATAAATATAAACGTCGTTAAAATCGCATATTAACTTTGTTTTTTATTTTGTACTTTGATTATTATAAAAATACTTCAAATAATCATATTTGCAAATGACGATGTGATTAAATATGTATAATTGCAAAAAAAAAAATTAGTATATTGTAACGAAGAATAACTGAAATAGAATTTTTTTCTTCAGACAAGTTATTTTCTCGGCACGACCTTTTTCCGTTTTTCTCCGTCCATCAATTCTACCTGGGCGGAGCCTTATCCGTAATAAACACCGAATGAGCCAGGGCGAACTACTAGCGACACCACTTGCGCGCAAAAATAACTATTTTTAACAATTTTTGCAAAGCAAAATACACGAATATACGTTAATATTAGACATATTTTCTATGACAGATATGTTATTTTCAATTAATTGAGCATTGCTATATAAATATATTTAATTTTATTTGACCAGAAAACTATAAAATGAAGGAACAAAATAGAATTAAAACTGGTACTGTTAATCAATTAATATTTAAAAAATGAGAAACAAAAACAATATTCTGAGCGTATAACACTTCTCGAATATTATTTAACTTTATGTATCCCAAGTTTCAAAAGTTTATTTCTTATAGAAACACCACAAAATGACTTGCACGAAATGTCTTTTTTCATATTTATTTTCGAACAAGGCAAGACCCTTAAATGTTTATTCTATTTACTTTTCCTAAAGGTATGAGCAGAATTTGTGTTTCTTTATCTAAAGTAATTTTGGTTTCACAAGTAAATATCCTATGTCTTTCTTTTATTTTTACTTTCCTCTAAAATTTATTTATTTATATTAATAATGCCGATATTTTTCAACAATAACAATATCGGTATCGTATCGGCAGAACCTAGTATTGTTGCATACCAACAAAACAAAGCTTCTTGTAACAAAAGTTCTTTGCATAACATGTTTGGATTGAAAAGAAACAATAGTTGAAAATAACAAATTACTTGCTAATGTGATTTGATTTTATTCTTTAGCACGTATTTTTTATGTGGAATGTTTTTTTGATAATATTATATTTCTAAATTTAATCTTTGTTCGCGGAATGTTTACGGGGCACTTCGGGAACCGCATAAATAGATGATAGCAGAACGCTCGAAACTAATGTTAAGGGCATTAAATACTTTGATAGACAAGTAATTCATTTCATATGGTTTCGAGGTCTAGTTTTAATATAATAATCAATTTAGTAATTTGATTCTACGGTGTAGTACCTCATTGAACATTTATTTATTGGTAAAGACTTTAAGAAAGTAGAAAACATCTTTTCAAATATTATAATACTCGGTAAAAATTTGTAGAAAGAGTATTCTTTCCTATCTTTATAGAAGTGTAGATTAAGGTTCGCATTTATCATGTAGAGTTGGTATTATCGCAGTGTGAACCGTACCGTAATATCGACAAACCGAAACGTTCTTTTCTACGTTTTTCTGAAACTTTTTCTACTTTTTCAGGAGACCGAGGGACAGAAAACTAATAATGGCATCCAGTACAGGCTACAGCTTCTCTACGCCAACGGTAAGGTCTTTATCATTATTAATATCCTTAGGAAACATATTGAAAATTGCGGGACATCATCATTTATAACCTCCTCAATTTTGAGATCGGTTTATAGTGTGAACTCGCCAAAGTGCGTACTATTTTTTTCAAAGTTTGACTTTGCGGCTCATATTATTTTTCAAATTATAAAACAATTAATTGTACGTTTTATGTATTATTTGTTGGACATTATCTGTTGTATTAAACTATTTTATTCTTAATTGGTTTCACCAAATTTATTCTGTGTGATATTTACAATATCGTTCATTAGAACGCACTTCTAATCTGATGGAGGGTAAGTGCGTAACACGTCCGTAACTTCATACTAAAACGATTGGTATAATACGTGTTGAAAATTCCAAAAAATTCTATTCTATTAGATTTTTACAGAAACTAAATATCTCTATTCTCTCAAATTTTACAAAATACAGAAAATTTGACTTACACAAATATCAAAAGGTAACAAAGATAATAAAATAAAAACACTATTGAATGGTATAGGACGAATTTCTAATTTCTATGAATTCAACTGAGCTGGAATAACCAATTCTGATTTTCGGGAAATGCGTACTAACAAAACTTGTCATGTACGCACGTTCCCACTCCTTTTTGTAGGGCAAATGCGTAGGGTATGCTTTTTTTTCTAATCAAAAAGTTAAAATACAAAAATAAGTAGGTGTTCGGTACGTCAATCAAAACTATTTAAGTTAATTAAATTTACAGAAATACATGAATATATGCAGATGATTGAGCATCAAGCATAAGTTGGAAAACTTACATTATGCATTTGTTTATTTATCGTCGTATTAAATATGATATGAATACTCACTCTAGATGGAGCTGTACGATGCCATCTGTGTATAGGTAGTTGATACATATTGAAGTAAGTGTGCTATTAATTCACCATATTGATAAAAAATAAAATAACTACACAACATGACGCACTTACCCGATTTACGCACTTCGACGAGTTCACCCTATATTATTAAAAAGTAAAAATTCAGGATTCAAAACCACTATTCTTGTTATTATTATAATTGTTATTATTTTAAGGGGAAAGGGCTTTATGCGCTAGTCAGTAGCGTATACAAGGGGGAGGGGTATGGGGTTCAATCCCCCCCTCCATTGAGAAACAATATATGTACATAGTTGTATCTAGACACAAATAAACACATAAACGCCGAAATTGGGATCAACAATGTCCGAAAACCGGTTAAATGGATTGGCCTTGCTCAATATTTATAGAAATATTGAAATTTCTAGCGAAAAAGTGTTGCAGGAACTAATCAAGGGAAAAAGAAGATTAAATTTTGATTTATAATTATTAGTAGTAATACATATTGTTATTTCATTATTACTACTTATTGTATTTTTCTTTCGTTATTAATAACCGTTTATTTATCTCTTACTTACATAATTGGCCTAATTCTGTAAGGAAGTTGTTAAGTCTTAGCAACGTTGCTAAAATTTGTAACCAATAGAAACAAATGTAAAACCTGTCATTTTCAAGTTTTATTCTGTGTTCGCAATTATTATTGGTTATTTGCTGTAGCAATGTTGCTAAGACTTAACAACTTTCTTACAGAATTGGGGCGAATTTATTTATTTATTTATTTATTTATTTACATTATGGGAAGCTAACGGTTACCCAATAATGAGCTTCCACATATTAATAATGAGTTAGCAAACATTAATTACAAAATTACAATTATTGTACAATTAAGATAGGATAATAGGTACAAACATAAGCTAATGAAGTGACATAAAAAGGAGAAAAAATTAGTATAGTGATAGGTGTTTCATAAAATCTAGTTCCTAATTAAACTTTTAATTTGACTTAAAGATAAACTAAAGAAGTCCAAATGCTGGTAATGATTGTTATAAGTTGTCATAGCTCTTATTAACGGAGAGTTTTTATAAGAGTTAGATTTAATTAAAGGAATGTAGAATAAGCTGTTATTTCTTGTTGTTTTATTTGGAACACAAAAATAGAGATTTTCAATGAATAATTCCGTATTAATAACATTGTTCAGTATTTTGTGGAGTAATATCATATCAGCATGTGTTCTTCTTTGTGCGAGAGTCACCAAATTAAAACTGGGTATGTGTATACATTTTATTTTAAATAAATCCCCCCCCCCCCATTAGAAATTTCTGGCTACGCTACTGGCACTAGTTACTTTTATCACTGCGACCTATACGATGTATTGTAACTTGTAACACGGCCGTATCTTAGTTTTCTATGGAAACTAGTTACTGCTCCAGGAGTCAATTTCCCGATTTGCCGTAAGGTAACGTTTACGTAGTTGATTAAGTGCTGACGACCACAGCTGGACATGTACATATAATGTGTTCCGAAGTTTCTTCGTCCGCTTCGCAAATCGACAGATACATCAGTTATATCAATCTTACATACTTGATATTTCAGAGGATAATGACTAGTAAATTTACCTGTCATAGCTCTTTGGCGTTTGTTGACGAGGACGAAATGAATATCTTCGACTGACTAATATAAAGCTCGGGATGTCTGTCCAATATAAAGCTATGATTGCCTCCTCCCAGGGTTTGGTCTCTTTCTTTATATGGTTTTTCAAGAAGGATGATATTGTCTCGAAATGAGGAAATATATACCTGTGTACCGAGTACAAAACATAGATATATTCTTGTTTTGAGTGTATATCCTTTCGTTTCCGTGGAAGAATGATAACAATCGCGTGATTGGCTAAATTAGAAAGTACAAGTTTTTAAGCTGATGTCGTTTCTCACGTAGAGTCTCAAACGCGGCGTTGGTACTATTTCTCAGTTAATTACATCGTCCCGAGCCATTGATAGTTCTTGTTCTGGCGGTGCTTTCATCGCAAATAATTGTTCAAATTAATTACGCAGCTCTAATTAAAAGAGATGCCCTGAAGTGCGTGCTGCTTAGTATGCCACGACTGTCACAGGTTCTTCCTTATATAGACCACGCATTCAGAGGACTTTTTACCACATTCTTGCTTTATTTAAATTACACGCAGCCGACGAGAAAACGCACAGAAAACAGTGCACACTACAAATAGTGGACTATTACACTCTTGTATATGATTTATTTTACTCCTGGGCTTTTACTCTTTCAAATGTAGATAGCAATATATAAATATGTCATCACGAAATATTACCCATTGCTGGGTATGCCAACCTGCCTTGTATACAGATATCGGTAATGATGATGACATATTTATACCGTTCGGGCGTTTACCAAACGCTGGCGTGGAGAGTCCACCACAGGGGTCAATATCAACAATATCTTGAAATGATACATGTAGTCAATTTTTTTGACTCTATCGGGTACAGTAATAAAACTATAAATGAACTATAAATATCGCAATTATGATAAAGCGACATATCCTTTACTTTCTGCAGTATAATACTGTTTGGCATCGGCCCATATTTTTAAGCCGCTCTATTCATGCATTGAATCAAACGTCTACCAGGTATATGTATAGGAAAATAACCTTACAGTCCATTAACATAAATGAATAGAGCGGCTCAAAAATATGGGCCGATGCCAAACAGTATTATACTACAGAAAGTAAAGGATATGCCGCTTTATCATAATTGCGATATTTATAGTTCATTTATAGTTTTATTACTGTACCCGACAGAGTCAAAAAATTGGACTATATCAGGAATTGCAAGATCAATGCAAGAACTGATATAATGTAGTCAGAAAAATTGACTCTATCGGGTCCAGCAATAAAACTATAAATATCGTAATAATGACAGAGCGGCATATCTCTCACTGCTTGCATTATAACATTGGATTCCAACGGGTCATTATTTGCGTCGCTCTATTGGAATGAAGACATGCATTGCGTGGTAGTTCTACCTGCACTGAGTGCAGAGTAAAGTAAAATATTTTTATTTGTTACTCACTTGTAAACTTAATTTATTGATACCGCTTACTACTTTTGAAAAATAATCTTTACTAGTTACTATACTTGCCGTAAAATAAGTATGGACTGAAGATTTCTACGCTTTTGTCAATTCAGCATGGTCATGTTCAAAACACTAAGTTATGAAGAAGCGGCAACACCGCAGGGCAAGGAACAAGGTGTGGAGAAGGAAAAAAGTTGAGTATCAGTCCATATTTATTTGACGGCGACTATAACTTGTAAAATTGGTTGCTAACGTGTTACAATTTTATAAGTTAGTTACCACGTTAGTAACGTTGTTGACATGTGAAAATTGTGTTTTGTTACTGTCATACGTATTAAAAGTTCAATAGCAACTGACAGGTTTTGGTTATAAATTTATATTTGATTTGCAACTGTGCAACAAATAAAATATTGTACAACACGCGCCAGGTAACTATTTGACTGCCTCAAGAAGGTGCCAGGCTCGCTTGATCGGTTCATTTCCTCCATTCAGAAGTAAAAACTGTTTTACCTATAGCTTATAATTTAAAATATTATTACTGTTCCTTTAACATAAATTCTATTTTAGTTTGAAATAATTTTTGGTACTACAGTTTTCATTCTCACAAGTAACTATTTCAAACAAAAATAGCATTTATGTTAAAGGAACAATAAGATTATTTTACTATATTTTACGTTTCAAAAGAGCGGCGCAAATAATGGCCCGATAGCATCCAATTATATATTGCAAGCAGTAAGCGATGTGCCGCTTTGTCATAATCACGATATTTATAGTTTTATTGCTGAACCCGACAGAGTTAATTTTTCTGACTACATATACAAGAGTTAAATAGCGTGTATTTTGGTGTATTTGAAAAAGGCAATACTAAACAATAATTAGTGTACAGATATCCAATAAGAGTCCGTTTCGATTATGTCACCATAGATTACATTCCACAAGATATTTCCGATGAATATTATAAATATTATCGCACGAAAGTTCCTTCACCTTATAATAAGAAACACATTTTATTTTTAGTACCCAAGGATTTTTTTGCATCTTTTTCTTATTAATGCTTGGTTTGGAGCTTAAAATCTTAGAATTTCAAGCCAAGCTTGTTTCATCATGCCCAACTCAAGCCAAGCTTTATTTTTAAAAGGCTTCAAGCCAAACTACTTGGTCATATGGCAAGAAAGAACAAATTAAAACATCGTGCAATTAAATTGTCCTACAGAAAATTAAAGAATTAATTTTCCTTGAATCATTGCTGATTAAGAATCTCGTGTTTCATCTTGGCCAGATGTAAATCTTGCAGGGTGTGTAAGACCTTGTTTGTTGTTGCGAATTGAATTCCCTCCTCTTGGGAGTTGGTTGAGGAAGTGGCCCGCTGTAAGGTAAATGAGGTCTCGGATTTGATCCCCGGCTGTGGTCAGACGTCTTGCGGTCTTTACTCCCACAAGTCCTTCTTATCTAGCCACTGTCCGAACTTGGATTAGCATGTGCTGAGCCTTAATAATACATCAACGAACCAAGGTGAATTATTTACCAGCCAACTTGATTACAAATGGGATGGAAGATACACTCGTAGTGTTCGAATCTCTGAAGCAGTATGTTTCATAGTCCATCTTCGAGGCCATTAAAACGATAATGCCATAACTTTACGCGCGTCAAACTATCTCCGAGGTAATGAAGCTACGAAGAAAGCCGAGAAGGAGCAGATAAGACTCCAGATATGAGAACAAAGAGCAAGGGGGTGTTTTATTACGCACCCAAGAGACAAGCGAACACTCTTAAACAACGAAAGAATTAATATTAACATATTGAAGGTTTCGCAAATTTTCTTCATATCTTTTAAGTTATAAGGGATAAACCTATTTTTGAATATTTGAATGCACTATCTCATAATAGTTCGGCCGACTTACATTTTAAGAAATTGTAAAATCGACACAAATGGTGAGAGATTTCTGTAAAATTCTTTCGAATACTTTAAA
Organism: Harpalus rufipes; assembly: GCA_951394225.1. NCBI lineage: Eukaryota > Metazoa > Arthropoda > Insecta > Coleoptera > Carabidae > Harpalus > Harpalus rufipes. The sequence continues at coordinate 4,110,531 of OX596283.1, forward strand.
TATAGACATAAAATTTATACAAACTGTGGACCAAATGAGGGGTGATAATGGTTCGATAGGCATTTAAAGGGTCATCTTGTTGTCCATATTTATCTTCCACCGAGACCCTTTTTACCTGTCGCTAAGAGAGGTATTGGATTCATGCTAAAAATCGCATACCCAGATTTTATTGAATAAGCACGATTTAAGGTCCATAGAATCCGATTTTAACATTTTTACAATGATGTCTCTGTGTGTGTGTGTAGATGTGTGTGTATGAGGTTGTTGGAGACACGATTTCACAAATTCTATAAGACTAAAGACCTGTTTGACTACGGATTCCTCAATCTAACAGTAATGGGAAGAGTTGAATAGGTTCTGGTAACAATTGGACAACCGGAAGTGGTAGTTTCTAAAAAAAAAAATTCTAAATATTATTTTTTGAAAATTTGTTACTACAAATATTAAAGATAATTAAATTCTCAATCTAACACACTTAATTTTTTTATTATATCTCGTATAGGTTTGGAGATATAGTATATAATAATATAGAATAATCTGTTGTAATAAATCTCGTAGCCCGAAAAACATTTGCGATATTTAAATTTTTGTAATTGACATGTAAATGCAAAATGTCAGTGTCAGATTTTTCTGGGAGGTAGGAGTACATTTAATATATATTATTGTATTATTAATTAATTATATATTTAAATTACAGATATGTTAATATTACATATATCCTTAAGAAATACCGTTAATACCGTTAATACCGTCAATGAATTTGAAGAATTTTGAACATAATAGAATAGTAGGATAAAATTTCTTATAGAACGAAAGAAGAGAAACAATTTCAAGTATTTGTGTGTACTTATAGGGCGCGAGTAGACATGTGACTTTGTTTGCCTTGGCAAGCAGATGAGGATCCGTGTCAGAATGACGACTAGTAGTTTTTACACAGATGTCACAATTGTCATATGTCATAATTATTCATTCAAAATTTCAAAATGTTCTGATGTTTATTTGTCATCCATTAGTATGGAATATACTTGTCGAGGAAAATAATCCACATGGTTTTGGAAAATCATAATGTTTCGAATTAAAACTTATGATACTTGACACTTATGTCTCTCATTCTGACACGGGCCCCCACATCTGCTTGCCAAGACCAACAAAGTCACATAACTGCTCTCGCCCTATACTACATAAAATAAAAATGGCGAGAGGTATTGTGCTGGCCACAACAGATTTTTACTTTTTGCACATTAATAACAACTTCGTAAAAATTTAGTGTAAAACCTACATTGGAAGACATATGGGACAATACTTTAACATAATAATATTATAAATACAGTAGAACCCCGGTTATCCGAGGTAACGTGGGGGACACCCTCCTCGGATACCTGAAAACTCGGATAATCCGGATTTAATTTTTATTCATTTCGTATACACTTAACTAGAACTCCAAGCAAATAAATTATGCGAGTACGTATACTTCTCTACATCGAACGCAATAACGAACTACATTTCGCAAATTCGTATGCTAAAAATAGTCTAAAAACATAAATAGGGGAACCACTCACACGGATCAAGAGGATTCCCCGTCGGCCCCGATGATTTTAAATGGAAATATTTTAGAAGCGCGGTTAATACGGATGGGTCTTTAGATTGGCTCGGTTAATCCGGATCATAGACGCGCGTACCTTGCATGTTGGGTCTTTAGATCGGCTCGGTTAATCCGGAGCTCGGATAATTGCGACTCGGATAATCAGGGTTCTACTGTATATATATATATATATATATATATATATATATATATATATATATATATATATATATATATATATATATATATATATATATATATAAAATTCCTAATAGAAATAAAATTGTCATTACTAATAATGGCGAAGTAACCCGACATTAAATAATATTGGCTGGAAACACTTCTTGACTGGATGGTGATGATGTGAAAATAAATTTATTTGTTTGACTGGTATCCAGTAAATTTATTTCCACATTAAATAATATATTCAGTTCAAAATCTATTTTTAAATTAGCCGAAATAATTTGTAAAACTCTCTCATCATTTGCGTAGGTTTTATAATTTGTTAAAAATATAAACTGACAACCGACTGAACTATTATGAGGCTGAGCCCATATACTTCTTAATATATCCTTCTTCGTATTGTTTTTATGTTTGTTGAAGGTCTAGACTGTGATTAGCAACATTATATTATAGAAATAACCCGGTTACGATAGCTGTTAATGTGTACTACTGTCCCCTAGTATTGGTGTTAATGTTTACGACATCATTCGACTGAGATTTATTTGTTGCAGGTGTACGACAGGAGCAGGACATCTACGTCAGGCTCATAGACTCCGTGACCAAACAGGTAAGTCTTCAAACATTTATATTCCTTTTAAATTAAATAGAATAAAAAGACTATCTAAGTGCAGCCTTCGACAATCAGTTTGTTATCTTGTTGGGGTGCGAATTAAGGACCTACAAACGGGAACAAATAGAATTAGCAGGCGATGTGTTGGCTTGCAAGGATAAAGGATGTTGGAAGAAAGCGCATGCGTCGACGCCAGGATAATTAAATGAATTATGCAATAAGAAACAAATGCGAGATCTCTTACACCCCGCGCGAATTGTCTTCTTCATCTTCTACAAGCAAAAGCTCACCATTAACGCGCGGGGAGATTTTTAAAAAGGGGCAATTTAAATTATAATTTTTGAAAATATTATTATTATTAATTAGTTGAGGACTAAGCGCTTATACTTTTGTCACTGCGACCTGTAAGATCTAACGACGTAACAAAAGTTTTGAGAAAAAGGTAGACCTCTTGCAACACTGATAAGGGACCATTATCTTCAATGCGTCGCAGTTTTTTTAATATCTTGCCTCATTTGTCTCTGGATGATGTTAAGTTTGCTTCCCGGATTGTCAGAAATATTCATGTATGTAACTGTTGTTCGTTTTGGTATTCACATCCAGTATTGTATACTTTTCTGCAAAGAAATGCCCAAAAGTCTTCAATTAGTCGCGCCTGAGAAATATTTAGGAGATTATACTCTGTCTCTCTTTGTTTTCTATAAAATGTTGCTCTGCAACATCTAGACATCCAGAGATTCGCTCAAGCTGGGCCGCAGTCTATTTTTCAAAATTTTAAATCATTTCTAACCAACGTTCTGCTCACAATCATTTAAAAAAATGTAAATTGTCGACTTAATTTGCGCGATGACGTTCTAACTTTCTGTTGAACACTGTAAATGAGTCTGCTGATTCGATTTGGGGGCAAAAGTTTGCGCCGCCCACTTTTTGGTAAATTAATACATACTACACCTTCTTCACATTCCCGTATAGTTCGGTAAACTTTAAACAGTCGTTTGTCCAATATTTTGATACCCAAAAATGTTAACAATTTCAACTAACTAAACTATAAATAGATTTGCGTATTTTAAGTTTGTATAACAATTTTAACATGATATATTATAAAACAACTATTATGTATTTATTATGTCCAATGGCTACTAGATTAGACCTTATTTAGTAATAACATTTTGGAGCGTAATTTTTTTTTCAAAACTTTTGTTACATATGTTGTAGTAAGATGGCCATATCTTAGCTTTCTGGCAAGAGTCCCAGAGTTTACATGAAGCCAGTTACTGCTCCAAGAGTAATTTGTCGTGAGGTACCTTTTACGTAGATGGTTAAGTCTACTTACGGCCACAATTTCAGCTGTACCAGTCTTACATAGATGGTATTTCAAAGGACAATGACCAGTAAAATAATAATAGTAATAGTTCTGAGGTTCTTTTCGCTGAGAGCTAATAGCTCTGGCGTTTATCGACGAAGCCAGTAAATATATGAAATAATTGTTTTCATCTCGCCGATTTTCTTTCGTATAAAATGTTATTCAAATTTTCTTTCCCCGCCCTTGTGTCGTCTCTTCTTCCCCTCCCCTTCTGCTCCTCCGTCGTTTCTTACGCAGCGAGATTCCTGGAACAAAATTAAATTTCACCTCAAACCATCGCGAACTTAGATGATTGACTAAAATTAAATTTAAGAACTTAAACACGTTAAGCTTTCCCCTTTTCACTCCATCGACATGACTTGTGTAAAAATTTCACCGTAACAAGCTTCATAATTTCCACAGACAAGATTCACGGCCTAATAACATTTTCACGCCTTTACACACCCCAGAAAAGAACCGAGAAAAAAGGGAAAATGTTCACGCACGGAGGCAAAATCACATATGGGTTTTAACATTTTCTAACTTAAAAAAATAGAGGGTTTTTATACATTTCTGACTGGCTAACTAGCTTTAATTTAATAAAAGTATAGTTTATGTTTTAACTCAAAGAACTATGAAACGCTTTTCAATTATATTGTAAATTGAAATGTAAATATTGTCACTGGTTATACATGCTTTACACAAGGTTCTACACAGTGTGACTATAAAGATTTACGACAGATTTTCTGTAGCGCCAAATAATAACGCCATCTATGAATTGGCACCCAAAGTAGTTTTCACTAACCTTTATCAGCATCGCTCTCAAATTTATTAACATTGGTTCAGTACATTTCTCATAATGGGCGTAGTTTGTACACCCCTTAGATCTGTCAGGTCATGGATACATCCGTCGAACAGCGATACGCAATAAAATTTTGTGTACGTTTGTGAAAAGAACCAACCTAATCGTTTGCTTTGGTCTAAAAAATGTTTACGGACGCTTCATTGACACATTGCAACGTTTTAGTATCGTAATGGCGCTTTCGTGATGGGCAAGATGAAAACAAAGATAAGAATGACCGCCTCCCCCCCATAAAGCAGAAACACCGAAAACATCGAAGTAGTTCGACAACTGTCGGTTTTCAATCGACGTTTTATAATTAAGACGATTGCGGAGTAGTTAAACATCGGCAAAGAAACAGTTGGATTGACTATCATCGAATATTTAAAGAAAAACGAAAGTTGTGCGCGTACGATAACGCATTGGCCTACAAAACAACAGTCGTACGCTGTCCTCCAAAAATGTTATTGTGTTGCATCATCCTCCGTATGCTTCTAATTTAGCACCGGCTTCCTACCCCAAAATAAAAGGATATCGTTACGAAATCATCATAACATCCCATCCATCCCACAAGATCGAAATCCCAATTACTGGCTGGATGCACATAGAATTCAAAATGGTTACAAACAACAATATTTCAGCACAAAAAAATATGTACCTATAACATGAAAATTAAATTAAAATATATTTATTAATGCCTGCTTGAAGAGTCTGAGTGATAAGTAATGAATATCAATATCTTTTGAAATATTATTAAAAATATAGCATAATTGTTTGATAAGCGATCTTGCCTCATAGTTAGTTCTTACAAGTGAACATTGAAATGTGTATTTATTTCTAGAAGATAGGCGCGGAACAGAAAATGTAATACTAACTAAACAAATAGGATCGTCTGTAATATTGTTGACTAATTTGTATACATAAATCGAAGATTGCATCTATCTTTATTTTATAATGACATCAAGTTGAAAAAGGATAATAAGTTATCGTATGGTATGTCTTGAGTTGAATAAACACCATGGCTGGAACTACAAGCCATGTTTTAACTAAAACGATGTTTTAAGAAATTTCAAATTTCATTATTTAATATTAATAATAAATATTATTAAATTCATCAAAATATTATTTTAAAGCAGAACATAGTTTATATTCAAACAAATATTTTTAAAAAAAATCACTCTTTAAACGTAAGTGTGAAATTAAATATTGAAATTTGAATTTGACTTTTCTTAAAACAGCGTTTTAGTTAAAACCAGGCTTGTGGTACCAGCCCATATGTTTTATAATAACAGTACTTTACATTTTTTTTTTAATTCTTTCGATGCTGTTACAATATATATTATTTAACGGATTCCATATTTGTAAGCAGTATTCCAGTTCTAAACGCATGAATGAAAAATATAACATTTTTAAAGTTCTTAACCTATGAAAGGAACGACAATTTCGAATTATGAAACCTAGATTTTTATAGGCAGATCTTACAATGTAATTTATATGCCCGTTGAAAGAGCTTAGCATCAAATATTACTCCTATAGAACAGTACCCCATTTTTAGTATTCCAGAACGCCGTGAATATTTTTGTATATTCGATTTTCCGATTTAACCTCGATTACTGGCTAAACAGTTAACCGGTTATCCGATTAACCGCTCGACTAATCGATTAATATAAATAACCGGATATGACAAATCGGTTCAAGCAATTAACCATTCAATCGATGATATATTTCTTGTAAACCGCAATTACCGGTTAATCGTTTAATCGAGTATTTTTAACTGTGATAATAATTAACGTACACGTTATAGCAAACAATAAAACGGTAAAATGAAGATGAACACACATCGATGGTTTTATAACATCGATATTATTTTTTGATGGCGGTATTATTACTTAAATATTGTTTTTTTGGGACAGATCTGAACTTCAATATCAGGCGGAGCGATGCGTCGGTTTATATAATTTACATTTGTATAAAAACCAGCTATTTTAAAATAATATTTTCTTTATATAAGAGGAAAAACTGTTTAAATTGTCAAAACAATATGTGATTGTTCTTATAACATTTCTTCTGCGGGATGATTCCTTGTACTTGTACGTACATAGTTGTAAAGAAACCTCATCGTCTATGTCTATTTCTCCTGGTCGGTGTTTATGTTGGTAGTGAGTGTACCGTGCTGTACACTACACAGTGTGTGCATGATGACGGCACGGCGCCTCGCGTCGAGGCGTCTCCATGGCAACCGGCCGGTGCGGGGGCGGCGTCCGGACGCTCTCTCTCAAAACAAATGGACCGTGTAGATGGCGGCACCGGAGACCTGATGCTCATTTGTATACGCGAGCACTGCCACTTGTTTTTGCCTTTTTCTTACTTCTTTATACCACGCGCTCCCGCTCTTCATACATCATTCATAGCGGAAATTTATACCAACAACTCCCGGAATTTTCAAGCCTAATAGAATTGTATTTAGAGAGACGAGAGACGAGAAGAGAACTCTATCATATATAACGGCTTCATTCCCAAATTTAAAACATACATCAATGTTTAAATCGTTCCACTATTTTAGTATTTACTAAGTTTCTACAGTTATACTTCTATAGTAAAATTTATACACCCAAAAATCGGTAGAAAGATGGACTGATCTGTTGTGGCCATCACAATATCTCTCGCGCCATTTCCATTGTGGTATATATATATATATATATATATATATATATATATATATATATATATATATATATATATATATATAAGTATTGTATTTAACATTTCTTGTACACCCAAAAAAATCTAATTACACCTAATCTTTATATTTACGTATTTTCTATAATTTTAAATTCATTCTATGAGCAAGTTTTCTCCATTTCTTCTAAATTTTCGAGGTTTTTCCAATTCATTAACGGGATTGGCGGTATTTCTGAAGGGTTAATGTAATATACCTATAATTTTAAATATATAATTAATAATACAAGAAGAAATATTAAATATCGTTCCCAGAAAAAGCCTTCAGTACTATCTCTGAAATTTTTGACACTGACATTAGTGACATTTATCTGTCAATTACACACATTTTAATTTCTTAAGTAGTTATTATGTAGATGTTTGGGCTGTGAGCAGGCTGTGGGATTTACTACAACAGATTATTTTATAGATTGTATATCTATATCTTTAAATCTATAGAAGATATAATAAAAATTTAAATGTGTCGGATAGAGAATTTTGGTTTTTAATATTTGTAATATTTTCAAAAAATAATATTTAAAAGATTTTTGTTACAATACTACTACTTTCGGTTGTCCAATTGTTACCAGAATCTATTTAACTCTTCCCATTACTGTTAGATTGAGGAATCCGTAGTTATACAGGTCTTTAGTCTTATAGAAATCGAAGCGATTTTTAGCATGATTCCAATACCTCTCTTAGTGAGAGGTAAAAACTCAATAAAATCCAGTTTAGCTATGTATGCGTTTAGTTGTAAAATGATTGTGTTTTTTGCATTATACGTAATGATACGAGTCCATGTGCAAAAAACACGATTTTGCAGCGTATAACATATTAGGTTTATCTAACACCGTTTAAATTTAAATTTAACAAGAAACAAATAATGAATTATTATAAATTGTTGCTTTTTGCATTAGTGCGAAAAAGTGTTAGGCTACCGATAATTGGCTTATTTGGTCACTTTTTCGCGTTGATTTGAAAAAAAAACGCACTAATTCAAAAACGAATAACATTTTTAATATCAAATTTAATTTATAATGTATAATTAATACTAAAAATATATAGCAGCATTAAGTTTGTAATAAATATTTAATAAAGCCCAAAAATCCCAAAAAAGTCCAATAAAAACCAATAAATTACAGTAAAACTCAAAAAAAAAACTCAGCCCTAGTAGAAAGATTTATTTATTGGAAGAATGTTTTGGTGGAGGTGCTCATAGTCAATGAAAGTCCTGATCAAACTTATATATAATTTTATGATTTTTAATATAAATTATACAGGTATTTCAAATAACGCGCCCTGTTTGAAGATTTCGAAAATCAAAACAATTAAAGGTTACCCCATTCTTTTTCAAAGGTACTACATATTTCGAATGGTAGTGTTCCATATTTTTTGTCATTGTTCTTATTGTTATACATATAGATGACGCTAGTGAAAAGTTACAGAATTGAAAAGAGATTTTATTATCTTTCAAACGTTGTAAAACCTATCTATGAAGTTGTTACAATTATTAAATTTGTAGGTTACTAGAATTTATAATAAACATAAAATTTTAATCTTTAAAATAATGAAAAATTACTTAAATTTTTTTTTGATGTATATGGAAAAAGTAAATTAATAATTACTGTTTTTTCTGAAATTTTGTAGTAGTATCAATTAAATTCATCGCTGTGTGAATTTGTAATTTGTATGCAAAAGTAAAAATGCAAATGTACAAAGGGCGGTATGCACAAAATATTGAACATTAATTATAATAATGCAGAATATTTTTCACGGCTGCAAAACAAATTACATTTGCAATAATGAAGTCCATTATTAAATTTTCATAACTGATGTGAAAGCGGAAAAATTACGTTTTAATTTCCTTTTAATTCCCATTAATTACGCACAACACAACAATTTTTAGTCGGCAAAAGTTGGCAACAAACGTACGCACATTAAACAAACTGCGGTGCAACTTTTTCACATGTCACTTGATGCAATTAAATTATGAAATGACAACAAACATGTTTATTTAACGAAATAACATTATATGGTCATTATGATAATTAAACGGACTGCATAAACAAACTATTTTATCTGTTGTATTATTTTTCTGTTGTTATCAACTGCTAATTAACTAATATGCCATGTATGACTACATATATTACAATGTCCCAGCCGCCGTATGTGTGTATGCATGCCTGCACTAATGCAATGTGTGGATGTGTGCTAATCTGCGAATCTAAACACTGACCACGTTAGATATTACACCCTCGCACACAATCTTTAGCATCGTTTTACTAAATTAAAATTACTGTTGCATGTATGCTGAAGAATTACTGCTTTTTCAACAGTATAAAATAGTGATAATTACACGCTGATGATGTATTTACAGCCCCTTAAATGTTTATTATACTTTTTCATTTAGTTTATTAACTGTACAAGAAATACACCCTTATTACTCTAATAGCTTTCAAGAATATGTTTTAAAGCACTCATTGGATAACAAATAGTGTGTTCTTACTTGACCTTCCAGAAACTGTTCCAGAATTTTCATTTGTCATGGTCGTGAATTACCGTTTATTGTCGTTCCACGATATCAATTGATATACGTCATCAGTGAAAAGTCACTAAACTTTTTAGCTAATTTATGTGAGACTGGAACGTTTTATGTTTTAATTGTTGCCTATAGTACGAGTCAAAGTAAAATAATACATTTGAATACAACAAAGAAAATTTGATTACAATAATGAAAATGACTAATTATGCAAAAAGAGATTATATTTATTGTCACAGTATATTGTAAAAATTAGGATTTTTTTGCTTTTATTTTTTTCATAGAGGGTTAATGGGGGACTAAGAAAATATTTCATATATGGGTCCAAGAGTTCTAGTTATGCCACTGAACCGTCGGTATATACAGGATGACACTGAAAAACGGGCCACTCGAATTAACTTTTTTATTTATATTTATTTTCTAATTCTCTTTAAATATTTGTAAATTAAGCTTAAGGGCTCACAAATCATGGTATCTCATGTTGGTAGCGCTTCCGGTTTGACCGGAAGTTACATTAGCTTTCATGTTTCAAATGGGACACTATATATTTATATATATATATATATGTATATATATATATATATATATATATATATATATATATATATATATATATATATATATATATATATACGTACAATTACAAATTCAGTGATATGGTTGAAATGCATTTTTATTGAAGAAATAAATTACAAAAACGTAAGAGAAAATTATGAATAATTAACCTGACAAGCCATGATATCAGGCAAACTGCGAAAACAGTTGAGGTAATATTAAATAATATTTAAGTTATTTTTTTAAATAGTAAGTTATTTTTGTAAGAATCCATATTTTACAAAAAAATGATCAATTTGTTAAGCACCCTACCTGATTTGGCTTACCAGATTCATTATTAATAATTTTCTCTTACGTTTTTGTATTTTATTTCTTCAATAACAATTCACTTCAAACATGCTGTTGAATTCGTAAATTTACGTAGATTCCAATATGAAACAAATTATCGACGTCAAAATCACCCTAATCACATGATTGACAGAATGACATGAATGTTCAACAAATAATTCAAATATTTGAAAATAACATTTGTTACCGCGTATACAATAACGTTCCTATTCCATTTTTTGCCGTTGGTTGAGCGGAGATAGCGTATACCCCGCTGAATATCTACGATAATGAGATAGCGAATAAAAGTCTCATATGTATATGCCATATGTGTACGACAAAGATGCTAGGTGCTAGAGAAAAGTTTAGTAAATCTTGCATTAGAAACTGATTACTTGGGCTTCAACTGGGAGAGTGTAAACATATAATCAAATTGTCAATCGTAAAAAATAAAAAAAGATTTAAGAGATTCACATCAAATAAAGTTTTATTTCATAACATACATACTAAACGTAAATTTAATTGTCAGTTTAAAAATAATTAATATTTTCCGAAAACATTTCAAACGTTTGGGGATTTTTGGTTTTTCATATTTTTGGTGTGATGGCGTAAATTTTCCTACATGCTTGAGTCTCCTTGCGACTACAGCGGGATATTCACATAATGTGTTCCGAAGTTTCTTCGTCCTCTTCATAGAGTCGACAGACTGTTTTTCTCTGTACCAAACTTACATAGATGGTATTTCAGAGCACAATGATCTAAAAAGATACCAGATATATTTGAAATAAATTGTGAAAAGACCTCGACACCGAAAGGCAGAAGAGGATCGATTATGTATGTATGTATTGTGAAAAGATTATGCCAGCCACCGGGATTTGAAGCCGAGATCTTACTTTGCCGGAGTAACACTCTAACCATCTGAGCTATAGCTGCATGGTCTATTAAGATGGCTGAAATGATTTTCCACTTAGTTAATGTATTGCTAATCTATCTTTCAATTGAAGATACTTTTATTCGTACTGTATTTAAATTTAAACATATTGTAAACTTCTTATAATTTACTCTGTGTCCTATCACATATTTTTTAATTTAAATTAATAGAGAGTTAACAGCCTATATATTCGAAATAAATTATGTAAATATCCTGTTCGCTACCGGTCATAGTTCTAAGGTCCTTTTGCTGATAGCTAATAGATTTTTGGAGTTTGTTGATAAGGGTGAAATATTTTTTTTTCGGCTAACTAAGGCCTGGAATGTGTCTCCAGTAAGAGGGTATGCCTGCCTTATCCCAATTTTTGATTTGCTTCTGTATATAGCTTTTCAATAGTCCACAAGAAGTTTTAGGCCCGTAAAATAATAACTTGGCTTCTTTTTTAGCGAGTTTATCTGCTTTTTCATTGCCAGAAACTCTCTCATGTTTCTGTGACAACAATTTTCTATCACTTATTCAAATTTAAATCCTAAATAAACATATATTCATTGCAATCTTCCGATTCTCATAATTCAAGATTAGTGACTATAGTCTCCGTGTTTGCCGATCAACTTAGCGACTTACGATAAGCGTTCAGATAATGTCATATCCTTCCTGAGTACTTCACTCCCCTTCCGGTGACAATGGCTGCTTCCTGGTCACGTGTGAAACACGTGACTGATCGTATCGCGCACGCGTTGCTTATCTACCCCTGTGGACGGAGTTTTAACCCAAATGCAGACGCTAAAGCGATGTATACATAGGAAGAGATAAAATAATAGTTGGATTTTAGAGTCTTTTAAATTTCTATAAACTTGTAGATCTATAAATCAATGTCTTATAAACTTGCTCGATCTATAATAATTGTCTCTGAAAAAATCTGTAAGTCAATGGTATCAATCGGTACATAATACAATTTAATAAATTTTAAAGGGATTGACATAATATGTATGTATTTGTTCACCGAAAAAAATCAATATAATCCTCTGTGCATGACCGTTGTTATTTATTTTTAGATCAGTTCAATTTAATCTACTACGTATAATCGTTATTATTGATTTTTCGATCGCGTGACGTTACACTAAATCCATATCATTCTTGTCATTACAATTTTTTGCCATATATTATCTTTATGATCATTTTGGGGCCTGTTAAAATCATGCCCCTTAAAGATGGCGTCTAGACTGGAAAAACTAAGAAATTCAGGAATTGTGTGGGAGGGTTTGACATGTGCTGCCAACTATCTTCAAAAATTTAAACTTTAAAGACAATTGTTTTACTTGTTTGTATTTGAATTTGTGTTATTGTTTATTATAACTCAACGAATTCAATGATGCATAATTTTGGATATATGCCTTACTATGAGTTGTGCTTTGGCAATTTTAGACAGCATGCTTAGAAGATTAATTATAGAACTTTATACGACTTAACAATATATGTTACGGTAAATTTAATCAACCCGGAGATTATGCATAATCGCATGCTATTAGTGTTGGGGAATTTGAATAATATGAAAACAACTTTATTGTTGGTATTTTTTTAACAGTAAGCTGGAGCATAGCCAATTAATGTTACGGTGGGCAATGTAGTCCGACAAGAGGGGGGGGGGGGAGAATATGTACGAAGGCTGTTCGATCTTCAAAATTTATGATCGTTTTTTGATCTTTAATTTTGAACGATCAAAATCGTGATTCATAACGATCAGATCTATGATCAATTAAATAATGTAGTCTGTGATGCCGCTGCTCATATTCGGATGCGTACACATGACCTTGACATCGATCAAATCGATTTATTGTTGAATTGATCAGTTGATCATAAATAAAAATCGATTAAACAAGCGGGTCGATCGATCGATTAAATGTTATCTGTGATCATTCTGATCGATTAATCGATCTTCTGATCAGATCGATCACATCGATGATTTTTTGCAGCGTCGCAACCCTAGTACGGAGCTCATTACTGTGCTGCAGTTAAGATCGTGCAAAGTACAGTGCGTAATAATTATGGAGGCATTAAAAATTCATACATCATTGAGCTTGGGCGTGCGTTAGATAATCAAAAATAATAGATATTCGTTACATATCAGGCTCGTGTTACACTACTATGTGGCAAATACACACTACGAAAATTATGATTATTTTATTTGCGAAAGAACTTTTATTTACTTTAGTTGACTGTAGTTTTTGATTTTATACTAAAATGTTACTGATATTTTTTTTAGTCCATTTCTACGGGTAGGGGAGCGACTGACCCCCCTTCCCCCTAGATATGACAGTAAGTATTATATTACCCGTAACATATACATATGAAAACATATCTTTCTTTAAATATTTTATTTTTGTGTTTTTTGAACTTATACCAAAAATGTGTGGAAGATACAGCTTTAGGGAGTTTACCAATGAATTCCTCATATTTTAAAATATAAGTATACCAATTTTCATAAAAATACTATTAATTTAATTAAAAATTCGTGCAAAATTATCGAATTTTTGGTTATTTTTTTTTATTTCGAGATATTTATACCAATATATTGTTTTTAACGCGAACACATATTGTGCCAAAAATAAAAGTTTTCAGTAGAAGATAAATTTGGACTAGAATTAAACCCTTTAATTTCCGATCGAACTATTATCACCCGTTATTTGGCCTACAATTTTTATAAGTTTTAAGCCTATATTTAAAGTAGTAGAAAGAATTTTGTATTTGTATGAGTAGGTTTAAGTTTCATAATTTGTTGAAAATGTAAGCCGGCCGAAGTATTATGATCCTAGGCTCGTATATTGGTATGCGTGACTCTTATATTCTGATGAGTTATACAAAACTTATTAGTGTATGATTCACTAATTTCCCGTCACATATGGTGGTACCTATCCCACATGTGACTACATTTGGCGAGGTCGTTGTTACCCTTGACATTGAGTGGTTCACGCATGTATAATTAAGGGATGCGCACCGTATGAGGGTGTTTTTCTTACCAGTGGCAAGCGAGTGAGAACGAAATGCATCGCATGTCTGCCCGGCCACTCAGGTAAATGATGTACACGTCATCTTATCCAAGATATAGGAAGTTTTGCCACACGACTCATTAGCTGATTACTTGGTAATCTCGATGCACTACGCATTGTAATGAATGCAACCGCCCACGCAAGATGGAAAGATACTCTTACGAAATGCTCAGAAAATGGGTGGCTGTTTTGAGGATGGATTTCGTAAAGAATGAATAGGTGCTACTATAGAAGAGCTCTACGCAAAACTAACCGTAGTTCAAATATTCTAAATATGAGTTGCATACAGCGACATATACTTTCAAGAATGCCAAACAGTTTGGTAAATATATCTTAGTCACAAGTTATAACGTTTTAAAGTTCGAGCGGTTCTACAAAAACTTCTTATAAAAATCTGATGTGGCCAGCACATAACCTCTCGCCGTATATTTTACCTGGCTGTATGCATAAAGCAAAGAATATTTTTATAAATACAAATAATATATTCATATAAATCTATGACGTATAAACTTCTTTATTATTCAATAGTAGCATGTCTCAACATAAAGATATTTTACCATAAATTATGTTACAATAAATTACAAAGTAGAGTTTACCATATATAAATATTAGGCTGGTAACAGCAATTTTCAATTCGAATAACCTTGTTTACTTTCTCTTCATATTCTTCTAGTAAAAACATTAATTTTGGGCGGTCTAAAATGTATATATCTGGATTGTGCATCTATTCTTACATATCTTCTTTTACATTTTATTTTTTCATACTTGTTATATCTAAATAACATTAATTCCCTTTAATAAAGTGACGGATAGATTGCACTCCGATTATTCTTATATCGATGTGTAATTTTGTCAATATTTACAACTTACTTGAGAAGAATTTGATAGCTTTTTCGCAATTCAAAGTTACTCTAGTCTACAGTGCTGGTGTACATTGTCCCATAATGTTTGAAACAAATTTAAGTCCTTCAACCTAGACTTGTCATCTCCATAATAGTCACAGATCAAGAATTAAGGGATTCTCCAAGTACATTTTTCTTTCATTACTCATTATTTCTGACACTGACATTTATCTGTTTTTTATTTATATAACAGATTATTTTATATATTATATTTCTTTTATCTCTAAATCTATCCAATATATAATAAAATATTTAAATGTATCAGATAAAGAATTTAATTTTCTTTTATATTACCAAGAAAAATTTTCAAAAAATATTATTTAGAAATTTTTTTTTCAAGAATCTTCTACTTCCGGTTGTCCAATTGTTACCAAAACCTTTTCAGATCTCAGTTTGATGTGAAATACGTTTTTCTGAAATGAATTTTGATTTGTTTTAATAGTAATAATTTACTTTCATTTTGTGCTGTAGTCTTCAGCTTCATATGATACGAATATAAATGATCACCTTGTAAACTTAAAAAAAACTGCTGAAAAAAACTTTAAAATCTCAAGTCTCTATGTAGTCATTACTCTATGTATTTAATTCTGAATTTTATGAAACCATTTGTTTCAGTAATCATTGTAATCTAGCACGACTGTATTATTTTTAGCGATTAAAATATTCAAAAATGATGTGTTTTTATAGGAAGAGACATCCAGCATCCAAATTTGTTAAAGACTAAATCTGTTCATATTTTTATTGTAATAGGCCAACAAAGGACAAAGAAATGACAATGAGTTTTGCAGCTGTAAACACAACACAATAATATAATATTTTTATTTGTAATGCGAGGATTTTTCCTCGTTGATTAAAAATGAAAATGAGTATTCGGTGAAGTTAAAATAGGATTTTAATGAGTATTTCATTATTTTTAATTCCAGTTGAATTGAAATCATGAAATCAGAAGCGCAATTATGCCTGAAAAATTCCTCATTAATAATGAAAAATGTAATCGGTAATAACGAATTGAAATGAAAAAATTATTCAGCGTAAAATCAAGTTTTAGAGACATGTATTATTTTGCAATTAAAACGTAAATAATAAATAGGAAGGTTGTCATAATATCTTGATTGGAAAAGGTAAAAGTCAGTAATAGATTGGCGTCAATGGTTGCTAACTCCCTTGTGGTTCATTCGGGTGAACCTGGCGTTTTAATGTAATTTTAACGAGCCCAACTGCATCGCATACTTCTGGAAGTTTGCAAGTGAGTGCTTAATTAAAGTTGTATTTACTCTACGCCTAAACGCCCACTGTTTGAACATCCTTTTTGCTTTTTTATTATACGTAAACGCACGATTTTTCACCCAACGAATAACTTCGCTTTATTTACTCGTTAAATATTCACTAGAAGATTATTATATTTTTAATAAAACAGACACAAAAGTTAAGAGCTAGTTTCATTGTTTCTTCCTTATTAAATTAACTGCTGTAAGTTTCAGACAAGCATAAATTAGAATTAGAGCTGGCTTTTAAAAGATTACCATGTATTTGTTTTAATATAATGCACACACAACTTCAGCAAGATTTTCCCTCTGAAATTATTTCAACCACAAAACAAAAATGAGATTTCTTTAGAACTTTAGATGTGAAATTGACTCAAAAGTGTCATACGTAAGAGTTTGTACCATAATTGTTATACAGTTTTTGGCCAATAACGGGCGATTAAATAGCATTTACAGAACAGATTCTTCTTTATACAGGGTGTATCAAGCTCGTGTAACAAAAAAGAATAGTGTATTCCTTAATTCATTTTGAGCAAAAAATGTAATATGAAGGTATGTCCAGAAACTTCGTTACAGAGTTACAGGCTTTTAAAAGTGCACCTCATCAAGCACATTGTTATTAAAAACTCTGATACTAGTTGCACTAAAATTTTGAAACTTGATTCTACTTATTTAGATGCATGTTTATACTTTCTTTTGTTTCTGTATCCCAACCAGGGGCGTCTCACATGGGGAAGCCATGAACGTTCTTTATTGTTATTTTTTTACCTATTAACATTTTTTCCTTCTTACTTATAAAATATTACATACAATATAAAAATTCAGAAAAAAATGTCATATAAGTTTAGGTCCTATTTCTTTTAGTTACGGAAATACAAGGGATCAATGTTTTATAAATAGCAGCAAATAAAAAAATTAATCATGGTACTTAATACAAAATAACGAAACATGAAAATATAAGGGCCGATTTTATAATAGTATATTATTCAATGAGCAAGTAATGGATGCTATTACTTCACAATTGTCAAATATATCACTGACGTATTTGTATTGAAAAATAAGTAGAGTTTGTCACTGATAAATGCCAATATTTTTTGTTTACATAGATAAATCTAACTATCGTTGTTTTTGTAACAAAATAATGAAGTGACTTGACATTTAACAGAAAATCTTAAAACCGACTACAGTAAAAATTTTGAAAGATGTCCGATCAAGGGCACCTGTATCATGAACGAATTAACAAATAGGCATACATTTATCTTTTTCTTTTTCAAAGGCTGTAAGAGTGTGTGATAAGGATGGATATAACACACTTGTCGTTCAAAAATTAATATTGTTTCGACTAAGTTAGGACATTCCATTTATAAACGATACTCGTTGTTGATAATACTTTCGCTGTAACGTAAGTTTATTTATTAATTCAGATACATTACCTGGATTCATAGCCGTACGTATAACGTTATATTCTGTCAGAGTCACTGACACTGACATTGTGTCACTATCTTATTTTTAACATATTTGGTTTTACATTTGCTTATAAACTTACTAGTTGACTTATTTTTGAATTTTGAATGCTTTTCCTGTAATATATATTTTTATAATAATAAAATAACAGTAGTATCTTACGTACCCTCATAAAAACTAAGCAAACGACACTACTGAATTTGTCATGATGGGCGGAGCAAAAATCTGAATTCATACAATTCGTAGACAACCTTGATCGGACATCTTTCAAAAATTTTCCTGTACTCAGCTACAGTTTAAGCAAGAAGAAAATAAAAGTATGAAAAATGACAAAAATTGTGTAATTTTGGCTTTTTATATGGAAAGAATTACTTATTAAACGTAATTTTGTTTGTACTCTTTGAAAGGTAGGATTTGAATTTCACATAACGATTGAATAATATTATTCCATCGAACTGTCAATATATTAGCAACAGTAACGAAGGTCATTAATTTATAAAAAATTGTGGAATTGCAACGGTTTTTTTGACAGCAATGATTTACATGCCATAAGTACAGAGAAACTGATTCAAATTTCATTATATTAAATTTATTTGACATCTAAATATCTTTATGAAACCGACCCGAAATATATTTATTTTGTTTCTTACAACAACTGTTCAAAATGTGCACCTTGAGCTCGAATGCAAGCATGACATCGGCGAATCAAGGAATTATGTTTCATATAATATATTTTGCTCAAAATGAGAAACACGCTATTCTTTTATGTTACACGAGCCTTGATACACCCGAACTAAACAGTAAACTAAAGTAAATACATTTCTGATAAGCAATGGAAGTGGTAACTTCAGAAAATATTGAGAAACTGCTTTGTGATAGATGATTGAAGATGAAAGAAATTTCAACAAGTTGAAGCTTTCTGTAACAACCATTATTTGGATCACTTACGAGAAGTTTTCAATGACAAATAACTATGCAAGATGGGCGGCTTTCACAAAATACAACATCCACCGTACAACCTAGATTTTGCGAAGTATGGTTGAAATAAAGCCAAAGAACTACCAACATATTTGGACTCATACGTCGAAGGTAGAGGATAATTTTCGAGCTGAACCAATAGAATGGCATGTGTTCGCATTTAGTTTAAAATTCTCTCGCTATAATTATTAATTATAGCACGTTTTTAAACAAAATGGATCTTTTTCGTTACTTTTATTCCTATCGTAATTTATTGATTACTTGGCTAGGTATGTGTTTTCTTATGCCCAAATAGCATATCTTAACGTTTGATAATTGGCACTTGAACATGAAAATTATTAAAGTTTAGACAGTTCTTAAATACAAAAATTCTTAGCTAGGCAACGGACTATGAATCGTTGATGTAATCTGGCATAAATGTTTCAATTATTAACAATAAATAAAGTTTGTCTTTTATGCTAATAGGAATTGAGGATAACTAATTTATCTTCTGGATGTTTTGTCTTTGCAAAAATATATGTTTGATATTCGTTCCAGTGGTAATAACTGTTTGAGATAGGGGTAGATTTATTTAGCGTCTAATTGGATTAGTTAATTTTTATGCATATGATATGCGGAAGAGAGCGTTCTACACACGATGGAGATAAGCTAATCGCTGCTGGTTTAATTATAAAATTCGCAGTTGGAAGGCCGCGAGTGTGTGAGTGTGTGTTAGGGAAGATTGATTCATTGAATAAAGAGCCGGAGTAATTCGGCAAACTGACAGCGCGATAGACAGCCATTCAAGGCGTTTTTATTTGACAGAGTTTTTACATTCCGAATATTTCACATCAAAATTTTCACACTGGGAAAATCTCCGCACACAACATTAAAGTTGGATTTTGCAAATTTTAATACCAGGTATTATAAAATAAATCTTTCCGTTTTAAAAAATCTGATATGGCCCACACAATACCTACCGTTATTTCTATATATTTTGTACACATACAGTAAAATTTTTGAAAGATGTCCGATCAAGGTTGTCTACGAATTGTATGAATTCAGATTTTTGCTCCGCCCATCATGACAAATTCAGTAGTGTCGTTTGCTTAGTTTTTATGAGGGTACGTAAGATACTACTGTTATTTTATTATTATAAAAATATATATTACAGGAAAAACATTCAAAATTCAAAAATAAGTCAACTAGTAAGTTTATAAGCAAATGTCAAACCAAATATGTTAAAAATAAGATACTGACACAATTCAATTCTTGAATCCAAATTTGAGAAGATAATGTGAAACAATAATAATTTATTTGTAATCTGGGTGAAAGAAAAGTTGATATGCATTTACAAAAAGCAAACAGCTATGTGAACATTACTTTTGAAGTTGGTAAGTGTTAAGAACCATGTTGACTGTCAATAACGTTGAATTTGAGCGTAGGGTATTAGGTTGAGAATAGTGAAATTTGCTTATGCCAGACCGCTAACCAATTTCATTAATCGGTGTGGTGGCTTGGCTTGGCTGGCTGCGGTGGTGGTGTGTGCGCGTGCGCTAATATCGCCACCTGCACCTGCCGCCTCGCACACATCCACCACGACGCACTACCGCATAAATCCTTGATAATTGACTGTGCTGGATTCCCGTAAAATACGACAAGCCTGCATAACACATGCTTACACGCTCTGATTTACTCTTTGCCTATACCTATACCTGCATGCCTACTAAACACAAGAGATCTACTTCCGATTTATTACAGCCGGAAGAGGAAGATCTCAATTCATTATTACACTAACTAGATCATGGAACACACAGCTACTCGTGCAATTATTAATTAAAATGTGTAACAATCACAAAATATTGTTCCTATCGTTACTACGAATACTTTGTGATTGGATTACTCAACGTATCAACCACGCCAGAGGGTCCAGCATATGGTCAAATCGAGATCTCCATAAAATTATATTTCATTTGGAGACAGTCTACAACAAAAAAGTAAATTCCACATCTGACTAAGAATATTAGGATGATGGAGAAGACAAAAAAAATTGAGAGCCCAAAAATCCTTGTAAAAATGGCAATTTGCGAAGCCTTTTTCCCCTTTAAGTTCCTGTATGGCTTTATTACATTTTAGGTTTAAAATATTAACCTGTTTCATATTTAATGTGTGCTTAACAAAACAAATATCTAAAAGCAAGTTAAATAAAAAGTGGATGTATAAAAAATGTATTCACATTCCGAATTCAAAACTGGAACAATTTTATTAAGCAAATACAGCACAGCGTAACAAGTCCTGCATATCCTTTGGGATACATTATCACTTAAACAGGATAGTTCTGGAACCACAGCTCAAATATTTACATTTACATTTTTAATAGCGACATGCATGTTACACACATGCTTTCACTCATGGCTTTCACGCAATATTACCGAATATAAATTACAAAATTTGGATCAGTTTCCCAAATGATGACTAGTACTAATTTGCCATGTAAATCATTACTAAAAACTTATACATATATTATTATTTATAAAAACCTAGTTGCTTCTGTTTGTCCTGGTTACTATATCTAGTTCTTGAATTGTTATCTGCCTTATATTTTCATTTCTTTCCTTCGCTCATTTTGTTTTTACTGCGATCTTCTTCTTACACTTTTTTGTTCACACTTCTTCTTGTGCTGCTCTGATCCATCCGAACTATGTGCCGTATCATCCCAGTTACTTCTGTTCTATACTAATTTTACTATTATATCTAAATCTTGATTTATCATGATATTTTTCCTGCGATGTTCCTGACGTATTTAATTTACGTTACGTTTATTTTTTCTGCATATTCCAGGATACGCTAGCGTACATTATTGTTGGTGCTGTTATTTTTTTTTCTATTCTTCCCTCCCATGTTTTCCTCGGTGTTCCTCCTACCTTTTTTTATTCAGACATCCACCTTCTACTACTTTTCTTACTAGACCATTCTAATCCATCCTTATTATGCGTCCGTACCAGTCCAGTTGCTTGTATTTTATCCTAGTTACTATATCTAGTTTGATTTGTCATCATCTTTATGTTTTAAATTATTTCTTCCTGAGGTATTTAATTTCCATTGCATTTATTTTTCTTTCATGTTTCTTCTGCATATTACAGAATTAGCTAGCACACATTTCGTTTTCTTATTTTTAATTCTTTAATAGAAAAAAATAAACAAATCTTCTCGTGGCATCTTTTGAAAAAGTAGAGGCCTCGTGGTTGCTCCCGTGTTATTTGTAATAATAATGACAATTCCCCCGGGAATAGAAATGAAAAGTCTCGCCGGGAGTTGGTGGGACTCTTGGGGACATTAGACTGTACGGGGCCCCGCGAGACGCCGCCCCAAGCCCCAAGGCTCTACGTCATCTGTCGCGCTGAGAAAAACCCACTTCCACTCAAACATAATTAAACCCCATGCGGATACAAAGGTGCTCAGCACAGCGCAGGGTCTTCACACCGATAAAAGCCTATCGCACATACTAAATAAAAGGATCACCAGTTTCTGACGACAAACGATGGAATAATAAATAACATAAATGTAGGTAACTAGGAAACAATGTACTGGTCTGCAATAATTACATATTTACTTTATGTACTCAAATGAGGATACAAAAGCAAACTTTTTTTTAATTATTTGACTTTCAATTAATTTATTTCCTAAAAGAAGTCTGGACAATGTCATGGACGTCTGGTGTGGTTAATATACGAGGCCAGCTTCATAATATATAGTACGGCTGGCTTACATTTACATCAAATTATAAAATCTAAAGGAAAATTTCGTTCGACTACTTTAAATAAACTTCAAACTTACAAAAACTCTGAACCAAATAGTTCGATTTACATTTAAAGGGTCATCTTCTAGTCCAAATTTATTTTCTACCGAGACCCTTTACTTTTGGCACAATATGAAAACAATTTCGTAAAAATTCAGTGCGTACAGTAAACCTACCTTGAACCTTGCAAGACATGGAGCAAAACTGTGACAAAATGTTCAGGATTTGTGGATACATTGCTTAATATAATGAAAGCTGTTATACTAATAAAGGCGATGTAACCCAATATTAAATGGGGGAATGATTGAATAGCATATTTAATTTTTGCAAGTTTAAAATCTATATTTTAAACTAGTTGAAAGAAATTTATGTAGAAATATCTCACCATTTGCATAGGTTTTATAAATTTATTTGTTGCAAACGTAAACCGGCCATATTATTATGGGCCTGGGCTCGTATTTAATAAATTCATCTCTGAAGAAGTACGCAATAATATTTTTTACAGTTCATATTGTGTTCTCTAATAATACATTACAATGAACAAAAATAAACAATAATATAAATAAATATTAATTTGTAAAGCACCTTATACAGTAACGAATTTAAAATCATGTATTTCCAGCGAATTTGGAATCGTAGAGTGCAACATCGCTACGCGTACAGCATAATTCATTTGGTTTTTCTGAAGTCGCGGCGAAGTCGCCTGAATGCACTCCATTTTTACCTCTCGCTAAGAGAGGTATTGGATTCATGTTAAAAATCGCATATCCAGATTTTATTGAATAAGCACGTTTTAAGGTCCCTACAATCCGATTTTAACATTTTTACGATGATGTCTGTGTGTGTGTGTGGATGTGTGTGTGTATGAGTGTGTGTGTGTGTGGGATGTTGGAAGGACGGTTACTCAAAAACTATAAGACTTAAAATTTGTTTAACAACGTATTTCCCAATCGGACATTCATGGGAAGATCTGAAAAGGTTTTGGTAACAATTGGACAACCGGAAGTAGAAGATTCTTGAAAAAAAATCTTCTAAATATTATTTTTTGAAATTTTTTCTTGATAATATTAAAGAAAAATAAATTCTCTTTCTGATACATTTAAATATTTTTATACATATTTTATAGATTAGAGATAAAAGGAATATAATATATAAAATAATATTGTAATTAATTTTACAACCGAAAGGATGCCATGAAAAATAGTTGCAAATTTAAATTATTTGTAACTGACAGATAAATGTCAGTGTCAGAAATAATGAGTAATGAAAGAAAAATGTATTTGGAGAATCCCTTAATTCTTGATCTGTGACTATTATGGAGATGAAAAGTCTAGGTTGAAGGACTTAAATTTGTTTCAAACATTATGGGACAATGTATACCAGTACTGTAGACTAGAGTAACTTTGAATTGCGAAAAAGCTATCAAATTCTTCTCAAGTAAGTTGTAAATATTGACAAAATTACACATCGATATAAGAATAATCGGAGTGCAATCTATCCGTCACTTTATTAAAG
Source organism: Harpalus rufipes (assembly GCA_951394225.1). Lineage (NCBI taxonomy): Eukaryota > Metazoa > Arthropoda > Insecta > Coleoptera > Carabidae > Harpalus > Harpalus rufipes. The sequence goes on from OX596283.1 coordinate 4,135,108, forward strand.
GGAATTAAGGTTATTTAGATATAACAAGTATGAAAAAATAAAATGTAATAGAAGATATATAAGAATAGATGCACAATCCAGATATTTACATTTTAGACCGCCCAAAATTAATGTTTTTACTAGAAGAATATGAAGAGAAAGTAAACAAAGTTGTTCGAATTGAAAATTGCTGTTACCAGCCTAATATTTATATATGGTAAACTCTACTTTGTAATTTATTGTAACATAATTTATGGTAAATATCTTTATGTTGAGACATGCTATTATTGAATAATAAAGAAGTTTATACGTCATAGATTTATATGAATATATTATTTGTATTTATAAAAATAATCTTTGCTTTATGCATACAGCCAGGTAAAATATACGGCGAGAGGTTATGTGCTGGCCACATCAGATTTTTTTAATTTTTTTCGGGTAAAAAATATGTTTCCTGGTTTAAATATTATACCAATCAATTCGATAGATTTTTGGGGTCATTTTGGTTCATAATTAATATAGTACGTCGACAAATTTGGACTAGTAATTGTAAAAATAATTTTCGTGAAAATGTTCTACATTATATATGAGGCATACTCAATGATGAGTGAATACAATCCCAAATAAATAATATATGAAATACAAAAACGAAAAGTCACTAATGATACTTTCTTATCATAGATAAGTGTAGATAAAAATTAATGATACTAGCTAATGTCAGCTTTATTGTATAATTTTGTATGTTTGGTAATGAAAACAGCCGATTAGCATAAGCTTAGTCTAGTATCGGCCCTTGTGTAGGGTGGTACGGGCATTAAGTTAGCTTAGCCAACACCATTTGATAGATTTTTGTTTAATTGAATATGTAACAAGGGTATGGTAGATCCGGGATCAAGTAGGTTTAGGCCGAAACATGTGGTAGGGTCTGTAATATTTTCGTTCTGGTTTATGATGGTATTCTTGGATACTGCGTGATTTGTTTTCAGGATTTCAGGATTTAAGGGATTTACAGCGAGGAGAATTTAGATTTAACACACTTCTTATAAATACTTGATACGGAACGTTGCCCTTTTCTGTAAAACAATAATTTGCAATATTTTGTTCATGTATTAACTCTTTCAAAGAACAAGAAAAATATAAATTGCACTAGAAAGAATGAATTAAATTATAGTTATTCAGATTTTTCGTCCGTAAAGATACTCGTAGTGAGTCATTTGAATATTTCTTAGTAAAAAAATTGCAAGTTGTTTGAAAATTCAAATTCATTAAAATTTCTATCTTGGCTTGATTTGGGACTAATGAAACATAAACTTAGCTTGACTTGTAACTTATAGTTTCCTAAATATAAGGTTTGGCTTGGTTTTTAAGCTTTTTAAAACCAACCAAAACTTTAAGCGAAATACGCAATTCTTTTAGCTTTTCAGTTCAAAAGATAGGTTTGACTTGACCTAAAATACCAAACTCATAAAAATATTGTGCTTGGCTTGGGCTTAATGAAACAAAGTTTGACTGGAAATTTAAAGCTTTTTAAAACGTCAGGTTTGGTTTTATTTTTCAAGCTTTTTTCAACATATCAAGCTATTAAGTTTCAACCAAGTCTTTGAGTCTCTAATTGATACAGTTTCTTTATGTCCCTGATTTTCGTCGTGTTCTCAAGAATTGTTTTTAATAAGCAAAGACTCCTAGTCTTTAAAAATAATAAAAATATATCATTCTTTGTTATCCTGTAAAATTTGTGGGTATTTCTACTCATTTTCAAGGTAAAAAAATAACAATTTAAAAAGATATATAATACATTTTTTTATCTCTTAACAGTTTCATAGTTAAAATCTCCCCAAAAAACAAACGAATTGCAAAATAAACAAACTAGTATCACTCACGCAAATAATGAATAAGTAAAATCCCAAACTCCAACCCTATATTTTTTATCTGATAAGATACTATTTCATTTCATTTGTTTGCCGAATGACGCGTGGTGTTGATTCAGTAATTAATTATATATACAGGGTACGCTTGAATCATTTCCATCCTTAAACAAAGTCTTAAAGTTGGATTCAGATTTCCAGGGCATAAAATCGTAAGATCTCAATTGCGGGTGGTTTTTTTGCAAGGGTAGTAAAAGTTTATTGACAATAAAATCACAGTACTCGTATACGGATTCGTATTGTAGGGTATTACAGTATACACCTGTAATTTCAAATTTGTAAGGGAGAAATATACAATTTTACAGCCGGTGTTTTACGGATATAGTAAATTCAGATTCTCAGTAATAAATAAATAAATATATCATCACGGCTTATTACCCATTTCTGGGTGTTTCTCTTAGGACTATCAAAAACTGCGAAATCTACTTACTGTTTAACTAACGGTTAACGAATTAATTAACCGAAAAACCAAATACCTGATTATTGAACAATAACCGGTTTTAACTGATCATCAATCCAATTTTTAACCAGCCTTGAAACAGGTTTGTAGCCATTCAAGATATCAGTTTTTAATTGGTCAGAAAAACCTATTTCAATCGTTCACTTGGCAGAAATCGACAAATAACTGTCTATAAACCACTTTAAAACTATATAGACATCGGCTATTTACCGGCCCAAAACATGATTTTAGGCTGCCAGATAATCGGTTATAGCCAGTCAGAAAAACCGGTTATTAGTCGCTGAAACTGTATAGCCTGCCAAATAATCGGGTTTTAGCCAGTAAATAATTAGCTATAAACCGGTTAATAACTATACAGGGTGTCCCAAATTTAAAGGTCCACCCTGTAATAACAGATACAATACCTCAAAATAAGCATAAATTGTTAGATAAACATACGGCCGATCTTGCTTCGTTTTCGAGTTATTGTGTTTCAAACAAGAGGACTTTAATTTTATTGTTAACATCTAGTAGTTGTCACGATTGTCGTTTGTCGTTTGTTTTTGTTTTAATAAAAGCCACTCGACTTCTTTGCTTGGGGAACATTAAAAGAGAGAGCTTATAGTCAACCTGTAAATACCGCTGCTGAATTGCAAGACAAAATTAGGGTCGCATGTGACGAAATCGTTGCTGAGCAATGTCTAGCAGCTATTTATGATGTTAATCAACGTGCCACAGCTTGTCTTCGTGCGGGTGGTGGACACTTTGAACAATTATTGAAATAATAATAAAAATATTAGTTTGGCTTTTGCGTTTATTTTTAACTAAACTGTTAGGTTAGCGATGGCACTTCTTTACCTTCAAGCTGCCATAACTAATATGTTTTTCTAACAATTTATGCTTATTTTGAGGTATTGTATCTGTTATTACAGGAGACCTTTAAATTTGGGACCCCTATATAAATACTGGATATTAACTGACCAAAAACTTTAGCCGATTAAATTATGAATATAAACCGGCTAAAAACCGGTCAAAAACTACAATTTACCGGTTATCCAGCTAATTAGATTCTTTAGTATTAAAAAACCGGCTTCTTTTAAGCGAATAACCGGTAACTGGTTAAGCGAATATTTTTTGACAATCTTAGTCTCTCTTTCATCATATTTCTTACATTTATTTCTTTTGATTCCAGGCTATCATCTACGAAGGACAAGACAAGAACCCAGAAATGTGCCGAGTTTTGTTGACACACGAAGTCATGTGCAGGTATGTATCTTCTTTCTCTTTCTTTCCCACGCAGTTTCTTATACAAGTATATACTTCCTCCTGAAGTGCTTTACAACGCACAGACCATTTTCACGAGGGCAGCGTTTTACGGGGTAGCTTATAGAGTACAAACGGTTTCGTATAACAATATAGCAAGTAAAATCTTAGGCGAAATTATCTCACACCTAAGGGATGAAAATTCTTTATTCAATTAAAATATTTCTATTTTACGAGTATGTGCGGGTTATTTGAGTCTTTGGGAAGTGCACTACAGAAAATTATTGCGTATTTTTGAGGGAAATTAACTGGTTTTTTATTCTTAAGAGCGCTGAAAATAGTTGCTTGTTGTGTTTATTTTAAAATAGTTAGGCTGCATTGAGTGGTGCGCGTAAAGGGAGAGATTGTGGAACAAAGGGAATTTTGAGGGGTGCGGAACACGGCAGACTCCCCTGGGATTGGAGGAAGAAGGGGACTATTTTAGGGTTCCTTCTGACAACATCATCCACTCCTCCCCCACACACACCCTCAACTACCAACGCAAGACTTCTACACCTTACATACACATCGATGACTTTCTCACACGAACGCAGAAGCCATTTTCTCATTTTCACCGATATATTTGCTACATATGAGCCTCGTCCAACATCAATTGGCGTATCCACTTTAATTTATTTTATTTAGTTAATTTATTACTTATATGAATACAAACTATGTAATATTTTGGAAAAAAACGTTCTTTAAACATAAGGCATAATGTGGCATTTTCAGCCATTGTTTTTGCAGTAAATTACTATTGTAATTCTTTTAGACATTTTATTTAATAAAACCTAATATCCCTATAACATAAATACGTTTAATTTTTTTTTAGTTTTTCTTGAATTGTTGATAAAACTAAGTATTATTCCATTTTTACATTCAAACAAAATATTTTAGAAAACATATTTTGCTATGTGCCTTTAGAACGACAATGTCCGTATTATTTATAAAAATTGTCGATAATTTATGTTAGTTATTATTTGTCTTATAAATAAACTAAATAAAATAAAATTAAACCGGGTGAGCCAACTGATATGGGAAGGGGTTCGTAGAACCTATGTCAGAGTACCACTGTTTTTAATTAAATAAATTCGAAATATCCTTTCAGTGAACACTCAAATAAGAAGATAATAAACACATTCGTTAAGCGTTAACAAAATAATCAGCATATTAACAAAGTTATACCAAACTAAACAAAACCGTAGTCTGAGAAACGACTCGTCAGTACCAATTTAACTTTTGTAACGTGTACATGTATTTATTGTTTTCATTAAAGTAAGTAATCAAACAAATAAAATATCTACTATTGATGGAAAAGATTTTCGAAAGACCGGATTACCTAACACCAGAATTATTTTCTGCAAGTTAAAACGTGTTATTTGAGTCCGTCGTAAATAAAATTTAATAAAAAATGAGTACTTGCTAATATAATTGTATATCAGTATTCAATTGTTAATGTTAATTATTGTGGATACTGTGTCTAATTCTTATTGGTTTCATTTCAGTCGATGCTGCGACAAGAAATCATGTGGTAACCGAAACGAAACTCCTTCAGATCCAGTCATCATAGACAGGTCAGTCACTTTATTTCACATTCTGTATTATTGTATTGCATTTGTGTACAGTAGAAGGTATATTGTATATGTAGTCGTAAGCGCTGATATCTCAGGGTTACAAATACGTTCCCTTGAGGATGTTTCGATCGAAAGGAAACGAAAGGAAGACATCTTCAGACGAGAGATAGATTTTTCGAAGTATACTGACCTAGAAAGGGAGTCACTTCACACGGGGAAACACCTACAGTCTTACATATAATATAAAAAAATCTGATGTGGCCAGCACATGATCTCCCGCCAATTCCATGTTTAAAATAGCAATGAGATTTAATTAAAGTATCGTTTGTAAACAAAATCTTATTTGTTGTTCCAATAAATAGAAAATTCTGGGTTATATTTTATTGTTTCTCCTCGAAAATATGTTAAGAGCTCCAAATTAAGTACCACTTCTGGTTTAGCATATATAGTTCAACTCTAATATGTTGTTTCAAATTATATAATACCAAATTTGAAAAGTTTTACATCATATTTTAATATATTTTTTCAAGAAAATCTGTTTAGAGTCTCCAATAAAGAAGTGATTCACAAAGTGGCAATGTCGCCCCCGTTTGGGCGCTGGATAGATCCAAGGCGGCGATGTTGACCTCAGGGTTAATAGGGGGGCATATACAGGCAGTAAGTGGGCGATGAGTCCTAGAAATACGAAAACGCTCAAAATTTAACCGACTAAAATATTTTACAATATTTTTCCTCTTGAATGTACAAATATTCAACAATGCATCGTCGCATTAGTTTCAAATTTCAAACAACTCGAAGGATCGACGTAAAACGATAAAACTCTCCTCATTTACTAATAGAAAGACTAAAAATTATAACCACCATGGACACAGTTCGACTTCTTATTATGAATATATATATATATATATATATATATATATATATATATATATATATATATATATATATATATATGTACAGTGTGTTAATTAAAAACCTGGCCATAGGCGTTTAACATGGGAAATCAGTTTTTCCTTGCGCAAAAGTTCCCAAATTATTTTAGACAAAAATACTTCAAATAAATGTTGTAGAGAATTAAATTCTGCATCCAGATTAGTAATAAGATTTTATTTTCGATGTTTCATAACCGAGAAAATCAATTTCAAAGTTTATCGAAAATTGCTGATTTATAGCGATAGCCATGGAAGTCAAACAAAATTACAAACAATTGTATGACATCTTAACTGTCAAAGAAAGTTTGTGTTTTGTGATTTTCGTTCAGTAACATATTTTTTTGGAAGTATGGAACAGTTTTCTCATGAAGAAAAGCTTCAGATTATAAAATGGTGTTACTGTGGACAAAGCTATAGAAAAATACGTGATTTAATAAGTGTAATGTGGTCACATCGACAAATTCCAAGTAAAACCACAATAGAATCTTATTACAAAAACTTAAAGCTGTAATTTCCAATGAATGTAGAAAAATAAATGCCAGACAGCTGCATAATGTTCGACATGGCTTTTATAATAGACTTGGGTATTGCTTAGCGCAAAATGGAGGGTTATTTGAACATTTAATATAAAATTATATTCATTCTAGTTTTCTGTTTTTCTTTTTAAATAAATACATTATTCTTGTTTTCATTTTTATTTTATTTTGTATATGTTGACAGCTATGTATTCTAAAAAAGTTAAATTCTAATTCATTGTGTCAATGTCATACAATTGTTCGTAATTTTGTTTGAGTTTCATGGCTATCGCTATAAATCAGCAATTTTCGAAAAACTTTGAGATTGATTTTCTCGGTTATGAAACGTCGAAAATAAAATCTTATAACTAATCTGGATGCAGAATTTAATTCTCTACAACATTTATTTGAAGTATTTTTGTCTAAAATAATTTGGGAACTTTTGCGCAAGGAAAAACTGATTTCCCATGTTAAACGCCTATGGCCAGGTTTTTAATTAACACACTGTATATATATATATATATATATATATATATATATATATATATATATATATATATATATATATATATATATATATTATTTGATTTTCATCGCAAGAAACAATAATGGACTTTCAGCGACATGAAATCAAATATAACATATAACATTTGTGACATCTATGTAAATAACTACTAGCTGTCATTCTGACACGGACCCACAAATCTGCTTGCCAAGGCCAACAAAGTCACATGTCTGCTCGCGCTCTATAAGTAACGAATTTAACATTTCTTCTACACACAAATAATTGAAATTATCTTCTTTCGTTCTATGAGTAATTTTGTCCTACTCTTCTAATATGTTCAAAATTCTTCAAATTCATTGACGGTATTAGCGGTATTTCTGAAGGATATATGTAATATTAATATACCTATAATTTAAATACATATTTAATTAATAATACAATAATATATATTAAATATACTCGTACTTTCCAGAAAAATATGATTTTTGACACTGACATTTTGCATTTATCTGTAAATATCTCAACTGTTTTTTGGGCAACGAGATTAATTACAACAGATTATTCTATATTATTATATACTATATCTTCAAACCTATACGAGATATAATAAAAAAATTAAATGTGTCAGATTGAGAATTTAATTTTCTTTAATATTACCAAATTTTCAAAAAATAATCTTTAGAAGATTTCTTTTAAGAATCTGCTACTTCCGGTTGTCCAATTGTTACCAAAACCTTTTCAGATCTTCCCATGAATATCCGATTGGGAAATATGTAGTTAAACAAATATAAAGTCTTATAGTTTTTGAGTAATCGTCCTTCCAACGTCCCACACACATACACAAACACACATACACACATACACACACATACATCCACACACACACACAGACACACATACACAGACAGACATCATCGAAAAAAATATTAATATCGGATTGTAGGGACCTTAAAACGTGCTTAATCATTAAAATCTGGATATGCGATTTTTAGCATGAATCCAATACATCTCTTAGCGAGAGGTAAAACTGGTGGTAGTGTCTATATATTTTTATTTATTTATATCGTTACTTCGGTAATCACTTGAGTGTCTGTAGTCTTACATAAGATCATTACTTAGCTTTACAAAGACTAACCAATTTCGTCGAAGTCACGAACTGTACTCACGAAACTATAGCCTCCTCTCAATTTTTCTCTTATAATTAGCTCTATTGTTGTACAATCGAATCAAACAGTAATACAAAACTCCACATACGAATAACTAAATTGAATTTGTCTAACCATTACCCAGATGACTTATTGAAAGACAAGGACAACTGCTAGGGAAGTGTTGGTATGAGAGAGAAGAAGCAGGGAGTTGATAGAATTGTAACAAAACATATGCACGCGACTTGACAATCGCCGGTCACGTGACCTTTAGGGTAGAACAAATTACGGGCTAAGCCGCACGCTTCAAAACATCAATTTTTCAAATTGCCTTCAAGAGATTTTAATATGAACTAGGGATCGAATGGTTACTAATTTAATATTACTTGGAAATAAACGAAATATGAAACCGCCCTGTAATAAGTTGAAATACTACCCCAAACCAAACAAAATTATGGATAAAACTATAGTATTCATGAATTTGAAACAGCCAATTTCAAAATCCCAAAATCAATCTGATATATTTCTGATTAATGCCTTGTACAATTATCATCTTCCCTATTCATTTCCAATTGAAAATCAGTGTTAAACAACCCCTTTAACAAACAGGTCCACGAAGCGAGTGTTTATAAAGATAAACAAATGTTATGCGAGTGGGGCATGTGTGATAAAAACGCTTCATACATGAGTACCTCCTGTCAATCCGATCATGTATGTTGTGGGTGTCACACTCAGCTAATCACCGACCGACAAACGTAGAACGTATTGTGCGTACCCGCGATTATTAGCCATATTCCATAGCACAGACCATAGAAAATGTACAACAATGAAGAGGATTGGTATTGTTTTAACCACAAAAAGAGTGCTGTACACTCTTCCATTTATGATAGGGTACAAGATTGAAGGCAATTATTTGTGGTGAAAAGTCATTTCATTGATTCGGCTGTTAGTATTTTTACCTCTCGCTAAGAGAGGTATTGGATTCATGCTAAAAATCGCATATCCAGATTTTATTGAATAAGCACGTTTTAAGGTCCCTACAATCCGATTTTAACATTTTTACGATGATGTCTGTGTGTGTGTGTGTGTGTGTGTGTGTGTGTGTGTGTGTGTGTGTGTGTGTGTGTGTGTGTGTGTGTGTGTGTGTGTGGATGTGTGTGTGTGGGATGTTGGAAGGACGGTTACTCCAAAAACTATAAGACTTAAAATTTGTTTAACAACGTATTTCCCAATCGGACATTCATGGGAAGATCTGAAAAGGTTTTGGTAACAATTGGACAACCGGAAGTAGAAGATTCTTGAAAAAAAATCTTCTAAATATTATTTTTTGAAAATTTTTCTTGATAATATTAAAGAAAAATAAATTCTCTATCTGATACATTTAAATATTTTATTATATATTCCATAGATTTAGAGATAAAAGAAGTATAATATATAAAATAATCTGTTGTAATAAATTTGACAGCCGAAAGAATGCCATGAAAAATAGTTGATAATTTAAATTATTTGTAACTGACAGATAAATGTCAGTGTCAGAAATAATGAGTAATGAAAGAAAAATGTACTTGGAGAATCCCTTAATTCTTGATCTGTGACTATTATGAAGATGACAAGTCTAGGTTGAAGGACTTAAATTTGTTTCAAACATTATGGGACAATGTACAGCAGTACTATAGACTAGAGTAACTTTGAATTCCGAAAAAGCTATCAAATTCTTCTCAAGTAAGTTGTAAATATTGACAAAATTACACATCGATATTTGAATAATCGGAGTGCAATCTATCCGTCACTTTATTAAAAGGAATTAGTGTTATTTAGATATAACAAGTATGAAAAAATAAAATGTAAAAGAAGATATGTAAGAATAGATGCACAATCCATATATACATTTTAGACCGCCCAAAATTAATGTTTTTACTAGAAGAATATGAAGAGAAAGTAAACAAAGTTGTTCGAATTGAAAATTGCTGTTACCAGCCTAATATTTATATATAGTACTCTACTTTGTAATTTATTGTAACATAATTTATGGTAAAATATCTTCATGTTGAGACATGCTATTATTGAATAATAAAGAAGTTTATACGTCATAGATTTATATGAATATATTATTTGTATTTATAAAAATATTCTTTGCTTTATGCATACAGCCAGGTAAAATATACGGCGAGAGGTTATGTGCTGGCCACATCAGATTTTTTTTATAAATTTACTGTACATACTGTGTCGTCTTCAAGATTTGAACCACATCAAAATTCCGCTAGTGAGTCACCAATACTCTCTCTTTCCATCATCTTGGTGTCCGGCTTTCAAGGTCGCTATAGCCACCTGGGACCGCTGTACAGCTGATATCCTGCACTACCGCTACCCCTCACTGGTTCGGTGATGAATGATGACGTCACCCTGCTCCTGCTATGCTCCTGCTTCGGGCTTCGGGCTCGCCCTCGGGAAGATATTGAATACGGGCGCGCGGGAGGATAAGGCACTCCTGCATTATGTATGAGGCGGCGTACGGCACACGGTGTACGGCAGGGCTACGCGTACCACTATGCACTTGTATACACCGACAGGAATTTAGAATTTCAAATACACAACGTAGAATGGAATCATAAAATACTCTGGTTTTATTCTCACACCGGAGAAGAAGTTGATCTATATACTACTACCACTTTACTGAACAACGAAAATCGAGAGAAAACTTACATGATCCAACAAATTGTCCTACAAAATTCACAATAAAATTATTATTAAAATGAACACTAAGAACATAAATAGTCAAGCTGGATTGAGTACGATTTATACATTGATGGGTGTTCGTTTATATTATACATAATTCACAGAGTATTTTATGTTTGAAGTCAAGCTAAAAACGAGCAATAAAGTAATGAATGGGTGAACAGCTAAACCACAGTCTGTATGTTCAGTATAACGTGTCTAAGATGGAGATTTCAAATAGAGATATAGTCGTTAAATAAAAAAAAATCTTCACACGAGGTTCTCATGAACAATAAGAGTTTTGGTTGAATTCGAGTTATGATGTCAATTTTTATATTGGTGTCATATTAGAAAATAACATTATTGAAAAATAAATATTTTTGTTTTCCAACGATGTGTGTTCATTTGTTTCAAATGACAAAAGAATAAGGGGTAAAGTATTAATATATTCCATTATACAATTTCGATCTATCAGCGGCATATGAATCCTATTCTATTATCCTGTATTTTTGCCAAAATCTTGATCTAATATTCTTTATTCCTTTTTACCTCCCGCTACCCTTGGTAAGGGAGGTATAGGGATCGTGCTAAAAATCGCATATCGAGATTTTGGTAAATGACCACGTTTTAAGGTTCCTAGAATCCATTTTTAACATTTTTACGATGATGTCTGTGTGTATGTATGTATGTATGTATGTATGTATGTGTGGATCCTGTATAGTGTATACGCTCTAACTCAAATACTATCATTCAGAAAGTTTTGAAACCATGTATTTCTACCTTATTATAATATGGAAATATCTGATTAGATTTTGGTGGCAATCGGATAACCGGAAATGGCAGTTTACAGCTCAAAATAGTTTTTCTTCAAAAAATACCTTTAAATGTAATTTTTTCTCAATTTGTTACTATAAAAATTAAGTTTGCTTTAATATTTTTTGTATATATTGTATGGATAAATTTATAAAGTAATATAAAAATTATATACATAGTTAAATGGCGGGAGGTACTGTGTTGGTCACAACAGATTTTTTCTTTAATATGTAAACAGTTAATTATGTATTTAATTATTTTTACCATTATCTTCTTATATATATTTCTTTTTCTTGCTGCTGGTGAAGTACTTTGTATTATTTGCTGCTTCTTGACGCTTTCCTTTCGCTAACTGTTTAGCGACCGTGTGAAATAAAGTTGCAATTTGGTAAAGCGACAGTGCGATGAGCGAGAAATATGGCTGGCATTTTATCAAGTGTAATATTTGTCAACAAAAATTTAACTCATTTGAAATTCCGTTTATCAGGGGCGCCATTATTCAAAGAGAATTGAGGCATTCGTCAACGGGATCATTGTGAGGGCGAGCGTGATGAAATGACATTTGTACGCAATCATCAGCAGATAACCGTGCCATCATCGCGTAACGTTCAACCAGATAAATAAAATCACCACTGCCCAACAGAGCCGTATCAATATTTATTAGTGACTGACAGCACACGAGGTAAAACTCAATGGAAATGGATCACTCTACGAAAAGAAGAGATTGACACTTTTCTCTACTGATAGTTCACAAGGTTAAAGGGCACTATTACGACCTTACTTTCCGGGTTTGAATCAACAATATTTATCTATTTTCTTCTTTATTGATCAATGACAAACTTTCAAAGATACCAACGAAATATTGGGGCACTCTTTATGATAGTTAATTCACATAAACTATTTTCCTGCTCTTAGAAGGGTAGTGCATATTATAATCTTCTCCTCTTTTGAAAATCGTTAGCTTCCCTCGTAATTCTGTTTGGGTAATAAGGTGCATGTGCGTCCCCTCTTCTATAAATCCTATTCCATCACCCGTCATCCATCTGTCAAGACATTAATAAGCCCGGATAAAAATCCTAATTGCACCAGAAATATTATCCATAGTACAGTGAACGTTGATCCGATCATGGGAACACACAAATTCAATCGACAAAAGTTTATTAGCTACAGAAGAGACACAATAGCGGAACTCTGACTTTGAGAGGAGTGCATAGTGTTATGCCTAGTCAAACAAAAGAGAAAAACGCAAGGGATTGTTCCTATAAACTTAGAAGATAAGATATCTAGTTTTGCAACACTGATAGGGGACCATTATCTTAAATGAGATGCAGTTTTTAATACCTTGTCCCATTTGGCTCTGGATGATGTTAAATCTAATTTCCGGATCGTCAAAAATGTTGTTATCTGTAACTTTTGATCGTTTTGGTATTCCCAACCATTATAGTATATTTTTTTGCTAAAAAATGCCCAAAAGTCTCCAATCAGTCGCGCTTGAGAAACATTTGGGATTATATTATTATTCTACCTATCTCTCTTTCTTTCTCTCTCTGTTTTCTATAAAATTTTGCAGCATCTGCTGATTCGCTCCAGCCGGGCCGTTTTCTATTGCATTACATTTTTTTTTTTCGAAATTTTAAATCATTTCTGACTAAAGTTCTGCTAACAATCATCTTTAAAATTCTAAATCGTCGAGGTAATTTGCGCGATGACGTTCAAACTTTGTCTTGAGCACTTTAAATGAGTCTGTTGATTTGATTTGGGGGCAAAACTTTGGGACGCCCGCTTTTTGGTAAATTAATTCATACTACAGAATACAGCTTCTTCACATACCCGTCTAGTTCAGTAAATAGGCGTCTATCCAATATTTTGATCCCCAAAAACGTTAACAATTTCACGTTTCGGTTATTTGTCCAACTAACCTATAGACAGGTTTGCGTATTTCAAGTTTGTATAATATGTTTCAAAACTTTTTCTGACAATTTAAGATGGTATATTATAAAACGATTATTATGTATTTATTATATGAAGTGACAATAACTAGATTAGACCTTATTTAGTAATAAAATTTAGAGCGTAAATTTTTTCTCAAAACTTTTGTTATACACGTCAGTTGGCCAACTCATGCTTCGAAAACTCGGGCCGACTTTGTGCGTTATATTTAGAAAAGTATACAAACTAAATAATTGTTTGTCATTTTATAAAATGCCTAGACAACTGCCAGATTATAAACATCGCTTGTTAAGTTACTGAAGGTTTAACAACCTGACTGCGTTTTTATAAAATAACTAGGCGTTTTATAACTAAATTTTCCGGAGTCTTGTTCCAACCACGGTAAGAGACGGACGTGTGTAATTGAGCTTCGTGGAGATTGTGTAATTTCATTACATTAGTGAAGTGAAATACAGTGATATGAAGAGAAAATGTGTAATAATTAATAAAAATATATCAATAAATTATTAAGAACCTGGCCGAAATAAGGAATTTAGATGAAGATTCTAGCAAATAGCATAGGACAGGATAGGATTCATTTCCAGACGTTAAATCGAAATTGGATAATGGAATAAAGGAACATTGCACCATAATATAAGATGATTAAATGATCGGCACTAAATTCAACTACATAATAATTAAAGACAACATTAAATTTAATATTGTAGATATATTTTATCCACAGTCCTTTTAAGGACTTTTTCGCTTTCGGATATTAATTATCTTTTCAAGTTTACTATCTAACTGTAACAGCATCAAAAATACTGAAAGAAATCAGCAATATTACAAAGCCGGAAGAATGCACCAAATATTCATGAAGGAATAAGATCAACAATTCTGAAATAAAACTGGAAACAAGGATATAGAATTCAACTAGATATCTTTTAAATTTCTAAGGACACTAGTTGGAATTTGGAATGCTATAGGAGGAGTAATGACAACAGAATTAACATACATGCATGTGGTAGAATTTACCCAACATAGATTTCCATTTATTATGATTCATGTTTGTATTTGTTGACTAGTGTGCTTTTCTCTAGTTCGCGTTGTGTCCTGAGCAGGGCTGGTTGCTAGTATATGTGTCCAAAAAACATCTGGCAGGGTAGTCCTGGCGTATCCAGGATTTAGTAGTACGGGGTAGTCGGCTCGGCCAGAGTGTCAAGTCAGGTCAAGTCAAGTTTTACAAGTAAATATTTTCCAATCTGGCTCAGAGTTTTGAACACCTGAAAATACCCAAACCCGAAATTTTCCACTTCACCGGTTATTGCTTAATAGGAAATGAACAATATTAGTAATGAATGCAAACCGTAACGTAACATATCCTAAGCTAACCATTACTAGATCTGAGCAAATTTTTCGAATATAGAATGTAGCATATATGTGTTCCTTCCTATCGGAGACGGTTCCTAGCGCGGGGGTGGTAGGACATAGGGGACCGGGGCGGAGTAGTGCAGAGCCGATGGTGACCAGCGATTTACGTCCGGTCGTGTGTAACCATGACAACCGAGGGGACAACGAACAAGCGACCCTCGCAAGGTTGCCTGCCTCTCTCTCCGAACAGGTCAAAAACACCATCCCAAAAAATAACACAAGATAAAAACTCAAGGAGGACGAAGCAAGATGAGGGATTAACTTCCAACGCAGAAAGGAGAACTCGTTCCGAATCTAGCTTTATAATATTACGGGGTGAAATTAGTGAAATGAGCGCGCCATCTGTTGTCATTAAACAATCAAGATGAATAAAACAAATGAGGGGTAGATAAAGTCTGGTTTCGTGAAAAAATCCGACTCAACCGAACGATTAATCAGCGTATCTACCGTATCGCCTCATATCTAATTAAAAACCATCGATATTCCGGCCAACGGTGGACACTGCAGACGCATTAAGTAATGGCTTTAAGGCCGCAATTACGTGTACTTTATCTAATGGGTCGACAGCAGACTCATACGAGTACATGCAAACAAACACATACATATTCAACAGGACAGGACAGGAGAGGAGAACGAAAGGCGAAAGACGAGGATAGTATACAAAAATATATCACGAATATTGTAATTCACATCTTACATCTACATAACCATCTTAATTTTGCTAAATCTGCTGGCATTACATTCCTCAAGGAATACAAATATTAAAGGAGATTAGGTGTTAACAATTACTTGAAATATTGGTCATACAACATTTATTCTTATAAAACGAACGATTCGATATACAATTATACTTTCTGCAGTGTTTAATTACATCCTAGAACTGAAAGTGCTATTTTATTGAGTGAGGAAGTATATTCTAAGGCGAGCTTTTGAAGCTTGCGAGCTCAGTAATAGCTATTTACGTCATTAGACCGGTAACTAAGCTTTTACGGGCGAGCTAAGTACATCATGGGTCGAGCCCGGTAGAGCGAAACACGTGAACTAGCAAGACCGTAAATGCATACCGACCATGTGTCGTATAATTTTTTTCTGTATTTTTAACAAACTATTTTGAAAGCAAATTATTTAGAATAATTATTATTTAATCAAATGCATCGTGTTTTTTTTTGAGTAAATTGCTGTGATTGTTAAGGTAAAATTTATTAAACGCATCTTAACCTAATTCACAATTTACAAATTATGAAATAGTCAATTTTGAGAGACCTACCGGACGTCGTTTATGTCGTTGCTACGTACTACCGGCCTAGGCTGTAAAAAAAACGAACTCGTTGTTAAGAAGGTAGGGTATAGTTATTTACAGTTGAGTATATAAAAAAAAACACTTTCAGTTCGCGTTGGATACAAATTTTTTTTCGTGGTCCAGAAAAAAAGAACATGTAAATAAAAATATATAGGTATACAGTAAAGTTTTTAAAAATGTCCGATCAAGGTCATTTACGAATTGTATTAATTAAGATTTTAGCTCTGCCCATTCAGTTCAGTAGTGTCGTTTACTTAGTTTTTATGAGAGTAAGTATTCAAAATTCAAAAATAAGTCAACTGTTAATTTTGTTAGCAATTGTAAAACCAAATATGTGATATATAAGATACTGATACAATGTCATTGACACTGACATAAAATAACGTTATTGTACGGCTATGAATCAAGATAATATATCTGAATTAATAAATATACTTACGTTACAGCCAAAATATTGTAAGCAATGAGCATCGAATTTTTGAAAGACATGCGTATTATATCCATCCTTATCGCACACGCTTGTAGTCTTTGCAAATGACCGAGATAAATGTATGCCAATTTGTTAATTCGTTTATGATCGGACGTCTTTAAAAAAATTACTGTATATTGTTTTATATTTTGTTGCGAGGAATTAAGATCGCCATGGAATCATTCATTTTCTGGACGATCTCGAAATATATATATATATCATTACGGCGTATTACCCATGGATGGGTGTACAATCTGCTTTCTGTACAAATATCGGTAATGATAATGACTTTCGTACTATATGGACATTTACCATCACCTCGTGGAGAGGGCACCACAGGAGTCACTTTTGAGCCATTTAAAATTCGAAATAGTTTTGACGTTGATCGGGATCGAACCCGGGTTCATTTCAGGCGTCACCTCACGGGCAAAAAATTATTTGATGTAAACTCTTTTAGAATTTTTCTTGTTGTTGGCGAAAAGAGAACATCAAAACATGAAGAACAAAAGCGAATCTTGTATTGCGTGACTTCCGTTTCCGTTTGTATTGTCAAGTTTGTTTACTGGTGCACAGTATGTCCTTATTTTATATTTATCCCCTGCTAATTTATCCTTCCTTCTCACGATCTCACGAATTTCGGCTATGTTTTATAATAGTTAGTGTTTACTTCCCCGATTGCAAAAAGGCTTCGGAAATGTTATGGAAAACAACGTGGACATCTCCAGCTCCATCTCCATCTGGGAGATATTGGATAGACTTTGCTGCCTTGCCGTCATCTCCAAAATGGAGCAGAGTTGATTGAAAGTTGCACAGGGTGTTACGCAAGGTTTAACAATTCAATCTGCTTTAGTGAACGTGAAAATTGTTTCCCAGTGATTGAGTAAACAACGATGCACTCCTCTGGCTTTCTCGGACGTGCGGAAAAAATGCAATTAAAGAAATCAAGTTGTAGCGCTTGATCAGTTAATTAACAGACAGCTACATAGATGTGGATGTGTAGTAGAACTCCATAAAAACACTAATTAATTAACTAAATGTTTCCTTAACTATTATTACTAAGCGAGTTGAACATTTCTACAAAAGAACTTATACATATTTATATGCGACCGCCATATCTTCCTCAATTCCGCAACAAGAATTAATTTTTCTTCGAACAGTTTCTGTTTATATACCACAACGATCAATACAGAAAAGGATATATCCGGGGCTTAATGCTAGAACAGCTAATTACAACATTTCGTACTTTAGCAAACATTAGAGTATTAATGTTGATTAAAAATGCCGCTAATTCTGTAATTTATACTGTTTGTAACACTAAAGCCCTTCGAGATTTTTACTGACATTGGTTATTATTGCAACAAGTATTTTTTGTTTTATGATACATCATTGGCTCAATAAAGACCGATTCCTATATGTTTCTTTAAATTTTTGGTGTTTTCATAAACAGTTTCATTTTGGGGAAAAAATTGACATTGGTTATTCTTGCATCAAGCGACATTAGACACAGCCGACATTTATTATAAAGCAAAAAAATACTGCATATTCTTATACTTATGTCGTAGGTAACTTATAAAATCCTTCTTTTCCTTTTTATCTCTCGCTAAGAGAGGTACTGGATTCATGCTAAAAATCGCATATTCATATTTTAATGATTAAGCAGGTTTTAAGGTCCCTACAATCCTATTTTAATATTTTTACGATAATGTCTGTGTGTGTGTATGTGTGTGGAGACGTTGGAAGAACGATTTCTCAAGAACTATAATACTTCATATCTGCTTGACTACGTTTTTCTTAATCGGACATTACTGGGAAGAGCTGAAAAGGTTTTGGTAATAATTGGACAACCGAAAGTAGCAGATTCGTAAAAAAAACTTCTAAATATTATATATTTTATTATATTTTAAGAAATGTCAAGTTCAAATTTCAATATTTATTTTCGTCTTTATGTTTAAAGAAAGATTTTTTTAAAAATATATTTATTAGAAAATGAACTATGTTCTGCTTTAAATCATATTTTGATAAATTTGATATTATTTATTATTGTTATTAAATAATGAAATTTGACATATTTTAAAACAGCGTTTTAGTTAAAACAAGGCTTGTGCTATCAGCCATTATGTTTAGATATATTTAGAGAAATATCCAAACTAATTAATTCCAAAATTCATCATTTTATAATTTGCTTAGTCATTTTGAAAAGAACTAGGTGTTTATTTTACCAAACTGCCTACTATATATACACAATAAAGGCATCAATAAGATGTAAAATAATGGTCCATATTACGAGGGCACTTTTAGAGTAAAAACGTTTGTATGGAGCGCGCTTTTACATTATATACTTATGAGGTGTGTGCTCCATAAAAGTACTGTCTATAACACGAATGCCCTCGAAATTTCACATATTATCAGGCCTATTCTGTAGTTCAGTGGTTCATTTTTAACAACTGGTTTAAAAATTTAACCAATCAAGTAGGTTGACATACAACAAAAAAAATCTGATGTGGCCAGCACATAACCTCTCGCCGTATATTTTACCTGGCTGTATGCATAAAGCAAAGATTATTTTTATAAATACAAATAATATATTCATATAAATCTATGACGTATAAACTTCTTTATTATTCAATAATAGCATGTCTCAACATAAAGATATTTTACCATAAATTATGTTACAATAAATTACAAAGTAGAGTTTACCATATATAAATATTAGGCTGGTAACAGCAATTTTCAATTCGAACAGCCTTGTTTACTTTCTCTTCATATTCTTCTAGTAAAAACATTAATTTTGGGCGGTCTAAAATGTATATATGGATGTGCATCTATTCTTACATATCTTCTTTTACATTTTATTTTTTCATACTTGTTATATCTAAATAACACTAATTCCCTTTAATAAAGTGACGGATAGATTGCACTCCGATTATTCTTATATCGATGTGTAATTTTGTCAATATTGTAACGTTTTTATTTATATGGGTGAAGTGTAAAACACAGACAAATATTATTAACCAAAGAATACGTTTATTAAACTATAATTAAATAAGGATTAAATATTAAAAGATAATAAAAACAACTAACACTATGATTAAATAATTATAAACACTAAGAATATTATTAAATGCTTAAACACTACGATTATTTATCTAACTAACATTTATATCACTGTACTTATTTATATAACTACATTTATTTATGTTAACAACTGTTAAACTGTTTATTTATATCACCGAGTTCATATCTGGTTGCTTGTATATATGAGACTGAGAGTCCGCCTTCTCCCGGCCAATATTTATATAGCGCGTAACAGTCTAGAAGCCACTAGAAGCCTTCCAAGCGACAATGTATACAAAGGAATGAGGTCACGGCGCAATTAACCTGTCTCAGCGCGTCGGGGATTGCATTACGCTCTGGTACGTTCTTTCGAAGGGATTACGTCATTGTTCGCGAACATGCCATCAGTAGCGGCGCATGCATACTTTTCTCTCAGGGGCGCACGTCACAATATTTACAACTTACTTGAGAAGAATTTGATAGCTTTTTCGCAATTCAAAGTTACTCTAGTCTACAGTACTGGTGTACATTGTCCCATAATGTTTGAAACAAATTTAAGTCCTTCAACCTAGACTTGTCATCTCCATAATAGTCACAGATCAAGAATTAAGGGCTTCTCCAAATACATTTTTCTTTCATTACTCATTATTTCTGACACTGACATTTATCTGTCAGTTACAAATAATTTAAATTTGCAACTATTTTTCATGGCATCCTTTCGGTTGTAAAATTAATTACAACATTATTTTATATATTATATTCCTTTTATCTCTAAATCTATAAAATATGTATAAAAATATTTAAATGTATCAGAAAGAGAATTTATTTTTCTTTAATATTATCAAGAAAAATTTTCAAAAAATAATATTTAGAAGATTTTTTTTCAAGAATCTTCTACTTCCGGTTGTCCAATTGTTACCAAAACCTTTTCAGATCTTCCCATGAATGTCCGATTGGGAAATACGTTGTTAAACAAATTTTAAGTCTTATAGTTTTTGAGTAACCGTCCTTCCAACATCCCACACACACACACACACACACACACACACACACACACACATCCACACACACACACACACACACACACACACAGACATCATCGTAAAAATGTTAAAATCGGATTGTAGGGACCTTAAAACGTGCTTACTCAATAAAATCTGGATATGCGATTTTTAGCATGAATGCAATACCTCTCTTAGCGAGAGGTAAATATGAATTTTTAGTTGTATCCCTATAAAAAATTAACCAGTTGTTACAGAATAGAGTTAAAAATTAACCACCTCCTTAGATTAGTGTCCTGTTTCTTGAGCAGTACAAAGGGCGAAAATAATTCCGTTCACGCGTTGAAATTGAAAACAGTAACTCCCGTAAGGTGAACAGCGAGATTTTATCCTTGTGCGTGGGTGGGCATTGTTTAACATCCACTAAATAACCCTAACAATAGACGCATTGCGTCGCAAGCGTCTTATCTCGACCTACAAGAAGTTATCATTAAAACATTCATCTTTGGTCACATTCAGATCGCAAAGACGGAGATGGAATTATCACTAGACTAGGCAAAGTTGTGAAATTTAAATTGTAGCATCATCTCTAGTATTAAATCTAGGTGTTTGCGTTTAGCAAACGCACACTAAGTTTCCAGGCAAATACGTGATAATTGGGTGTGTGTAGGTAGCAAGTACAGTAACAATGTGGAGTCCAAGTAATCTTAAGTTCTCAACCGCAGAACTTGCTTGGTAAACACTGCAGACTACACAGACTGTGGTCGCAAAATTACGAGAAATTCTAACTGTTTCAAACGGAATTCTTATAATGTAGAAAACAGATTGTCCACCGTAAAATACAACACGTATGTTCTTCACATTTTTGTAAAAATATTATCATTAATTAGTTGCGATCTGTACGATCTATTGTAACATGGCCTTATCTTAGTTTTCTGGAAACAGTCCCAGACTTCTCATGAAGCCAGCTACGGCTCCAGGAGTCATTTTCCGTGAGGTATCTTTTAGCTAGATGAATAAATTAAGCTGGACATTCACATACTATGTCATCAGGTAACAGGCAAATGACACGAATGTATATTTTACTACTTTTGAGATAAATGCATTTTAATATTTAGACGGTTATTATAAAGCTGTTTATGAATACACACTTACACAAATGCAAGTTGCACACAGCGCATCTAGCGGCACTATTTGGAAGTAATAATTACTAAGGTTATGGCAGTACAAACAAAGAACTGTCAGCTATTTACAGCACCTGAATGATTTAAGACATCGGGAGGGGATTCTTTGTATCGAAATACTCTATCACTCTCTTGCGTGTGACGTCAATTCTGTAAGTGTCTATTGTTACGTACAGTAATTTTTTTTAAAGATGTCCGATCAAGGTCATCTGTTTCATGAACGAATTAACAAATTGGCATACATTTATCTCTTTCATTTACAAAGACTATACTTGACTATAATTTCGCTGTAACTTAAATTTATTTATTAATTCAGATATTTTACCTTGATTCATAACGATACGAATAATGTTATTTTCTGTCAGTGTCTCATTTTTCACATATTTGGTTTTACATTTGTTAATAAAGTTACCAGTTGACTTAGTTTTGAATTTTGAATACTTCTACTGTAACATATATTTTTATAATAATAAAATAACAGTAGCATCTTATGTACCCTTATAAAAACTAAGCAAACGACACTACTGAATTTGTCGGAAAGGGCGGAGCTAAAATATGAATTCATACAGTTCGTAGATGACCGGACATCTTTAATTTTTTTACTGTATGTAGTTATATAAAATTAATTTGGCCATATTCGTTGCATCACAAGTAATTTGCTATAATATTCCAAAATAACGCGAATGTAGTATATTAGTATTTTCGGTAATATTACATTTTAGAACTACTTACATTCCTGATTTAGGTTTTATAAATTTCTAGATTCAACTTACTTATAACATATTGGTGCCTTTGTCAGATAAAAATATACTAACCAAGCAACACGTTCGTGTATTCAACTTGCAATCGCTAAAATTGCACATTCGTGCCTTTGGCATACAAATGACGATATGTTCTGAAGTTTTTTCGACCTTTTCGAGTTGACAGATATTGTTTTAAGCTATACCAATCTTATGTATATAGATGGTATTTCAAAGGATTCTTCACAATTTTAGATAAATTTGGGCTTTTAAGGTCCACAAGAAGATTCGTAATTTGACTCGCTTTTTTGCGAGCTCGTCTTCTTTTTCATTACCTAGAACTCCTTTATACCCCGGTATCCAATACAAATGTAACCACATGTTAGTAACATTATTACAAATTGTTTTTCAAAGTCGTTTTTATAAAAACCGTGAACGATTAAAGTATGACCGATTAATGCATTCTGATTTCAATACAGGATCGATTTCTTAAGTGTTCTCCGTGAAATTTAAAATTGAATTACTAGCATTAGTAGGGCCTGTATCCCTATCCTATTCTATGCTGTCTGTCGTATCGGTTGACAATTTGTAGGAATGCTTTGTGTCGAGTAAATGAGAAGGAAACATGGGATTGCTGGTCTGGTCACCCTCTAGATTAAATTGACACGTACGGAGTTTTATTGAGTGCGATCACTTTCTCTACCCCAATACTTGATGACGGCTCATTTAGCAGGAATTACTTAGCAAAGTAACTGCTTCATTCACTGACAAATTCACTCCATCGACAACAAAGTGAGAACAACACATTTCTACAAGAAATAACATGCGGTATACGACATTTTTATTTAACATTATTGAATGCGCAATTTATTATAGTTATGGAGTATAATAATTTTTGGTCGACTGTGACTATTGGTAATTTCCAATTTTAACATGTATGCAGGATGCAGGCTGTAAACCCAGAGCACTTTTATTTAAGGGTATTTTTTACTGTAACAACTTAAATATCACTTTTTTAATTGGTACACTTTGTCAGGTACTTGATGGCTTTTGTTTTATGTAAAAAGTCAATTTCAAATAGAAACAAGTTGACCAGCCATGGTATAGAATGTTTCCAGGCGGTCACTCATCTAATAACTAACCATAGTCACTTTTGCTTCACGCAATAAATCGAGTAAAACTTATATGTACATAATAGATTCTACCTAATTTTCTTAAAGATTATTTTTCTTTCCCAATAGATTCCGTCTGAGGCTTCTTTTTCTTGTTTTCATCCATTTCCCTAGCTTTTCTACAACTACTTTTAGCGCTTTATCGTGGTGTTGCCATTAGAACAAAATGATTAACGGTGAACTATTATTCCTATAATCCATGTTTTAAATAAAAAATCTGTTGTGGCCAGCACAATACCTTCCGTCAATCCTGTGTATAATGTATAAATTCCATAGATAATTTTTCTTGCAAAAGATTCTAAATTTCCAGTAAAATTATTTCATAAAAGAACTATTCAAATTGCACTTGACGCTAACATCTTCTTCTTCTATAACTTTTTCCATTCGTTATGGGTCGCTATTTTTGCGTGTCGTTATCATACAGTTCCTTTTCTCTCAAGTCTTCCGCAATACAGTCCTTCCATCTTATCTTTGGTCTTCCTCTATTTCTTCAACATCCTATTACTAAACTATTCACTCTTGTTCCAATATAATTCTTCATTTCTCCTAATGACATTTTCAAACCAATGTAATGAAATTTCTTATATCTATCTAGAAACTTGTAATACTAGAGTTATTTTCTTACCGTATCTTTCCGTGTTTTCCCCAACATCTACTTCAACATCCTCATCTCTGCCACATTAATTTACTTTTTATTGATACTGACATCTGTCAATTTGAATTATATGAATATGTTAATAGTTTCCATGTTTAGCATAGCTGGCTGAATTATAAAATTTAATTTCTTTAAAATTCTTTAATTCTGTATCTATTGAATATGAAGTATAAAATGTAATCAAATCGTGTAGAGAATAATATATTCTTTAAGTTATAATAACGTTAAATGTCAATAAATCAAATTTAACTGTTAAATCTTCAAATGAGGGTACTTCCAGTTAACCAACTATTACCAAAATCTAATCACTTGTTCTTCTGGATGTAAACTTGAGGAATACGAAAAAAATATAATTTTTGGAATCGTGGTACTGAAGTTATGGGATCCGGAACTTTTGTCACACACACACACACACAGACACACAGACACACAGACGCCCAGACACACAGACACACATACATACAGACATCATCGTAAAAATGGTAAAATCGTATTATAGGGACCCTAAAACATGCTTATACACTAAAAACTCATCATTGATTTTTTTGACCAAAGACAATACCTTCCTTACCTAAAGGTGACGGAAGGTAAAAACCGCCAATCACTCGCCTTTTTTAGTTTTTGTAAACAGTTCAAAGAAAAATGATATTATTTTTGCTACACGTTGCACCACATTTTATCACGTTTTAAATAAGATTAATAAATAAAACTTTGTGCAGATGTTTTAATTAGTGCCGATCACCCACCCAGATTTTTGCTTGACTATACAGGGTGTCTCTTAACTTCGAGCAAAAACTTTAAGGGCATATAGTACTGACCAAAATGAATAAAAAAGCTTCATCAACATAGGAATGATCTTCAACTGTTTCCGAGAAAAGCGAAAAATCTAAGAAAAACTGACAAAGATAGCGATCGAATAAAATTTTGTCTATGTCAGTAAAAAGACTATAAAAAACAATAAAATTTTATATGAAACATTTTTCTCAATTTCTTATAGTTACGTAGTTATATGAAAATTAAATATTGACCAAGGTCGCCACAACATTTCACTTTTGATTTTTATAAAATAACAAAAGGCCATCTAAGATTACCTCTCAAAGGTAAACAAAAAGTCTCAATTAATCAAAATCGTAATTCTTATAGTTTTCGAGATAGCAAAGGTAAATCTCGTAAAAACTCATTTTTCACTGCGTTATATCTGGGAAACTATTAAAGATCGGACACATTTTGACTGAGCTTTTTTTACTCATTTTGATCAGTATTATATGCCCTTAAAGTTTGTGCACCAAGTTAAGGGACATCCTGTATAAATCATAGTGAAATGTAAGATAGAAATTTTTCTGATTTCTAAGTAAAGTATAGTATTAAATGAAAGTGAGTGTTACCTAGTACTCTTCTTGTGTGCTGTGTGTGTTTAATAAATGAGTTTAGTGGCTTAGATCATTAGCGACTTCAAAGCATTGCCGAGAGCACCTGTCCATCACATTCTGATTCTAGTCGGGTTCTGCTGCCATTTACAGCGAGCGGCAACGAGGAAATTTGAATGTAGTTAGACCTGTTTGGCGAAATAATTGAAACACAATACGGATAATTACCGGCGGTTGCTCTGTTTGAAGGAAAAAAGAGGCGCGTGCGTGCTGTACGAATGGCGAGGCCTTTTACAGCAGCGGACAGCTCTGGAATCCGGGAGCCAACCGTGAAAAACACCAACCAGCAAATTGCCTTAACCAGCGACACAGATAAATAAATCATACAACCGAGCCTTCTTTTTACACACTCAAATACAAAATACCAAAATAACTATAAGAGTGTATATGTATGGAAAACTATGTAAAACTAGGATATTCTTACGAATTTTACATTCAGGAAACTAGAATGTCTTTCCTTATAGTTCAGCTCATAAAATATTTCTACTGGCGACTGATCACCCATCCAATTTGTTCAAGAAAGCAAGATTTACTATCATACCCATACCCATCCAAGTTTTATTACCAGATAAAAAAATCTGTTGTGGCCAGCACAATACCTCTCGCCACTTCCTTTTTTTGGTTACATAAGTATAGGGCGCGAACAGTAATGTTACATTTTTGGGCTTCACAAGCAGATGTGTGGGCCCGTTTCACAATGATAATTAGTAATTATGTACATAGATGTCAAATGTTAGAATTTTTCATTAAAAATTTTAAGATTTTCTAAATTTACGTCAATTTATCACCAGGAGTTTAAAATTTACTTGTATGCCTTAGATATTTAACATTTAATTCTGCTCCACATGGAATTGGAAAATCACTAAATTTAGAATGAGAAATTTATACATAATTACTAGCTATCATTCTGACATGGGCCTCCATATCTGCTTGTCAAGGCCAACAAAATCATATGACTGCTCGCTCCCTATTGTATTTAACATTTCTTGTGTACTCTACACCAAAAATTCTACTTACGCATATATCTATTCCATATATATTTAGATTGTTTAATTTTAAATTCATTTTTGATGAAGAAATTTTGTCCTCTTCTAATTTTTCGAAATGTTTCCAATTCTATTAATACATTAAGAAATAATATAATGTATGTACTTCCCAGAAAAACTCTTCAGTAATGTCTTCGGATTTCTGACACTGACATTTATCTGTCATTAAATTTTCAACTATTTTCCATGGCCATTCTTTCGGCTGTAAAATTTATTATAACAGATTATTTTACATATTATATTTCTTTTATCTCTAAATCTATAGAATATATTATAAAATATTTAAATGTATCAGAAAGAAAATTTATTTTTCTTTAATATTATCAAGAAAAAATTTCAAAAAA
The DNA here is from genome assembly GCA_951394225.1 of Harpalus rufipes. Taxonomy (NCBI): domain Eukaryota; kingdom Metazoa; phylum Arthropoda; class Insecta; order Coleoptera; family Carabidae; genus Harpalus; species Harpalus rufipes. The sequence continues at coordinate 4,162,704 of OX596283.1, forward strand.
TATTATTTAGAAGATTTTTTTTCAAGAATCTTCTACTTCCGGTTGTCCAATTGTTACCAAAACCTTTTCAGATCTTCCCATGAATGTCCGATTGGGAAATACGTAGCTAAACAAATTTAAAGTCTTATAGTTTTTGAGTAACCGTCCTTCCAACATCCCACACACATACACACATACACACACACACACACACATCCACACACACACACAGACATCATCGTAAAAATGTTAAAATCGGATTGTAGAGACCTTAAAACGTGCTTATTCAATAAAATCTGGATATGCGATTTTTAGCATGAATGCAATACCTCTCTTAGCGAGAGGTAAAAAACTTTACCTATAGTATACAGTAATGAATTCCTTACTAAAATTGTTTAATATTAATTTCTGGCAATAATGTAGGACAAGATTAACAACAAAGATATCTATTCGAAAAGATGGATCTTCCAAACCACTTAAAGGTAGCGCTTTCTTTCTTTTGCACTACCGGATACAAGTCGTGGTCCTCTTGTCTAACAAGGGTTTGGTTTTAAGTCGTTTACAAATGATCAATTACTATAACACTTGTGAGATTTGTAGTTGGACACCCCAGCGCGTTTTACACGCATCTAAATGCAAGAGATGCGGCCGGAGGACTGGCGTGTTAACTGTCTCTGTGTAGATACGCACAGTTTGCTATTCCGCAGACCTCGGATGCTGTAGCTGTTCGCTAAATGGATATTGCTCTGCTGACTACTCACAAACATACACATGGGAGATCGCATCAGATACAGAAGCAAATGCAAGAACAAGAATTGCTCAGCCGAGGAGGGGGCAATTAGGACATTCTGACAAAAGAAATTTATAAATTAGTAGCTAGTCTCCCCCCACTACTAAAGAATATATTGGTACCTTACGAAAATCGAAAATGGGGTTTCTATGTAGATAGTCTAGCTAATGTCCTAAATTTAAGAACTACCTAAACTCCATTTTGGACAAAGCAATGCCCAGCTAGGAATTACTTACGTAGGCATCGAAATATTAGATATTTTTATGATAATATATTTGCGCATTGGAATAAATGAATATTTTTTATAATTTATGACATATGCCAATCGTATTTGTTGATATTGACATTAGATATTATACACAGATATTTTTAATACATATTACGTTGAGATATGCAAAATAATTTAATTTCTAATGATATATCTTTTACGATAATATATGTATTTTTTTAATTTGTAAAACGAAAATAGAAAATATATATGAAAGCATGAAACAAAGATGGAAATGATCGAAAAGAAAAATATGATGTGGCCAGCACATTACCTTCCGTCAATCCTGTGTATTATGTACAAATTCCATATATAAATTTTCTTGCAAAAGTTCTATATTTCCAGTAAAATTATTTCATAAACAAATTATGCAAAATGCACTTGACACTGACATCTTCTCCTTTAGCTTTTCGTATTCGTTAGGGGTCGCTATGTTTTATTTTCTTTTGCAACTCATTTCTATTTTGCGTGTCGTCCTCATTTACTTCCTTTTCTCTCAAGTCTTCCGCAATACAGTCTTTCCATCTTATCTTTGGTCTTCCTTTGTTTCGTCTACCTTCTATTACTAATCCATCCGTTCTTCCAATATACTTAATCTGTCCTCGTGACATGTTCAAACCAATGTAATCGTCTCTCTTGTATCTATCTAGAAACTTCTATCACTCGAGCCATTTCCCTCATTCTTTCATTCCTTATCCTATTTTTTCGTGTCTTCCCAATATCTATCTCAACATTCTCATCTCTGCCACATTCATTTTCTTTTCATTGACACTGGCATCTGTCAGTTAGAATTTTCTTAATATAGTATCTATTTCCATGGTTAACGCATAGCTGGCTGATTTATAAGGTTTAATTTCTTTATAATTCTTTAACTCTATATCCATTGAATATGAAATATAAAATGTATTCAATTCGTAAAGATAAGAATATTCATATATTATACAACAAGACGATTGAAAATTCTCGATTATACGAAACGTGTTGCCTGGAAACACCACGAGACCAAAGGTCGAGTGGTATTTCCAATAGGCAACTCGTTGAGTATGTCGAGAATTTTCTATTGTCGAGTTGTATACAGGTAGACTATATCATGAATAAAAATATGAATTAAAAAGTAAATAGTAAATTTAACGTGACCTGTGGTCTCTTTTATTTTGACAGAAACGTCAAACTGTATGGTACATAACCTATCTTTTTAAATATAGTTGTAGTAGTATGTAATATTACATTGAAATCCTCGTATTTCAAAAGATATGTTTATATTTCAAATAAACCTGCAACAGTGCAGTGTCTAGACTTGTGATACAAATAATTATTTGTTTATTTGTCAATTTTTTACTTCAATAATGCCTTACTGTCAAATAATAGATACGTTCAATTATTTGTTTCGGTGCACTTAGAGCTGTCAGTGTGATATTAGATGTCTACTTATAGCATACAAAGCACGATTTTCCTCGTCAAAGTCTAACTACAGATTCATTTATATACTCCATACTGTGTTCGAATGAAAAAGATTATATCCGTAAATATAATTAAAAATGACATTGCCAGTTCTGAGTACAGAGAACAAAATAACCAAACGCACCTATAAGTGAATATACGAAGGTAGGTATATTCGAATATACAAAGGTTCGTATATTCGTTCACCATGGTTACTTAATAATAACCGCTGTAATACGTGGTAACTTAGGAAAATCACGCATTCTTATTGGTTTACAATTTAATGAATGATATAGTCTTTAATATTTATAATAACATTAAATATCAAAAAATAATATTTAACTGCCTTTTTTCAAGAAAAACTGCTTAAATATTCAAATGAGGATACTTCCGGTTGAGTGTAAGACGATCACACACACACGCACACACATACACACACACACACAGACATCATCGTAAAAATAGTAAAATCGTATTTTAGGGACCTTAAAACGTGCTTATTCATATAATACAAAAACAGAAACTGAATTCTCTGATTTCGAATAAAATTTTAAAATTAGACAACCAAAACGTATAATGACACTTGAACATTTGGCATTTTTGTAAAAATTATGAATTTAATATATGTGAATATATAATGTTTCCCAAAGATATAAAATAAAGAATAATGACGATGCACTAACGAATTTTATTTCATATATAAAAATGATGTTTTCCAATCAAAAGGAAATCTTTTTCAAAACCATGTTTCATAGCAGAAGTTAAAATAATTTGTTCTTTCTTTTCTATCTTGCGAATGCCTTCCTATTTCTTCGTTTAACTATCAAAATATTCAGTAAACTCGTACAATTTTGAATTTAGAAGTGTCCGCTGTCAATCAAACATTATAGTAAGTGCTTAGCGATTTTGGCATCGAAAAACAGATACCTAGTTAAGTAATTCCTAAATGAAAATAAGCAATGATTAGCTGATAGTGAAAACGAAATCTTGCTAGGTAATGCTTATGTGGTTCAAATCGGCACATTGCCATTACTTAAATTTTAGGCATCGGTGGTGAAATCGGCCATTAGTCCCGAGTTGACTAATAGGTTACGGTACTCCTAACCGATGATCCATTTTCTAACCATTCTATTCATTCTGTCCAACTTTTGTCTAAGTTAACCCGCACTTTGTATCTCTTACCTAATTCTCGAGATTTCCATATTGGACACTTCATATATTGGTCACCCTGTATATTAGCAATGTCAAAAAGATACAATAAATGAAAGTATTGTAGCTATTTTTTAAAAGAAATATCATATAGCAAAAGTTGTGATAATATATTTATTTATAAATCTGAAATTTAATTTGTAAACCGCGTATAGTGTTATAGTTAGTATTTTGCGGTATGAATAATGTAAGCGAAGCGTTTATTTATGATTTTTATGCGTTGTGCAGCGTCGGCTGATGACGTTTTAATTTTTAACCAGTCATGTACACGGCCATATCGCGTTACACTATACTATTCGTTTATCGGCTTACGCTGGGTAATTGCGGCCAGATAATAACATTCCATAGCATTCAATAGAACATACGCCCACTACACTTACATACAGCATCATCTCATTAATTTTTATAACATCATACATTAGATACATATGTGACATGAAATACTATGGCATGGCGCCACATCTGCTTAGGGTTTTTTTTAGTGATTTTTGGAAAAGTGTGAAATTGGTGACAGCTTTAGAGTGAGGATGAAGTCGAAACCAAATGGGCACACCGCAACTTGTAACGGATATCCTCTACAAGGAACTCTTAATGACTGACGAATCGTAAACCTAAACATTGTGACAGAAATGACACCCCTACACGTTGAAAGAATTAGCCAAACTAACAAATAATTTTCTCTGAGAATCTGGACGAAACACTTTCAATTCCACATGGGAATATCTTTGAAATATCAACTGGTATTTACTTTAAAATTACCCATTTCTGGGTGTACCAACCTGTACCTGTATCTCGAACTGACCGTATCGCAATTGGTCACCAAATTTGATTGAAATGAAAAGCCAAAGATGTAACAATTTTTTTCTACAAATTAAAAGTAGGCTTTTTTTGTTTTTAGGGTTAAAAATGTCATTTTGTAACACCAGTGTTAAAAGTAACAATGATCTGTCAAAAAACTGTTGTAGCCAGCACAATACCTTCCGTCATTTCTATGTATTTTATATGTTGTGTAAATTTCCTTGACACTGGCATATATCAATTAGTAATATTGAATTATTGAAACTGTTTCCATGGTGACACAGCAAAGATCACAAGATTTATAAAATTTGATTTCTATATAAATTTTTATCTCTACATATGTTGAATATGAAGAACATAAAGTAATCAATTCCAATACAGAATAAAATATACTTTAATATTTATAATAACATTAAATGTCAAAGAATGACATTTAACTGTGCTTTTTAAGAAAAACAGTTAAAAGCTTCAAATTGAGGTATTTCCGGTTGTACCAACCGTGCAACCAAAATGTAACCAAATCTTCATTTAAATGTAAGGTTGAGATTTACGAAAAAATTGTAATTTTTGGAATTGTAGTATTGGAGTTATCGCGGCTGAAACAATCGTCACGCACGCCCGCACACACACACACACACACATATACACACATACAGACATCATCGTAAAAATAGTAAAATCGTATTCTAGGGACCCTAAAACGTGCTTATTTATTAAAAACTATACCTACCCTACATCAAGGAGACGGATATTACGTGCCAAAAGTGATTTTGTTTTGTTCGAAGGTCTCAACCACTCCGCTTCGCGTCGTGTTACAAAGTTCCGCCTCAAAAAATAAAATGTCACATTTAACACATATCATAAATAATTATTATAAACAAAGAGTTGGTATTATTATCTATATTTTTCTGCGAATTAAATAATTTGGTTTTAATATTTTTTTGTCTAAATGTAGAATAAATAAATAGATAAGCCCAGGCTCATAATAGTTCGGCCGGTTTAAAACCTACGCAAATAGTGATATATTTCTACAATTTTCTTTCGATTGGTTTAAAATATAGATTTTAAACTTATAAAATCTGAAAATGGTATTCAATTATTCCGCCATTTAATATTTAGTTAGAGAGCCTTTATTAGTAATAACAGCTTTAAACCTGTTAGGTTTTGTATACACAAGCCCTACACATTTTTCTGTTAGATTATTGTATGTGTCTTGCAAGATAGGCGATGAGAAATAAGCAATATGACATCTGGTGATATTTTGCGAAACTATAGTTAATGTGATAAGTTATACACGTGACATTTTCTTGATAAACACAAGTGTTATATATTATGTTTATAATATTTACGTTTACATATGTAATATCTCTTAATATTATACATTTAATGCATAAATACAATTAGTAAATGTCAAATTATTATATATTAGTTTCTTTAAAATTCACTATGGCGCTACTATCTTATTTCCCATGCCTATAAGTTTTACTGTACGCACTACATTTTCACGAAATTTTTCAAAAGTAAGGGTCTCTCGGTAGAAGATAAATTTGGACTAGAAGGTTACCCTTTAAATGCCGGTCAAACTATTATATAGCACCCATTTTAAGACTATATTTAAAATAGTTGAAAGAATTTTGTAGAAATGTCTCACCATTTGTCAATTTTTTTTATTGAAATGTAAGCCGGTCGAACTATTATGATCCTAGGTGGGCCCGTGAAGTTAAAAATTCACTCTTTTAATAATGTATAAAAAGTTGTTTGATCAAAATTATGTGCGAACGGTCTAAACGATTGTCACAGTTTAAGAAATCTGTTAAAAGAAATTCAATCACGAGTACAGCTAAGCACGAAAAAATGTGTAGAAAATATGATAATAAATTTATTTGGTGACTAAGTAACCTAACCACCACGCCTGTTAGTAATAAAATAAATTTGTGTAATTATTCTGTGCTTAGTGTATCAGTTTTATTGATATGTAAGTGGACAAGATATTTAAATATATCTGGCACTTAACACACAATATCAACATAACAAATCCTTTCACCTACTGGTATTATATTTCTAGGTCTGGCGTGGCGCATTAACTTTTTACAACCACATGTGTTCTGTGGACTATTAAGATATCAGCGATTTAATTTATACCTAATGACACACTCTGTGGAAGTTTTTATTATATAAAACAACAATGTTGCTGATGAAGTATTGAGGATATTTGGGCTATTGTAAATACGGGGGCTGCTACCCTTAACATTTACCAAATAGTATTATCTTATATCAATTCAGAATGTAAACATGGACTAGCATGTGTGGCATATGTGGTCGAGAGCATATAGGGAGAGGGTGCATTGTTCGAACACTCATTTATTAAATGACTATGAACACTGGTGCCCTTTACCATCGAAAATATTTTTTTCTAAATAACCATCCCTCAAAATATGGTATACACATTCCACCTGCAAGATATAAACGATAAATATACATGGGCTTGGCTTAAAGCTTAGCTTGGCTTGGTTTGAAATAGTTTGAAAATCAAGCCAAACTTAACATTTGAAAATGCTTGAAATTTCAAGAAGCTTAAGCCAAGCCGAACCAAAGATTTTCAAAGTTTGAAATTACAAAGCAAATCAAGCTTGTCGTATTAAAAAATAATAATTTAAGCTAAGCCAAGTTTTAGTTTTTATACGCCTAAGTCAAGCCGAGACTAATATTTTCAAAGATTGAAATAACAAGCCAAGCATGACGTATTAAAAAAATTAAGCTAAGTCAAGCTTTAGTTACACCCGGTTCCATAATCAGATTGAAGTATCCTTTAAAGCGAAAAGGAGCCTTTTTGTGATAAAACCTGTCCCATAATCGTTTTTTAATGAGCACTTTACAAAAAAGTCTCCGTTATTGTGACGTCCCGAATTTTGTCCTTTATGCAGACTCTTTACAAACTATTATGGAACAAAAGCAATTAAAATCGACTTTAAAATTCGACTTTTCGAAAAAATAAGCTTTAAAAAAAGGAGTCTTTTATGTGATATTATGGAATCGGATGTAAGCCAAGCCGAGACGAAGCATAACGTTTCAAAAAACTTGAAATTTCAAGGCCACGCCGTACTAAGCCCAAGTCAAGCCAAGTCTATTATTTTCATAGCATAAAATTTGAAACCAAGTCCATTAATTAAGATTCATTTAAATTTGTATATATTTCCTTTAAGTTTTTATTGTTTCTATTATTATTATTTCCTATTCACAGTTCATGAGCTTCTACAAAACTTAAAAAGCTTGGAAAAGATTTATAAAGCTTGTAAATCAAGACAAGTCTAAAATTTTAAAAGCTCTACATTTAAAGATTAATCGTGGTTTGGCTTGGACAAGATGAAACCAAAGCTTGACTTGAGCTTGAAATGTCAAACTTTTAAAATTAAAAAGCTTGAATTTTTAAGCCTACCAAGCTTATTATATCATGCCAAGCTACTAGATTTGGTGAAACACTATTTAAAATTAGTTTAAAATTAGATGAGTGAACGTTGAGTCTCAATATGCGCACTGGTGGTCTTTTAGTTAAATAAATAATTGTCAAGCTTTGTTGATGGCAGTTTAAAATTAGATGGGTGAACATTCATAATCCAATAATTAGTGTCCATGTGTTCAGCAATAAATTTCGAATTAATTGACTGTCTTTAAACAAGTTCTCGGATTCTACAATTGTTGCAAAGAAAATTATATTTAGTTCTAGCGTAAAGTACTCCGTGCATCTTTAGTAATCCGTTCTGCGTGGTAGGTCCTTTTTGCAAGAACTTCGCTCTCAGCGTGATCTGCCGTTTGTCACTTGTCAGTGATAATGACTACCAATGACGCATCGGAAAAAATGATTTTAATTTGTTTTTTGTGAAGTTAAACTCGTTTAGTGTAGAACAATCGCGAGTGTTTTTATAGCGGTTGTCATCGCGGTATTTTATGTTTATGGAAACTGAATTTATTATATTGATACTTGTACAAGACATCATTTCAACGGTTTTTTCTCGGTGTTTATTTATTGCATCTTGATTGCTGTGTTCGAGAGGGCAAAAACGGTACATCGTTTTTACGAGGATATGAAATGAATGAAATACAATGCGCACAATAATTGTAAGCGGCAAGACAAGGATCAATCGAAGAAACGACAGCACACAGCTTATTAAAGTATTGCCCTTTGAAGGGAGTACATACTACAAGCCATCACGCAGTATATAAATTTTAAATAAATAATTTATTCCCAGATTTAGGTAATGACGATGTACCGCCGCGTAGTATGATGTTAATATTGTTCTTTATAGCTAAAATTACATCGTTAGTGTATTGATAGAAATAGTGGAGCCTCCCTTATTAATGTATGGCCCTCCGGTATGAAAGTATTCCATGTGAATGTCCAGATCTCGAGTTCATAGGTTGGTATGTTTGGATCGAAGAGTGAGAAAGTTACGAGGCGGCTGTGCAAGGAAGACAGAAATAAAAGAAAGAAACAGATTGCCGGGGATAAGAAAGTTGTCAGGTCCTCTGAGCGCGTTCATCCTTGAAAATTAATGTCTGTGAAGTCACCGAGTCCTTCTTATCCCGCCTCGCGTTCTGGTCTGATTGTCGCCCGACAAATTGCCCGGTATTAAGCTCATTCTCATCTCAAGACTGAAGCAAGACTCCAAGCAGGACTATCTGCCTATTATACATACGCAACATTCTACTGCGTTCATGACAGTATTTTTCGCGCTACTTCTATTGGTTACTATGGAGTAACAACATATACATGGTCTACTCGTATAATATTTTTTTACTATTGTTCCTTGAGGACAGAACTTAAAAATTTCACTTTTATTCGTAGGAGAATATAATTCCTTAGTCACGTGACATGTTTTCTGCTAATCAACATTCAGAATCTCCCTTGCTACATGTCTATCACAGCCATGATAAAAACAAGGAAATTATCACCGAATTTATAGTCGTTACTAAGGGATTTGTTTTCTTTTTTTATGATATTGACAGTTAATTTTGAGTATAAAAATAAATAATAACAATAATTCAAACTCCGAAATATTAAATAAAACTCGTAAGTACCATATTTTAATACAATATGAATATGTATATCAAAAGTTAGGTTAGGTTAGATTGCAAAAATTCATTATATTCCCTCATTAAATATAATCTCGTGATATGATTAATAATCGAAGATATTGCTCGTGAAACCGAAGCAGCACATTTCAATTCGTCCTTCGGACTCGTGAAATCTGCAGCTCGGTTTCACTCGAAAATATCATCGATGATAATCATATCACTTGTTATATTACGTATGAGAATAATAACAGTAAGGTTAAGTAATAAATTCGAAGCAGCAACCCTTGCAGCTTCATTAATATCTATTTGTCTATACACCACACACAAATTAGGCACAAAATTCAAGATAAATGTGTTAACAAATATTTGAAATCACAAGGACACAGCATTTATTATTACAAAACCGACGTTTCGATTTTAAATGCACTGTTATTGTACCTTCATCAGGGTAAGTATATCTGAAAAATCTGACATTCTGTCAATTCTATGTATTTTATATAAATTACTCACAGATAAGGTAGTGTCTTGCAAAAGATTATATATTTTCAGTAAAATTATTTCACAAACTATGTAAATTGTACTTAACACTGACATCTATGAATTAATAAAATTTCCTTTTTCCATTGTGGTTTCCATGGTGAGCAAGCAGCAACATAGGTTGCAAAATTTATGAAAATTAACTTCTTTATAATTTTTTATCTCCAAATACATTGAATATGAAGAAGAAAATGCAATTAAATCGTAAAGAACATAAAATATTCTTTAATAATTATGAAACGTAAAATGTCAAAAATGATATTTAAATGCGGTTTTTCGAAAAAAAAAACTGATAAGAACTCCAAATAAAGGTACTGCTGGTTTCCCAATCATAGCCCTGATGAAGGTTTAAGTTGTTAAGATTATTTGAATCTAGTTAGGTTTTGTAAGTTGTCATAGAAACACTTTTTTAGAGAATTGTTCTGATATGCAATAGTATTATCCATGGAATTAGAAACAAGAGACGGACAAAAGCGTAACGTTTTATTACGTCAGTGTCAGAATAATGATTGTCAAAATAAATACTAATAATTTGATGTATAAAACGTTACGCTTTTGTTCGTCTTTTGTTTCTAATTTCATGGCTAATAATATTAATTTGTAATTCCGTGAATTTTCAAATTTTATTTCTGCAGTTATGAAGTAGCCGAAATGATTTTTTTATTGATTCGGATGTAGAATTTTTTGCTTTACAACATCCATTTGAAACTTTTTGTCCAAAATAGTCAGGGGAGCAATCCGCACGGAAAAACTGATTTCCCATGTTCAACGCCTATGTTTCACTTTCCGTGATACACCCTGTACATATAAGTAAAATAAAACGTCAGTCAAGTTTGTATAGTTTTTGCCTTTTATTAATGATTTTACTTTAACACAGGTATGTATTGAAACATCGGTTAATGATGTATGCAAGATTTCGAGTATTTGTTAACATGTACAACACAGTCGATTCTCCACATTTTCAAAATAAATATTATAGAGTACTAAATAAATGAGAAATATCAACAGTATTGTTAGTTTATATTTACTTATTTGTTTTTACTTTTTTTCAGTTACAGCAAGAAACATACATAACTTAGATTGAAAAATAATAATAATAATGCCAAACAGGTGGTATTTTATAAAAAATTAAGCTTAGTTTCCCGATAGCGCAACATGTAATGTACACACATGTTAACATCCTCGAAAATTAAGACGTACTTACATTCCTTGTAGCTTAATAATTAATTATGTTTTCATAATTGCATTGAATAATTCTGCAGAATTTTATTTTCTTTCCTAGTGTTTTGTGTATGATGTTTCGTACTCGTACTGGTAGGTGTTCTAGTGTGTATATGTGTGTGTTTTCAAAGTCTAATAAATTTCCAAGCGGGAGCCACAACGCGTTTACTCACATTATTATGTTATTTAGTGCAAGCTCTGGTGTTATTTACGCGATGCATAATAACATTATAACAGGACATGAATATGAACTCGGCTCCCGCGGGACTCTTCTCCTGTTTAACATCGCCTCCAGTTCCCTAGGACACCGCAAAGGATTCCCGCATATTAACTTAAGAACCGACAACAATTCTTTCGCTTACAAAGCAAGAGGCTTTTAACATTCTTCATCTTATGAACAATTAAACAGGAAACCATTAAGATGACGTTATTTTAGTATGGAAACATTGCCAAAGAATCTAGAATGTAGCTAAAGACGTACATAGGTGCCAACTCTGGAAAAACTAGAATGCTTAGGGAAAATAGCTTATTGTGACACGGCGTGATGCGAATGAACAAAATCGGAGGGTACAGGCGGCTAAATTTTGTGAAATCAGCAGAAACGCGTAGCTAAAGTTACTTACCCACGCGTTTAAGTATTAGAACGCACGCATTTAGTTATAAGTATATCTTTAGTGTAATAGCGGTTTTAAACTTAAAAATAAATGGTTCAATTTATTGATGGATAAATCGGTAAATGTATCTTAAAAGGCGTTGAGAATTTACACTTAACGATTTCTATCAACTTATTTTTGTTGAAATCAGGACTACCAACTTCTTAATATTATCTTATATGTTTGTGAGGTTAGAGTTTAATCATTGACTATATAATGTTGTACAACATTATATAGTCAATGGTTTAACCTAGCGGCGCTACAATTTTCTTGTAGTTTCATAGAGTGTAGTTATTCTTGTAGCGAACTTGTTAAAAATGAGCAAAACTAGTGAATATGCATACTTATAACCTTATAAACTAGCATACATACTATGGAGTTGGCGCTAGAAAAGTAACCAAAATTCCTAAAAAAAAAAAATCGATATCGAAATATATATCATTTAAATTATCCCGCTTTTGGTATTCATTAATAAAAGGTGTTTCAAAAATATTGTAGAATATTTTAAGGGCATATAGTACTGACCAAAATGAGTACGAAAAGCTTAATCACCATAGATCTGATCTTCAGCTGTTTCCAAGAAAACCGAAAAATCAAGGAAAACTGACAAAAATAATGATTGAACAAAATTTTGTCTAGTATGTCAGTAAATACACTATAAAAAACAATGAAATTTTATATGAAATTTTTTCTCAATATCTAATTGTTACGAATTTATTTGAAAATTAAATATTGACCATGGTCGCCACAGCATTTAAGATAGTACAATTTATTATTTTACAATATTTTTCAAACAGCCTGTATAAACCCTATTACTAGTGCAGTGTAGTGGTGATCACCCAGATCCAGTTATTATGCCACGCTATAGGTGGTTCCGGAAAGCCCTGTTAGATTGACCTAGTTGGTAGTAGGTTTATTAGCATATGTTACATTGGCCAGTCATTAGGATTCCTTGAACCAATTTGGTACAATTTACTTATATTATAGGTAATATTAATTACTATTTAAATGTTAATAGGGTCTTATGACTGTGTGGCTGAGTGTCTAATCGCGAATTCGTGGGCCCAGATTCAATTCCGACCGACGCCAAAATTATTTAGAATTTTAAACGGCACGAAAGTGCCAGCAATAACTGCCTGTGAGGTGACGCCTCGTAAACACCCGCACGGTATGAATATGTCATCATCAATACCGAAATTTGTGTACAAAGCTGATTGGCACACCCAGAAATGGGTAATATGCCGTGGTGATATATTATTATTATTAGTATTATTATTAATATATTCTATACTTCTGAAGCAGTTCCTTATATAATCTTATTATTAATTTTAAAACATAATTTGTTTTGAGAATGATACATACATTTTATACGAAGTTCCGTGTTTAGGGTAAAGTTCTGTTCGTCTCTATATGAAGCAAATAAGGAACGAAGTTGTACTTACAACGGTCTGAATAATGAATGCTGTTGAAATTTGTACTTTCTCCCTGTTGCTAAAATCCGGGCATATAATTTAATTACTGCAGCCGCTCACTTCTCATTGTGTGCCCACCTCATTTTCAAGATTACGGCTTATTAGGACTGCATTTATTTTACCCAAATTAAAACGGGAAGATTCCGCAAGGAAAAATGAAGAAGAAATTATAGAAGTAATAGAATCAAAAATAAATAAATAAATAAATAAATATATCCGTAGATTAGTTTTCAAAATACAAATATTCATTTCGAATAGTAATCTCACAAGTTTGTTTGGCTTTAACGGCCTATAGCTAATGAGCGGTAAAATAATAGATCGTCGTTTCTATGGACTCTTCTTCATATGTACAACAATTTCCAAATTTCATTTGAAATTTTAAGACACTAAAATACCTATACGAGTAAATTTATCATTTCTTAACAATAATAAATAAAAACGTTGTGCGGTTGCGATATACACTTATTTATTTACTCCTCCAATAATTTCGATTCCCGATACTTCCTTCCATTTTCCATCTTCTTCCCATCCTTTTTCCATCCTTGTCTGGTTGCGTCGGCCTCCACGACGTCGCCATTCTCCCTCGGGAACCAGGCGTCCCTGGGGTCGGTATTGACTCTTCCTTGCTCCCTAGAGCTGGTCGTCAATACCGCAGGGAACGCTCTCCCCGCGCGTCTCGCGTCCCGACGCCACGCCGAACTCAACTCGCAGGCGGAGAAGGAACATTGTTTACAGGAAGACGAAGAAGAAGAAGCTAAGATATGCAACCGGGACGAACTAGTGGGGAGATAAAGTAGTGTAGATGGTGGAGGTGCCAAACCCGAAATAAAGGTGGAGGAGAAAAGATAGAGACATATTTGTTTGGTGGTTGATAAACATAGTATATCTTAGAAGACGTTGGTTTCTTTCTATGCTATTTGAAAATTATCAGTTTGTGGTGCACTCTCTGCGACAGCTGTGAGTGCAGAGTGAGGTGACGCCTTTTCATGTTATAGTATATTGAAAGAAGTATTACAAAGAGATTTTGTAATATGTGTTTTTCATACTATTTTTTCCTATTTCGCATTAATTTATTTTATTTCAAAATTATTATTGGAAGAACTATAATATCAAGGGTGGTAACCCTGACAGTTTCAATAAACATTTAAAATTTAATTTATTTTGACATTTTGGCAACAGTTACTTAGAAATTAGGTTTGAATTAAAATTTATATTTATTATGTTATGAACCTACAAATAAAATTATTATTGTAAGAACTATAATATTCTCATAGTTTTTGAGATAATTTATTTGTATTTTGTTTTACTAGTATTGTCAAAAATACTTGATTAAACAGTTATTATTTTAACCGATTACTGCATTTAAGAAAAAAATCTGATGTAACCAACACAAAACCTCCCGCCATTTAATTTGTATTAATTTAAATACATATACCTATGGGGTCTCATAGCCGCGTGGCTGAGAGTCTGGTCGTGAATCTGGGGAACCGGATTCAATTCTTACTATCAAATATTTCGAATTTGAAATGGCACAAAACTTACCCCTGTGATGCACTCTCCACGCCAAAAATGATTACCCGTGAGGTGACGCATGGTAAACGCTCACACGATACAAATATATCATCATCATTACCGAAATCTGTGTACAAAGCAGGTTAGCACACTCAGCAATGGGTAATATGCCGTGATAATATATTTATTTATTTTCTTATTTATTTATCTTGAGTTCTTTCCATATAACTATTGTTCTATTTACAATTTTCTTTTGAAAACGTTACTGTTATTAATTTGAAATGATTATTTTTTTGACAATGACATTTATCTGTCAGTTACATATATTTAAGCTGAACTGTATAACCATGGAGTTGTGTGCATAAGCTCCGAGGTATAATTTTTATATTATTTTATAAATTTATCCATAAAATATATAGAAAAAGTATTAATGCAAACCTGTAGAAAATGAAATAATCTTTAAATTTTATAATAACAAATTGTGAAAAAATAACATTTAAAGGTATTTTTTGAAGAAAAACTAATTTGAGCTTCAAGTAAACTGCCATTTCCGGTTATCCGATTGACACCAAAATCTAACATCTTCTTTCCATATTAGAATAAGGTAGAAATACATGATTTCAAAATTTTCTGAACGATAGTATTTGAGTTAAAGCGTAAAGAGAATCCACACATACACACACATACATACACATACATACACACATACACACAGACATCATCGTGAAAATGTTAAAAATGGAATCTAAGAACCTTAAAACGTGGTCATTTACCAAAATCTCGATATGCGATTTTTAGCACGATTCCTATACCTCCCTTACCAAGCGTAGCGGGAGGTAAAAATCGGTTGAACAGTTAATCGTCTAAATCAGGTTTGCCGAAATTTCAGCCTGAGTAGATTGTTTTATTTTAATAATGTTTGTTCACTATTATTAACCGGTTACTGGTATCTGAATATCCGATTTTTAGGAATTATACGGTTAACCGGATAACCGGTAGACTGTAGTAGCCAATTGTCGCTGTAGCTGAATATCCGATATTTTTTGTTCCTTCGGTTAACTGGATAACCGCTTGATCGTATTAGCCAGTTGTCAACGCAGTTGAATATCCACTATTTTGCTGTTAACTGTTAAATACCCGATATTTTCCAATTAGGCGTCTAACCAGATAACCGGTTGGTTTTTGATATTTGAAACTTTATGATTCTTGAAATGTTTTGTTGATATTTTAATAAAAAAAAAAAACTTTGGATTATAGTGCCGCTTCAAACGGTAATACACAACAAAAATAAACAACGATAAATATAAATATATAAAAAAATATGGTGGAGATGCCTCGATATTAGTTATATAAACTCATGAAGTATCAGTATAAGAAAATGAGTATGTCGTATAAGATACAGGAAGCTTAGTCGTGTAGAGAATTGGTATAATATAAGAGTTATGTAGGGGCAATAAAGATTTATTAGTGTGTGAGTATCGACAAATTAACTTGGCATATAGCATCCGGACATTTTGTTAGCGTCACACTCACACACAACCGGAAACCGGAAACAATCGATGATTACATAACTCCGGTATGGCTTGGCATGGCGTCCCTCGTTCTTGGACCAATCAAAACTCACCCTCGCACAACACGTCTTCCCCTATAAGAAGACTACTCTCCGTCAATATTACTCGTATTGCATATACGGTGGCTGTAGAGTTTTTATGCCCGTTGGCCGTTATGAAGCGAATTGATGCGCCATCCAGCACATCAGGGTATCAATAAAGCGGCCGAACACGGCCGTTTTACGTCGCGACAAAATATCTACATGTGCCTCCGCCTCGCTGCCAAGTAGTTTCATTCGGTTTACGATAGCTGGAATAATTGAAAAGTCGACTCGCTTCGCTTTCGCTTCCGCTTCCGCGCGCGCTTTTATGAATTGCGCTCCATCACGATCAATGTCAATTACCTTTTTATTCTCGTATTTATTTTTCACGCTTTTTGTTGCTTGCTTGCTTCTTCCACACAGGATTAAACAGATATATACCCTTTTGTTAGATGCACATCTTATATTATATCTTATATTCAACAATTATTAACCCTACAGTAGTCGCACCCGGTCCGTGAAACCGGCCACAAAATTATTCTGCATAATTCCTAACTTCACAGCTTAAATCTTTCTTCCTAACTATTATACCCGACTTTCCAGTGATTATTTTCGTTTGTTTGTGTTCAGTAGTACCCTACATATGGTACATTCCAGTCTGACACACCGGCGTGACTACTGGCGTACTATTTTTAACTTAGATCCTTTGACAAATTACATAAATCAAAATACCGATTGCAAGAAATATGTAAAATATAAGCTACTGTACCACTCTATATAAAAATATCTGTTGTGGCCATCACAATACCTCTCGCCCTTTCCATTATGGTATATATAAGTATTGTATTTAACATGTCTCGTACACACAAAAAAATCTAATTACACTTAATCTTTATATTTACGTATTTTCTATAATTTTAAATTTAGTCTTTGAGCAAGTTTTCCCCGACTCTTCTAAATATTCCAGATTCTTCCAATTCATTGACGGGATTGGCGGTATTTCTGAAGGGTTCGTGTAATAGACCTATAATTTTAAATATATAATTAATAATACAATAAGAAATATTAAATATCGTTCGCAGAAAAAACCTTTAGTACTATCAATGAATTTTTGACATTTTAATTTCTCAACTGGTTGGAGATGTTTGGGCTGATAATCATCATCGTAAAAATGTTATAATCGGATTCTAGGGACCTTGAAGCGTGCTTATTCACTAAAATCTGCATAGGCGAATTTTAGCATGATTCCAATAACTGTCTTAGCGAGAGGTCGATATATTTAGAGAACTTTGAAAGAGAACAGAAAAACTAAATTATCCTGTTATCGGTGCAATACTTCCATTTGCTTGTAGCATATCGCGGGTGTCTTTCGTATAGAAAATACAGAAGAAAATGAATAGTTCAACTTATTAGTGTATTTTTTATATGTCCTTGCATCATAATATTTGAATTTAAGTTACTTTCCAGTATTTTATAATCCTTTTTTGATATTTAAAACTTTAATTTTATTGAATTTTTAATTTTATTGTTTAGTTTGTATTTTATGTAATAAAGTAATTTAAACTTCGTAAGGAATATTTAAATTTAATCAGATGGGCTCCTAGATATTATTCTAAACTCAAAACACCATAATGATTTAAAAAAATCCTAATTAGGAACACCCGGTCTCTGAGACCGGCGCGATTGCCCGTGCTATAAATATTTCAGGCTTGAAATTTTAATCCCAAATCTAGCTTTGGGTTCATCGAACATAAGCTAAATCAAACTTGAAATTTTTTAAAAAAGCTTCCAAGCTAATCATTTTTATTTCAAACCAAGCTACACTGGTAGGTAGTTATTTTATAAATAATATATCATGGTTCATTGCCCATATCTGGGTATGCCAATCTACTTAGTACACATCTTTCTTCCGTTGTGTGTGAAATTATTGAATGTACTCGAGATCGTTTGATAGTGGAACTGAATTTAAACAAATAGTAGTAATTAACATTGGGCGAGTGGAGTCCACTTGGACTGATGGTAAATGAATTCTCCTTGGCAAATATACAACACACAATATAAATTGACATTGCAAACATCAACACTCCGTATGGTGGCGTGGAGTAAAGCTTGTAGCAGACGAGCGGGTACGGGCAGGGAAGCAGACAGCAGCTATTACGAAACAACCTCCAGGCAATGTTGATATGCAAATGTCTGTTGAGTTTAGATAATTTAGCCGTCCGTTTCCGCGATGAATGTTCGTGTGTATACCCACAGGACTACCACTATGAACATGTAAGAAGCATGATAACGTTTCTTTATGCCCGAACTTACTACACGACCGAATCTTTTTTAAAAAAACCTTAATAATAATCGTCCTGCTGCAGCAATACCAGCACAGCTTTTAAGGCAAAAGTTGTACATAATATAGTAATAATTTCAAAATGTCAGTATTCCGGGACAGTCAAACAAAGAAATGCATTTCAACAATCGGCAAAGAGCTATTAGTTCTCAAGAAAAAGGAGCTCAGAACTACTTAACATTGTCCTCTGAAATACCTTCGAATACTGTCGACTCTGTGAAGAGGTCGAAGAAACTTCGAAACACGTTATATGTGAATGTCCAGCCGTGGCCATAAGCAGACTTAAACATTTAGATAAAAGGTAACTTACGCCAATGAAATCAGGAAGCTGATTCCTGGAGCTGTAGCTGGCTTAATAAGAACTATGAAATTGCTTTCAAAAAACTAAGTTAGCGTGGGGCCATGGTATAATAAATCTTACAGGTCGCAGTGATAAAATAACTATTGTTAAAGTAATGTATAAAGCAATGTAGGTACTAGCTTTGTTTCAGTCGGTAATTTTGGACACATGTATCTGATTTTTTACCTCTCGCTAAGAGAGGTATTGCATTCATGCTAAAAATCACATATCCATATTTTATTGAATAAGCACGTTTTAAGGTCCCTACAATCCGATTTTAACATTTTTACGATGATGTCTGTGTGTGTGTGTGTGTGTGTGTGTGGATGTATGTGTGTGTGTGTGTGTATGTATGTAGGATGTTGGAAGGACGATTACTCAAAAACTATAAGACTTAAAAATTGTTTAATTACGTATTTTCCAATCGGACATTCATGGGAAGATCTGAAAAGGTTTTGGTAACAATTGGACAACCGGAAGTAGAAGATTCTTGAAAAAAAATCTTCTAAATAATATTTTTTGAAAATTTTTCTTGGTAATATTAAAGAAAATTAAATTCTCTATCTGATACATTTAAATATTTTATTATATATTCTATGGATTTAGAGATAAAAGAAATATAATAAATAAAATAACGTTATAATAAATTTTACAGCCGAAAGGATGCCATGGAAAATAGTTGACCAGTTGAACTGTTTGTAACTGACAGATAAATGTCAGTGTCAGAAATTCATAGATATTACTAAAGAGTTTTTCTGGGAAGTACATATACATTATATTATTTCTTAATGTATTAGTAGTTAAATATTTAAGATTATAGGTCTATTACATATATCCTTCAAAAATACAGTCAATCCTGACAATGAATTGGAAACATTTCGAAAAATTAGAAGAGGACAAAATTTCTTCATATAATGAATTTAAAATTAAACAATCTAAATATAAGGAATAGATATATGTAAGTACAATTTTTGGTGTAGAATGTAGGTATACAAGAAATGTTAAATACAATAGGGCGCCTTGACAAGCAGATATGGGGACTCATGTCAGAATGATAGCTAGTAATTATGTATATAGATGTATCATAATTTCTCATTCTAAATTTAGTGATTTTCCAATTCCATATGGTTTATTTTCCTCGACAAGTAAATTCCACACTCCTGGTGACAAATTAACTATGTGTATTTAGAAAATCTTGAAATTCTGAATGAAACATACTGACTAATTATCATTCTGAAACGGGCCCCCACATCTGCTTGTCAAGGCCAACAATGTAACATGACTGTTCGCGCCCTATACTTATGTAACCAAAAAAGGAAGTGGCGAGAGGTATTGTGCTGGCCACAACAGATTTTTTAATGCGCATGCGTGTACATAAACTAGTTACTGACAAGTTTGAAACATCTAAGTGTTGGAACGCTGAATAAGATGGTAACGATACCAAAGCGAGTATTTGTTGCATACAAGCTAGCTAATATGAAAAATAAATAAATTATTTAACAAAAACAAATAACAAATGTTTTTGTCGGTCATAAAAATGAAATAAAATTATCTTATAAGAAAAATATAATATTAAATATAATAACATAAAATATTTTATTGTTATCTAATAATCTAAAGGGCTACTTGCATACAAGAGGATTTTGAAAACTATTATATTTTTCAAGTTTAGTTTACTCAACTTCATTATTTACATTATAAATTTTTCAAATACATTGTGTTATTATTTAATAAATTTAACATAAATGTATCCCTCCTATCTTGATGACGACACAGTCACTAGCATTTGATTCGATAATGCGAATGGGTGAGGTGAAAGGAAGATCGAGGATCAGACAACGTTCTACTATCTCCGTCTCTGTCTTCCCAAACTACAGAACTAGGACGTATGTCATCCGTGATTGTGACGTCATAAAAAGAAAATATTTATTTTTAGCCGTGACAATATTTCGAAAAAAGAAAAAATAGGGGGTCTTTTATTTTATATATATACCTATATTCAAAAAAAAAAAAAATTCTTAGCATCATGCAAGTAGCCCATTCTAATAAGTATAAATTTCATTTTCCCTTGACAGATGGAAAATATGAAAATTAACACTAAATTTGCAATAATTACGGAGGCTCTGCAGCAGAAAATGTTCTGACTTTTTTGACTATCAGAAACTAGTTTGTAATAGTCGAATAGTATGCGCTGCAGCACCTAACCAATAGTTGCAAACTTGTCAATGGTAACGATATTTTGTTACTGCGCATGTGTCTGTCAGTCACAAACTATCAGTAATGAAAGGCTGGAACAAACCTACTATCACTATTTCAATTTTGTTGGTGATTCGAGAATAAATGTTTGATAATCTCCGTTGTCGTTATAAAATTTAATCCTTGTCAAAATTGAGTTCTGAAGCGTTTGCGCCGTTGAAGCGACGCGCCTCTCACTCAATTTAATGCGGCGACACTTTTCTTATTATGAATCGCTTATAAATTCAGTCGCGCGGCGGTTCCGCCGTGACTGCGCCAACCAACTTAAAGTATAAACCTAACTAACTTACCCGGAATAAGTTTACACGAACTTTGTCTCTTACACCGCGGAAGAGCATAGATGTTTTTGCTTTTTCACGCTTACACGACTCCTAAACAGATCACGGACAGAGAACGGCACACAGATTTCGAAAAGGAACTACATAAAAGGAGATAAAATAATTTCTTTATTTGGAAATTCAAAAAAAGAAGTTTCAAATAAAGATTCACGCGCTTGGATTAAAACTTGCAAGTTTGGCATGGCTTGGCTTGGAAAAGCTTGAAAAATCAAGCCAAACCAAGCTTTAGTTTCATGAAGTCCAAGCTAAGCCAAGCCTAACATAGAGATCATGGCAACTTGTTAACAAGAAAAAAATGCAAAAAAATACGGAAAATTTTCTAGGAAAGTGATGACCACTTTCTTGCATAAATCGTGCTGTTAAGCGACTGATAGAAACTGGATCAATTTTCAGAAAACCTGGGAGTGGAACTGTTACAAATGACGGAAATTCAGATTTGATATATGGACTGTCCCAGGTTTTCTGAAAATTGGCCCAGTTTTTATCAGTCGCCATCTACTTTTTTATTGAAAACAAGTTGCAAAAAGGAGATTTACTTAAGTGACGTTCTATTAATAGAAGAAATCTCGACTGTACTGACAGTTACATTTGTTTCAATAATAGCCTGCTCCTTTTTAAGCTGATTATAAAATTATGAACGTGTAATAGTAAATTTGAATGTAAAATTTAGAAAATCGCTATTCATTTGTTTTTCTATGTAAATGTTTGAAATTTGGTATGACTACTTTTCAACCCTTTGTCTGCGAGAGATAAAAACTTTAAATCGTTATCTCAATGTATTCCAGAGTTATAGAGTTTCAAACAGGATTAGTTTTTTAATAGCCATTCGGTATGTAAGTTAAATCCTTGACTTCTGTTTCATTCGCCTTTTAAATGCAAATGGACAAAAATCTTACATGTTTAGATTTCTTGGCAGTGTCTTTTATTCTTATTTATTCTCGTCGGAGTCTACCGTTTAGCTTTGGGGCATGTAGTGGGCATTTAGCAAAGTATAATAAAGGCGACAATACATGAAATTGGCATAATTCAACAGACATATCTGTATAATCTAGTTATAGTAGAACAGAACAGAGGCCTGTACCATGCGTCGCCCGAGGCTTTCGGCTCGCTCAGCCCTCTCTATTTATCTTGGCTAGTTCCTCGTCGCTCCGTAGTCGTGTAGGGTGGCAGAGCGCCACCGTCGCAGCATGGATTATAAACCTCCTCGGCAAAAAACAACCCCAGACGAATTATTATCTACTCTGTTGTTGTTCTCAACTTTTTATACCCTCTCAGCCATTTTTTTCGCAAGGATTATTATAGTTTAGGAATTTAGCAAAAAATGTTTTACACACTACATCGCATCAAATATTAAACTGATAAACGCGGGAGGAATATTCAGTATTAATCGCAGTTATGTATGTACATTATCATATTTTTTAGACAAAAATATACTCTGTTCATGACATTGTTGAGGGCCCGAGAGGTGACGCCTATTAAAAGCCTTTATTCTTCATTTATACACTGAGAAAAATATTCAGTTGACGTTATGCAGGCTGATTAAATAATATAAATAAATTATATATTATTAAATATGGCGGAATAAATATATGTGTCCCAGAAATAAATAATTGCCTCCAAATTAGTAAATAAGGTTTGTTAACTGAGGAGCAGACAAGATTTTTTATTTATTTTTCTAACAGTAGACAGAATGCACTTGGAATATATATGACATTGAAAAATTATGAATTTATACATAGAACACAATGCTGTCTATAGTATGGACATATAACATTTTGGAAGTCTGCTCCTCAACTATTAATAAATATATTTAATGTTACATGTTCATTATATTTAATATTACAAAATATGTTTTAAACCTAATCAATATTTATTAATAGTGAAGAAATAATATTTTCTTTAGAAAGTACATAAATAAATAAATATGATCACAGCATATTACCCATTGCTGGATGTGCCAATATGCTTTCTACAGATTTCGATAATGATGACATATTTGTACCGTGCGGGCGTTTACTAGGCGTCACCTCACGAGCTCTCATTGCTGGCCCGGAAAGTGCACCACAGGGGTCAATTTTGTGCCATTTATAACTCTAAATATTTGCCGTCGATCGGGATCGACCCCGGTTTTTAGAAAGTACATATTTTAATAATTAAAAAATTAACAATTTAATGCTATTTATTATTTATCTGTTTTTCAGATTTAGGTTAATAATATAAGTATTTAATATGATAATATGTAAATTTATTTTGCATTATTTATACACAGAATACAGTTGAAAGTTCATATACAAATAAGGTAAATTATTAAATAATAGAATCCTTAGGAAAATATGCTTTCAAATTAGGCGTCAGGTGGTTCTTAGAATAATCATTTACGTCTCTCCGTCTTTGCATTTTGTTACAATATTTTTCATTTATTTGACAAATAAAAAATAATAAAAATCTAGAAGGTGGATTTCTTGGCCGTTGAAATACTTATGGGAAAAAGGAATATGTGAATAATTAAAAAAAGATTATATGTTCACGAGAATGTATAACTAAAACCTGGATTAAGATTCCCTTATTTTAATTTTCTGTAATTTATTCTGTTGCAAAACAATGCAAAAATGGATAACTACTTATCTCGAAACATGTATAAATTTGAAAACTTACCTGCAAAAACACATATTAGGAAATGGTAAACCAAATATTTTAAGAAATTTTAAATCTGAAATGTTTACTCGTCACTCCCTTGTTGCTTATACTTATAGAATGCTATAACCAAGAATCAACAGTAAAGAATATAGTAAGCAATACTTATTCATTACTCAATTTTACCATCAAACTTCCATTAGCCGTTAATAAATTTATATATTATACACTACAATTATTTAATGTTAATAAACCCAACGTTAATAAATCATTTGTTTCAGTGAAATCAATAATAAATACGTGCTTGATAATAAAAGTAAATATTTATTTGATTTAAATATTCTTGCTTTCTCTTTAATAAATTGTACGTTAATAAAATATTTATTTACTATTAATAGATTATTATTCTCAGTGATATATACCAGTTTGCTTTTATTCCAAAATTTCGAAAATGGCTACATATTTATAGGGTTAAGACGTTATATACCTCATAAATCAAAAATTCCCATTATCCCCAGCATCGTCAAAATTTTTAAAAATCCAATTTAAAGTTTTTATCCAAAGGTGTGTGTATTTGTGTTTTGCGGGGCATAACTCAAAAATGGATAGAGATACAGATTGTGGGCATCAGAAATTCATTTTATGGAAGGGGCTTCACTACTATGTACATATTCGACCCTAAACACGAAAAATCATTTGGTGCTTAAAACATAATAATATATTGACTTGCATTAAGGTCTTTATCTTCGGATTTTCGATCATTTGAATCAGGTTTGGTCCAATAAAGTCTGGATAAACGGGTTTCCACTCTACATTGACATATTTTATTCATAAATTTCATTGGGAGATGAACCTAGGATCTTCTTATTTCCTATGTCTAGTAGTAGAAGTATCCTTGAAGTCAATAATTTTTTAACTTGACTTTTTTACAAAAATCTTTTTTCGGCATTTAAACTAGAATTGTTCACGGTTCTGTATGCTACAGAAACAATTGTATACAGGTTGTTATGTAAGTAAAGTTCCATGCTTAATAAAGAAGGTTGCAATTTATCGTAATCTGCAATAATTTCTTTTCTAATGTGCTCGTTGCAATTGTAAAAGCACTTCAAGATGGACCAATTACCAATTATTTATTTGAGTAAACCAAACACATGCCGGTGTATTCTTGATTAGTGGAAATAACAGACATTTCTAAATATGTAAGTACTACGCCACTTATTGCAAATTTAATGTCATTTATGAAAATCAATAAATATTGTTTTTTGGAACAACTTGAGCTTTAGATTTTAATTTATTAAGAAGCAGGTTCGTAATTGTCTACTTTATAGTCTCACAACTTTTACAACTTGACAGATTGTGCTGAATATATTTCAAATTACAACTTCTTTCAATTCTCTTTATTATACCTTAAACAGGGTTTCTCAACGTGGCCGGTACCGCCCATCAGTGGGCGATTTCCAATTTTTTTGATTGAAAGAGCAGATCTTTGATTTTTTTTAAGTAAACTAAAACCAAATTTAAAATATTTTTCTCACTACCGATATCGTAAGTAGGCTCTTAGGACGTACATTATGTTCATAGGTTCATTTTACCGTCAAGGTATCGGTTTCTATTGACGACGGGACATAATTTCCCTACGCAGCTCCCCCTATTTTGTTAAATATCAACAATTAGATATTTTAAACATGGGTGAAATTATTTGTTCATTCTCATAATTTTTAATTTTGAATTTTAGTCCTTTCAAATTGTCGTCATTTCATAAATATCTGACTTGTCAAATGAGGCAGATGACAGCGTTTTCTTTTTAAATTTTCCGTATCAATCAAAGATAAAAAATAAATCATCGGGAGTGGAACAAATCTCATATGTAACTCGAGAAATAATCTTTGACCAGTCTCGGACTTAAATGCCAGCCCTCGCTTCTATTGAATGACAAACATTTCCTCGACTGTTATAAATACTATTTACCTCTTTTGTAACATAAATAAATATTGTTAATCAGCATCAAATACGAGACATTAATATTTTCTTTTTAAATTATTTATTGAATTTTTACCTCTCGCTAAGAGAGGTATTGCATTCATGCTAAAAATCGCATATCCAGATTTTATTGAATAAGCACGTTTTAAGGTCCCTACAATCCGATTTTATCATTTTTACGATGATGTCTGTGTGTGTGTGTGTGTGTGTGTGTGGGATGTGTGTGTGTATGTGTGTGTGTGTGTGGGATGTTGGAAGGACGGTTACTCAAAAACTATAAGACTTTAAATTTTTTTAACTACGTATTTCCCAATCGGACATTCATGGGAAGATCTGAAAAGGTTTTGGTAACAATTGGACAACCGGAAGTAGAAGATTCTTGAAAAAAAATCTTTTAAATCTTTCTGATACATTTAAATATTTTACAATATATTCTATAGATTTAGAGATAGAAGAAATATAGTATGTAAAATAATCTGTTATAATAAATTTTACAGCCGAAAGAATGGCCATGGAAAATAGTTGAAAATTTAATTTGTTTGTAACTGACAGATAATGTCAGTGTCAGAAATCCGAAGACATTACTGAAGACTTTTTCTGGGAAGTACATACATTATATTATTTCTTAATGTATTAATAGAATTGGAAACATTTCGAAAAATTAGAAGAGGACAAAATTTCTTCATCAAAAATGAATTTAAAATTAAACAATCTAAATATATATGGAATAGATATATGCGTAAGTAGAATTTTTGGTGTAGAGTGTAGGTATACAAGAAATGTTAAATACAATAGGGAGCGAGCAGTCATATGATTTTGTTGGCCTTGACAAGCAGATATGGGGGCCCATGTCAGAATGATAGCTAGTAATTATGTATATAGATGTCAAATATCATAATTTCTCATTCTAAATTTAGTGATTTTCCAATTCCATGTGGAGCAGAATTAAATGTTAAATATCTAAGGCATACAAGTAAACTTTAAACTCCTGGTGATAAATTAACTACGTAAATTTAGAAAATCTTGAAATTTTTAATGAAAAATTCTAACATTTGACATCTATGTACATAATTACTAATTATCATTCTGAAACGGGCCCACACATTTGCTTGTCAAGCCCAAAAATGTAACATTACCGTTCGCGCCCTATACTTATGTAACCAAAAAAAGGAAGTGGCGAGAGGTATTGTGTTGGCCACAACAGATTTTTTATTTTTAGGATGCAGAACAATGTGATTAATTTGTTTTTTTGTGCTCCATTGGTTGCAATATTTCAAAATAAAGTGAATTCATTTTATCGCAAATATCTGGGTGAGCGGTAGGTAAACAAAAAAGGTTGAAAAACCCTGCCTTAAACAATGGTACATTAAATATATTTCTTTTTATTTTTATTCTCTTGATGTTATACCTCTATTTTAAAATAAAATAAAAACACTAATTTAATATCTAATACAAGAAATGGTACATTACTTACACAGCACCCTATAAACAGTTTATTATATAACAAATTATTACTTTTTGAAATTTAATGTATTAAATTTCTTAAAACTAACGGCACGTATAGCTACTGAAAATTATGCACCACATTTCAAGCTTTAATAAATGTCCGTGTATAAATGTTCTGCTTCTATTGTGTGTGTAAGGTAGGGAAAAGAAGAGAGAAATCTGTCCAAACAGTAAGATTAAAACCAAAGTGGTTAGTTGGGTCGATCGGGTCGTGTAATGAATGTTAAACACATGTGGTATAGAAGGGACTGACTGGACGCGTCCTTCGTTCTTCGTACAATATTTGCTTTTCTCCGTGTGTGCAGCGCTCGGAGAAAAACGAATCTATCTCATTTCCAAGCAAATATGTCCGCGATACGATGTTTGCCTAATAGGCTATTACCAATCGGGAAAGAAGTCGCTCTGCACTGCTACAGACTGCAGCGGCTGTGATGAATAGCTTTTGTGCTGCAAGACAACGGGCGTGCATTATGCATAGCGGCATCAATTAATAACAGCCATATCAAGAGCTCTGAATATTTAACGCGCTCTCCATTACTGAAGATGCGCTAAGACAGGAAGCTCCTTAAGCGCCAGTTAAGCACTGCCGGGCAAAAATACCCACTCAATAATAAGACTAGATTACAGTGTACAGCCCCCAAATAACACAACATTGTACCGTAGTCTCTCTACAGCTTCGAGTATAATAATAATGCCCTAGCATTAAAGACAATTGAATGATTCACTGACTTATGAATGATTACAAAGTTCAGTTGATAGAAAAAGCAAGGACCTGGACACAACTTTTTGTGGTCCATGAAGTTTTCAAAAAAAAATCGTTCACGGTTCTGAATGTTAAAAAAAAATAACTGTATAAAACAATTTATAATATACGAGCCCAGGCTCACAATAGTTCAGCCGGTGTACATGTCTAGTAAACAAATTACACTCGTAAAACCTACGCAAATGATGTTTTATAATTTGTTGAAAATGTTAGCCTGCCGTACTATTATGAATCAGAGCAGGAGAGTCAAAATATTTTTGTCCATACAATTTCTGAATAGACAAGAGTTTATCCTATTGTAGAAATAGGTTGTAGGGCCGAGGAAATATTTAATTAAACGAAGAAAGAATTTGTGAAAAATTCATGGACTTCGCAGGGATTTGAATCCTTAACCTTCTCATATCTAGTGAGACGTTCTAACGAATTGTGCCACAAGATCCCTTCCCATTGAATTTTATGATCTTTCACAAGTCTTTTTCAAATTTTGTAGGCGAGTACACTATCTTAACGGAGTAGATGAATATTCAGCGTGATCCCCCCCCCTTAAACTTTCTTATTATAAGTAATAGGAGAAAATGGCTCATATAAAAGTTTTATTATTTTAATTATACTACTTGATGGCAGATATAGATATTTTTATAAAGTCACGTCTACAAGATACGACTATCAACTTTTATTTTTTAAATAGCAACCTATAATTATTTTACTAAAATATAAACCGCTATTTTTTCTCTTTTCAACGATGTATTAGTTTTTATTAACGTATTTGAAAAAATTCGTGAAAAATAAGATAATTTAGAAATGTGGGAAATATTTTTTATTCAAATATTGGTGGCTATGAAAATATAAACAAAATGTAACAATGTTAAACAGTTAAATTAATATCAACAAAGCATTTGTTTGTTATTTATTATTACTTACATATTATTTACGTATACATGTATTTATTTATAATTTATTTTCACATAGCTACTTAGAATATTTGATTTAAAAATTAGTTCCCATATATTTCAATTATATTATTTTTCTCGAATTTTTACCTTCCGTCACCTTTAGGTAAGGAAGGTATTGTCTTTGGTCAAAAAATTCAATGATGAGTTTTTACTGAATAAGCACGTTTTAGGGTCCATATAATACGAGTTTACCATTTTTACGATGATGTCTGTATGTATGTATGTGTATGTGTGTGTTTACATCCAGAAGAACAACTGATTAGATTTTAGTTATAATTGGTACTGGAAGTGGCCTCATTTGAAGATTTAACAGTTAAATTTGATTTAATGACATTTAACATTATTATAACGTAAAGAATTTATTATTCTATATACGATTTGATTGCATTCTATACTTCATATTCAATAGATATAGAGTTAAAGAATTTTAAAGAAATTAAATTTTATAAATCAGCCAGCTATGCTAAACATGCCAACTACTAATATATTCATATAATTCAAATTGACAGATGTCAGTATAAATAAAAAGTAAATTAATGTGGTAGAGATGAGGATGTTGAAGTAGATGTTGGGGAAGACACGGAAAGATAGGTAAGGAAATAACTCTAGTGTTACAAGTTTCTAGAAAGATACAAGCGAGATGATTACATTGGTTTGAAAATGTCATGAGGAGAAATGAAGAATATACATATTGGATGAAAAATGAATATCTTAGTAATAGAAGGTTGAAGAAACAAAGGAAGACCAATGATAAGATGGGGGGACTGTATTGCGGAAGACTTGAGAGAAAAGGAACTGAATGAGAACGGCCCGTAAAACAGATGAGTGGAAGAAGAAAATAAAAAATAGCGACCCATAACGAATGGGGAAGGCTAAAGAAGAAGAAGATGTTAGTGTCAAATGCAATTTGTATAGTTTGTTTATAAAATAATTTTACTGGAAATTTAGAATCTTTTGTAAGAAAATTTATGTATGGAATTTATTCATAATTCACAAGATTAACGGAAGGTATTGTGCTGGCCACAACAGATTTTTAAAAATGCATTAATAAAAACTAATACTTTGTTGAAAATACAAAAAGCGTCTCACTAGGTATGACAAGGTCCAGTTTTCACAAATTCTTTCTTCGTTTAATTAAATATTTCCTCGACGGCTTATTTCTACAATTAAAAATGTTACTGTTGGTCACACATAATTTATATCAGAATCAATTTTACTTGCATTCTTGCACCTACAGCTTATAGTTGCCGGAATGAATCAACTATAACTTTATGTAAAGTTTGGCGCCTCCACCAAATGTACTCGAATACAATTAGCCCCATCTTCCATGTGTGTAAGTGGATATGTAACAGAAGGCCCTTTTCATAGGGTGTGAAGTTGGGCCATATGTGCGTGTAATAATAAGACATCTCAATTCGATTAAATAGAAAAGCTGCATTGGGTGATGCAATTACAATATAGAGTTTGACACCATGTTATTGTCACCGACTCTGCCAATCAATAACATTGGTGCTCTCTCCGTAACAGCTTTGAAAGCCCATGAGGTGATATCTATTAAATTTCCTCCCATTCAGAAATGGGTAATTAACAAGACAAGATGATATATTTATTTATTATTTGCTAAAAAATAATAATATTGGCACAGAATTTGAGTGATTGTGTATGTATTATGAATACAGAATATGCGTCACCATTTATGAGTATAATGTTTGATGTAGTGTGTAAAACATTTTTTGCATCAGGTACATTTTAATCAGGAAAAATATGAAGCGTTCTCTGAGTAGATTGTGCCTGAAATGGTAATGAAATGCAGATTGGGGTATTAATACTGGACAGTTGAGTTTGCTGTGTCGATGTTGATACATCATAACGACATCGTCAGCGTTTTGTTGTGTAATTCATCACATTTGTTCGGATTGCTGATTATTTCCCCAGTTTGTCACTTACTAATATTTGGTCATTACCAGGATAATTACACTAGGAAAAACACACCAGGGTGGAGGTAATCTTTTCGCCAATGTGCTGACTGCGAACGGTCCCTCCCTCGCAAGATAAATGAGGCTACTTCCACCGATAACGATCGCGATGTAAAGAAGACGAAGAATTAGCCCAAAGAACTAACAACAAAGAAAGACGAATTTTCTCTATCTAAAAATATACTTACAAATTATCGCTACTGTTACACTTAGCTTACTACCCATTTCTGGGTGTGCTAATCTGCTTTTTACCTCGCCACCGTAGGCAAGTGAAGTATTTGAATCATGTTAGAAATCGCATATCAAAATTTCAGCGAATAAGTACGTTTTGATGTCCCTACAATTAGATTTTAAAATTTTACGATAATTTCTCAAATGCTAGTATGGTTATAAATTATAAGAGTGATCGCATCTCAAAAAAAATGTGTTATGACCAGCACAATACCTTTCGTCAGTTCTATGTATCTTGTATAAATTCTATACAGAAAGATTCTTGCAAAAGATTCTACATATATATTTCCAGCAAAATTATAACACAAACATACTATGTAAATTTCACTTGAAAATGACATCTGTCAATTATAATTTTCTTACGGCCGAATTCACCATTAATCCGTTGATTAAGGAATCAAGCTGATCTGTAGATCAACCTATATTCTAATTCATCAACTTGATTTCTGAATCAAGGAATCATGATCAACTGATTCACAGTTTTGTTTTAGTTTTTGACAGTTAATGTAACTGTCATGGAATTTTATTCGTGGTAATTGTATTTTCCGTTAAAAAGGTATTGATATATAAGTTTTTCATTTATTTATAAAATATATTTTATAATTTTCCTATAATAATGTTATATTTTTCTTATGATATAGGTAGAAATTACACTGATTCCAATAAAGGAGTGTTTTTAAATATAGTGAAAATGAAAGATGTAAAAATATAGGTAAAAATAATAAAACCAATGCGGTTCTAAATAAAGATAAAGAAGAAGGATGACGCAAAGTTACACATGGGTACAACAGCCAGAACCCTAACATAGCTATAATCGTCAAAATTAGGATTCAAAGATGTGATCAGTCCTTGATTCATGGAATATGACGAATCAGTTGATCATTGATTTTGATTAGTAAATTAGCTTGATTTTTAATGGTGAATTGGATTGATTTAGGATCAGCGTTAATCTGTAAATCAACTCATGATTAAGGAATGGTGAATTCGGCCGTTAATATAGTAGTTGTTTCCATGGTTATTGCTTAGCTGGTTGATTCATGAATTTATCCACTGAATATGAATTATAAAACGCAATCAAATCGTATAGATAATAGAATACTCTTTAATATTATAACATTAAATGTCAAAAAATTATATTGAACTGTTTAAATCTTCAAATAAGGGTACTTTCGGTTCACCAATTATAACCAAAATCTAATCAGCTCTTCCTATGGACATAAAAAAAAGGAATACGGAATAATTATAATGTTTGTAATTGTAATATTGAAGTTATCTTGTATGAAAAATTCATCACACACATACACACATGCGCACACACGCACATACCTTACCTAAAGGTAACGGATGATAAAATATCACTCACACTATATACAATATTATTGTTGAACAAAGATCTATGAAATGGAAAAAAAAATATTTTTCATGTCTGTGTCCATTTCAATGTACTCGTATGTTTCTTGTTGATGTTTGTGACAAATGCATAATGACGTATTAACAATCCAGCAACCACAATCCTCGATTTGCGAACAAATGAACTGGGTATTAAAACAGCGAAATGAGTTCGCTTCGGTCAAATGTGTAGCCCTAGCTCTCGCTGCGAGCGGACACCGCCATCAATAAATAATCGAAAAAAAGTCAATTTCATCGCCTACTATACCGGTGCAACCAATTGCTTCTATATAAAATGAAATTTGAAGCGCCGACTAGATACGAACGAGTAAAAGCCATTGTGCACCAGAGTAGATACAGTACCGAACTCTTTCATTTTACACAGTACACCCTTGGACGTTGTTCTACAAGGGTAAATGATCATATGCATGTTCCTTGCAGTCAAAGATATTCATAAATCAATACAATAAAGCAACAGAAAAGTATGTATACGATTAAACAGTATTTTTCTCTAGAACTGTCCATTTTTTACCTTCCGTCACTTATAGGTAACGAATGTATTGTCTTAGGTCAAAAAATTCGGTAGTGAGTTTTCATTGAATAAGCACGTTTTAGGGTCTTTACAATACGATTTTACTATTTTTACGATGATGTCTGTATGTGTGTGTGTGTGTTCGTGTGTGTGCGTGTGTGTGTGTGTATGTGTGTGTGTGTGTGGACCGCCGTTTCGTGTACGATATGTCCAATACTAGAATTCCAAAAATTACAATTCTTGCGTATTCCTCTTCCTTACAACCATATGCAGACTTGATTAGATTTTGGTTATAATTGGTCAACCGGAAGTACCCTCATTTGAAGATTTTAACAGTTTTTCTTGAAAAGATCAGTTAAATGTTACTATAAATTAAAGAATATATTATTGTCTATACGATTTGATTGCATTTTATATTTAATATTCAACAGATATAGAGTTAAAGAAGAATAACGATAATAAATTTTATATAAATTTCATAATTCAGCCAGCTATGCTAACTTAACCATTGAAATTGCTAATATATTCAGGTAATTCAAATTGACAGATGTCAGTATCAATAAAATGTAAATCAATAAAAGAATAAGGGAAGTAACTCTAGTGTTAGAAGTTTCTAGATATAAGAGTGACGATTACATTGGTTTGAACATGTCATGAAGAGAGATGAATATATTAATAGAAGGTGGAAGAAACATACGAAGACCAAAATAAGATGAAAAGACTGTATTGTAGAAGACTTGAGAGAAAATGAACTGAATGACGACGACACGCAAAACAAAAATGAGTGGAAGAAGAAAATAAAAAATAGCGACCCCCTAACGAATGGGAAAAACTAAAGAAGAAGAAGAAGAAGAAGATGTCAGTGTCAAGTGCAATTTGCATAGTTTGTTTATGAAATAACTTTACTAGAAATATAGGATCTTTTGCAAGAAAATTTATGTATGGGGCGCGTGCAGTAACATGACTGACCCGTGTCAAAATGACAGCAATTAATTATGTCCATAACTGACAAGTGTTATAATTTTTCAACCAAAATTTCATAATTTATGTATGGAATTTGTACATAATACACAGGATTGACGGAAGGTATTGTGCTGGCCACATCAGATTTTTAAGAATAAAGGCTGTACGTAATACATGATCACGCGTTCCTTCGATATGCCGACAGACTCTGTTATCTCTCCAGCTTTAATTCGGCGGTCATTCGGTATCAGTTGGTGCACTTTTTCTATGCTATCGATGGTGGACGCATTTGTTGGCTATCCTGAACGCACATCCTTAACCAAGCTGGTACAACCACGTTTAAATTCAGCTGTTAATCTTTTTACAGTGGCAAATGATGACCAAAGTCTCCGTAAACAGCGTTTTACAAAAACACTTAATTAGACTGACACAAATGACACTCAAACAATAACTAAATGTCCAAAATGGCTAAAATTTTCAGAGGTATATATAAAAGCATAAACAATTGCAGTAACAGAATAATTTTGATGATTAACGTTATATACGAGTTGACGCTAAAAACTTATCAAAACTTACATACAAAGAAATTTATTTTTCTCTCTGAAATCTTTCGTTTGCTTATGCATGTTCGATTAAACCATGTTCACACTGTATTCTATCTAGTGTAGATAAGACTCTACTCTAGATTGTAGATCAACTACTCCTACTGGCATTGCGTGGGAGGAGTGTATACTCCAAGTCTAGCAAATCCAATTCCCACCTTAACAATGGGAAGAAAGAGATCCATTATTTACATTCTGACCCTTCAATGCATTCTGCGCTGGATACATTGACACACACGCGATCTGGGTGCTTCTTGCATAGGGGAAAATAGAAATACACCCCTATATTAAGCTATGTTTGAAGGTTAGAATATAGTGTAACAGACAGAAATTACTGGCGTGGAGAGTGTACCACAGGGATCACTTTTATACCATTTAAAATTCAAAATAATTTTGGCGACGGTCGGGATGTTTTTCTTTGTAATGAAAGGAATCGAAAATCGCGTGTAAGTGGTCTATTGGCGGTGTGAATAAGCAAATTGTATTGTTTAACTCGGGGAATGAATTTTGTTGAACTGACTACGCTGTCCACGTCATAACAACCACGGGGTGATAAAATATTTAACCCTTGACGGAGAGCAAAAATTCCACCGGCCCGTCTAATTGCCACTTGGGAGGAAAAAATGCCAAGCTCTTCCGGTTTTAAATAATCATTTGAAAAACGTTTTGGACGGAGCAAACAGTGAAATGTTAATACGACCCGCTACTTTACTCCACTGTACAACAACATGGGAAAAAATAACAATTTTTACTCCATATTACTTCATCTCCTCTTTGGATCACGGACAAAGAAACAAACATCTCCTAACATTTAGTTCTAAATCAAAAATTACCAATACATGAGTTAATAAGCATCCTAATTTTATAGGTAATAAAGTTACCTACTAACTCTTAACAACATTGCTATAGCAAATAACCAATAATAAAAAAATCTGATGTGGCCAGCACATAACCTCTCGCCGTATAATTTACCTGGCTGTATGCATAAAGCAAAGAATATTTTTAGAAATACAAATAATATATTCATATAAGTCTATGATGTATAAACTTCTTTATTATTTAATAAGAGCATGTCTCAACATAAAACAATTTTCACATATATTTACAAAATCTATAGGATATTTTACCATAAATTATGTACAATAAATTACAAAGTAGAGTTTACCATATATAAATTTTAGGCTGGTAACAGGGATTTTCAATTCGAACAACGGTCTTGTTTACTTTCTCTTCATATTCTTCTAGTAAAAACATTAATTTTGGGCGGTCTAAAATGTATATATCTTCTTTAACATTTTATTTTTTCATACATGTTGTATCTAAATAACACATTAATTCCCTTTAATAAAGTCATGGATAGATTGCACTCCGATTATTCTTATAACGATGTGTAATTTTGTCAATATTTACAACTTACTTGAGAAGAATTTGATAGCTTTTTCGCAGTGCAATGTTACTTTAGTCTACAGTGTTGGTGTACATTGTCCCATAATGTTTGAAACAAATTTAAGTTCTTTAACCTATACTTGTCACCTCCATAATAGTAACAGATCAAGAATTAAAAGATTCTCCAAGTACATTTTTCTTTCATTAATCATTATTTCGATGAGATATAATTTTTTTCCACACACACAGACATCATCGTAAAAATGTTAAAATCGGATTGTAGGGATCTTAAAACGTACTTATTCAATAAAATCTGAATATGCGATTTTTAGCATGAATCCAATACCTCTCTTAGCGAGAGGTAAAAAATGTTTTTCCATAAACGTGAGTAAAAGTCGATTACCATGATATTTTGATTGGTGATGTGATGACATTTAATGTTTTAATTTATAATTCTCTGGATATCGGCGGAAATCAAAACTGCCGCACCTGCAGCATCTTTAGAACTGAACAAAGAGGATCCCGGTCTAAATTACAATTATAGAAGCCAATTGCTCAAACGATTTAACTTTCAGCAAATTTTTGTTGTCTTTTGCAACTATTCAAAAGTTACTAAATGAGACGCGATGAAATTTCGAAATTCTTATTCTTGTAAAAATAACGTTTTGTAGCTTCCGGTCATGGGAAAAAATAATATACAGTAAAATTTTTGAAAGATGTCCGATCAAGGTTGTCTACGAATTGTATGAATTCAGATTTTTGCTTCGCCCATCATGACAAATTCAGTAGTGTCGTTTGCTTAGTTTTTATGAGGGTACGTAAGATACTACTGTTATTTTATTATTATAAAAATATGTATTACAGGAAAAACATACAAAATTCAAAAATAAGTCAACTAGTAAGTTTATAAGCAAATGTAAAACCAAATATGTTAAAAATAAGATACTGACACAATGTCAGTGTCAGTGACTCTGACAGAATATAACGTTATACGTACGGCTATGAATCCAGGTAATGTATCTGAATTAATAAATAAACTTACGTTACAGCGAAAGTATTATCAACAACGAGCATCGTTTATAAATGGAATGTCTAGTCGAAACAATATGAATTTTTGAAAGACAAGCATGTTATATCCATCCTTATCACACAGTCTTACAGCCTTTGCAAAAGAAAGAGATAAATGTATGCCTATTTGTTAATTCGTTCGTGATACAAGTGCCCTTGATCGGACATCTTTCAAAAATTTTACTGTATACATTCAAAAATCATGCATTTCTCTCCCTTGCTGTATAGGTAATGTACTATTCTAGTGGTTATAATTTTTAGCAACGTCGCTAAGACATCAACTTTTTCACAGAATTGGGGTGATTGCCAGTCACATTTAGAAGGAACGAATACAAAAATGTCTCCGTCCTTGTTCCTCTTGTGTGAAAGAGAGGTATCGCGAATTGGTAATTGTAAAACCAATCGTATTTTTATTCGCTGAGTATTCGCATTATTGGCAGTTCGATTTTATTTAACTATTTGATCGTTAGAGTACAAAAAAATACGAAATGATTTACTTTAATGCACAATAATTAAAATTCGACACATAGGGGAGACGAGAATATTTTATTTATAAGATTTTTATACAAATGAAAATTTAATCTCTGGTGTATACGGGCGAGTAAATAATTTAAAACGAAATTGGAAACTGCTGAATTTTTTAAATATCAGTTAATGCACCGGTAATGATCGCCTCATTATTAATTTATATCAGTTCTCTTTCCTATAGAACATAGATATATATTTGAACAAATACATAACATTCGAACCCGGGAAGTTGGTTGTGCTTTTTTGACCTCGTCATCGATGTTCTATCCTCTCTAATATTTTTCGTCATAAAATAAAAAAAAAATGATGTGGCCAGCACAATACCTTCCGTCAATCCTGTGTATTATGTACAAATTCCATACATAAATTTTCTTGCAAAAGATTCTAAATTATTGGTATTTTATGATTCCCTTTCTCGGCAACGGAATTCCATACTCCTGATAACAAACAAATCACATGAAATAAGAAAATCATGAAATTTTGAATGAAAAATTATGACACTTGTCAGTTATAGACATAACTAATTGCTGTCATTTTGATACGGGTCCCCATATCTGCTTGCCAAAGGCGGCAAAGTCATGTTACTGCACGCGCCCTATACATAATTTTTTTTGCAAAAGATCCTATATTTCCAGTAAAGTTATTTCATAAACAAACTATGCAAATTGCACTTGACACTGACATCTTCTTTTTCTTTAGTTTTCCCATTCGTTAGGGGGTTATTTTTTATTTTTTTCTTCCACTAATTTTTGTTTTGCGTGTCGTCCTCATTCAGTTCCTTTTCTCTCAAGTCTTCTGCAATACAGTCTTTTCATCTTATATTTGGTCTTCCTATATTTCTTCCACCATCTATTAATTTATTCATCTCTCCTCATGACATGTTCAAACCAATGTAATCGTCTCTATTATATCTAAAAACTTCTAACACTAGAATTACTTCCCTTATTTTTTCATTCAATTACTTGCTTTTTATTGATACTGACATCTGTCAATTTAAATTACCTGAATATATTAGCAGTTTCCATGGTTATGTTAGCATAGCTGGCTGAATTATGAAATTTATACGAATTTTTTATCTTTATTATTCTTTAACTCTATATCTGTTGAATATGAAATATAAAATGCAATCAAATCGTATAGAGAATAATATATTCTTTAAGTTATAATAACATTTAACTGAGTTTTTCAAGAAAACCTGTTAAAATCTTCAAATGAGGGTACTTCCGGTTGACCAATTATAACCAAAATCTAAACATGTCTGCATATGGTTGTAAGGAAGAGGAATACGCAAGAATTGTAATTTTTGGAATTCTAGTATTGGAGATATCGTGCACGAAAAAGCGGTCACATACACACACACACACACACACACACACACACACACGCACATACGAACACACACACACACACATACAGACATCATCGTAAAAATAGTAAAATCGTATTGTAAAGACCCTAAAACGTGCTTATTCAATGAAAACTCACCACCGAAGTTTTTGACCAAAGACAATACCTTCCTTACCTATAGGTGACGGAAGGTAAAAATATCAAGCCGCCGAACTTCATATTTTTATAACCAAAGCCTTCAATTACCTAGTAGCTTGATTGAAATCGAGTCTAACAAGACCGTAATTTTATGAAAGGTAACGTGCTTTTCCAAGCTCCTTAGATTGGTGTACGAGCAATCATTTCTAACTTGAAAAGTGCAACACAACCACAGGGACCAATTTTATGCCATTTAAAATTCGAAATAATTTCAACTTCGATATACGAATGTAATAATTACAGTCACAGAACACTATAATTGCCTCCCTTATTGGCATATATTACCGCATGCTTTTCGCTTGCTGACGCTGTCTGTTTTTGTTGATTAGATTTCGCATCGCCCGGTACACTTTTTCTCTCTACAATGCAATAAATAATGCGAATTGAAGTAGAAATGAATACCCGACACAAGGGAAATTTGGTTATCTATTTAGCGCAGTACGAGCGTTATTTGATTTTATTATAGGACAAATCGAATTGCACCAATTCATTATTACTATGCATAGAACGAACTGTGTGTTAATCCATGATGTTTGTTTCAGGTTTTTCCTCAAGTTCTTCCTGAAATGCAACCAGAACTGCCTGAAAAACGCCGGCAACCCACGGGACATGAGAAGGTTTCAGGTATGAAAAAGAAATTTTAATTTTATGTAGAGTAATTAGCATAATTATTTTAATTAATGTTCGATAAATTGTTGGGGCATAATTTGATAATTATGAATATATTGATTTGTGTATTACAAATATAAATATGTATTTAATTATTAATTTAAATATTTAAGCGCTTCCACCAAATTTTTTATGTTTAATTTTACATATTTATTTGTATTAACATACAATTATTAATAAATAAATATATGATCACAACGCTTGTGGAGACGGCACTAAAGATTATAGGAGTTCCAAATGTTTGAAAATATTGCAAAATTGACACTGAGTAGGTTGCTTTACTAAAGGTAACTATGATTTGTATTTATTTCAATGCTGTTGCTAAGGTGATGTACAAATTATTTATTTACTCACTGCCCGTGTTCTTTCTGTACGATTTACTGCCTTTGTTATCTTAGCAACCAAACCTTGATCAGTAAATAAAACCTACTGCCTTGGATACCCTATTGGTAAATATTTTTTTAAAAAATTGATCATTAATAGTTATTTAATTATCAAGTGTGTTAATGAGGGCGATTAATGATCGAGACATTTTAACGCGTCGCTACGCTCACGCGTTAATTGTTGAGATCATTAATCGCCAATTAACATACTTGTTAGTTACAATATTTTTTCGTTGACCGTATCATACTTATATAAAAAATCTAATTTTATTCCATGACAATTTTTTTTAGGTTAGTAATGGGTGACCGCACGTCAAATTTTACGTCAGAAAATCAATAAGTTTTGTCATCAATTGTTTTCAGTGGGTGCGTTCAGTTTACTTAATGCTAGACAACACAAGCGGTTTTTATGTTATTTGAGGAATTTTATTGTTTCAAATTCATTTTAAAGGTATGCTACGTGAATATACCTAGCTAGTAAGTGTGAAAAGCATGACTTTTAATTCTGTCTACCTTCTTGCTACAACTTTGCGTTAGCAATACATGCTGTGTTCCATGTGGTGAACGCACCCAATAAATCGTTTATTAATAAAAAATCATGCATTAATAGGGGTCATTAATGAATGATTTTCTATACATTAAGATAGCCTATTAATAAACGGTCGACGGAAAAAGTATTAAAAGATATCCAATACATCGGGTACCGGTAGAAGAACACTTACTGACCCCAAAGTTTATTACATTTTTTGCACGTTCGACGTACAAAATTTAAAAAAAGATTTGAAATATATTTTGACATTAATTTTTTTAGCTATTTTTAAAGTAAGCTCTGATCGTCGTTTTTGTTTACTTACCGCCTCGTCTCCTGATCGGTAAGTAATTACAATCACCGATCAGTAATTTGTAAATAAAACTTTTAAAACGTTTTAAAAATCGTGCAAAAAGGTATATTTAGAAAACTTCGTATTTTCAAGATGATAAAAATTTTAGGCTTGGCTTCACTTGGGCTTGGTAAAACAAAGCTTGACTGGGCTTGAAAGTGCAACCTTT
The DNA here is from genome assembly GCA_951394225.1 of Harpalus rufipes. Classification (NCBI taxonomy): domain Eukaryota; kingdom Metazoa; phylum Arthropoda; class Insecta; order Coleoptera; family Carabidae; genus Harpalus; species Harpalus rufipes. The sequence goes on from OX596283.1 coordinate 4,204,680, forward strand.
TTTAAAAATCAAATTTAGATTTATTTTTCAAGCTTTTAAAATTAAGCCAAGATTCGTGCCAAAACCATGAATTTGTTAAAAAAAAAATATAACAATTTGTGATTGTGTCAAACATGTTTTATAAATAAATTTTAAGATAATATTTTTTTCTTTGTATATTTTATTGTTCTAATGTAATAAAATGCTGGTTATATGTGAATTTTTTCCGTGTGTTATCTAAATAAAATGATAATAGTTGTAAGATGTTGTAAAGTTCTCTTTGTTCCAGCAACAAAGTAGGTTGAAACTAAAGATAACAACATTTAGAATTCGCTTTTGTATCCAGCATGCGTTAGTTTTAATTGTAACAATTTGAATGCGCACTCCTTACGTGTAAGACAAAGACAGCAGCATCCTTCTTGCATATTAATGCTTTTCGTCGACAAGACCCACTTAATACAACAGGAAAAAGTCTAGTTAAACAGAATAAAATTAAGAACAAGTCACAATAAAAATAAATGTCTCTAAGCGCGTTGCTCTTAATGGAATCTCAGGGGCGCACCAATTAGCTGTTACGGCGGGGGCACCGCGAATTACAGGCCGGGGGGAGTGGGGCAGAGGGCGGGTACACGGAGCCTGATTAAAAATGGGATGAGACGGAGAAAGATTCTACAAGACTGGGGATTTCTATTCCGGATACTACATTCAATTTTCTAACGATACAGAAGGCACTCTCACATCAAAATATCACATACAGAATGTTAAAAAATACAAATTATTAATTTATGAATTAACAAAAATATTAAATATAAATAAATCAAAGAAAGATTAATGATTAATCACCGCCATATTTAAATATTTCTACTGATTCTCTGGCATGATAACTATCCTTCGCTGTCGTTTCTCAGTGTAGATGTGAATCCTGTCGTTTGTTTCAATTCTCGGGGTTGGATTTGCGGTCTGGAATAGAGATTTTTATTTGGGGGCATGTCGGAAGGAACTATAAGGTATACGGTGGCTTTTGAGTCTCATTTATTTCTCGCGCTCTCATCCGAGCACTGAATATCTCTTCTCACGCAGCCATGCCGCTACAAACTACATACAGGACTGGATTCACAACGATTTGACACAGGGAAATTCCAAAAGAATTTTACATTGAATATGATAACAGATCAGGGTAGTATTAGCAGAAAAATCAAAAGATTAATGCCTACTTTAGATTTATCAATTTTTCCGTCAATTTAAAGAACTTCGCCAAATTCTAGAAATGGAGTTTAAAATTGTGTAATAAATTGATCTATTTCTAGACAACCTGACTTTTATACCTCTCGCTGTGATGTATGTATGTATGTATGTGTGGATGTGTGTGGGTGTGTGTGTGTGTGGTTGTTGGAGCTACGATTTCTCAAATTCTGTAATACTAAAGACCTGTTTAACTAATGAATCCTCAATCTAACATTATTGGGAATGAATAGGTTGAGTAGTAGTATCTTAAAAAAAATCTAAATATGATTAATATATATTTTTTATTTTTATTTTATAATTTCTCTTGATGTTGTACCACAATTATTATAATAAAATAAATGCACATACAGTAAATTTTTTGAAAGATATCCGATCAAGGTCATCTGTATCACGAACGAATTAACAAATAGGCATACATTTATCTCTTTCTTTTGCAAAGGCTATAAAGTGTGCAATAAGGATGGATATAACACGCTTGTCTTTCAAAAATTCATATTGTTTCGACTAAGTTAGGACAACGATGCTCGTTATTGATAATACTTTCGCTGTAACGTAAGTTTATTTATTAATTCAGATACATTACCTTAATTCATAGCCGTACGAATAACGTTATTTTCTGTCAGAGTCACTGACACTGATATTGTGTCATTATCTTATTTTAAACATATTTGGTTTTACATTTGCTTATAAACATACCAGTTGACTTATTTTTGAATTTTGAATGCTTTTACTGTAATATATATTTTTATAATAATAAAATAACAGTAGTATCTTACATACCCTCATAAAAACTAAGCAAACGACACTAATGAATTTGTCATAATGGGCGGAGCAAAAATCTGAATTCATACAATTCTTAGACGACCTCGATCGGACATCTTTCAAAAATTTTACTGTACAAATATTCTTATCGATTTCGGTTTATTAATTCAAATTATTTAAAATAACCCAAGAAGCTAAATTTTATTTTTTGAAAATTTATGTTATTACAAATATTAAAGAACATAAAATTCTCTATCCGACACATTTAATTTTTTTATTTTTATTATTATATCTTCTATAGAGTTTGAGATAAAAAAAAATATATAAAATAATCTGTTGTAATAAATCTTACAGCGCAAACAACTCCATGGTAACCAGATGAGAAATTACTATATAAAACGTTTGTAAATGACAAATGTCAGTGTCAAAAATCAAAAGACATTACCGAAGGCTTTTCTGGGAAGGACATTTAAATATTTCTTATTGAATTAACTAAATATTTAAAATCATAGGTGTATTACGTATACTCTCAAATACATATCTCGAAGATTTAGAATAGTTGGAGAAAACTTGCTCATAGAATGAATTTAAAATTATAAAATATATCTAAATATTAAGAATAGATTTATTTATAATTTTATGAGTGTACAATAAATGTTAAATACAATATGTATATAACCTACAATGGAAATGGCAAGACGTATTGTGCTGACCGCAACAGATTTTTACATATTGATATATTAAAAGTCATGAACATGCAACAGTCATATAATTAAACTAATATATTGGTGTGTTATTAAAATTACTAGAAAACGTTAAAAAAATAAGTTATAATAGAACATGCTCTATTACCAGCATAATTGGCTTAAAATTGACAATAGGAATGCAAATGTTTTTTAAGCCCAATTTCTAGAACTTGGTCAAGCTCTTCAAATCCTTGATAAAATTGACGAATGTAAAACAGGCTTAAACTAAAAACATATATGGGTCGCGTTGTTTATTTCTCATTTTGGAAACCCCAAACAGCTATACTATAGTCGGATCCACCAAGAAAATTATAAATATCGTAATTATGACAAGGCGGCACATAACTAGCACTGCTTGCTTTTACATTTAATGCCAACGTGCCATTATTTGTGCCACTCTTATGAATGAAGACATGCATTGAATGGATTTCCTGCCTACTCTGAACAGTAAAATATTATTACTGTTCCTTTAAACATAAATGCTATACCTACCCTTGTATTACCAAAATGGGGTCAAAACCCTCCCGATTATCGGTTTTTTGTTCATAATTCTCATGATAGAAACAATTCCTCTTGAGAATTCTCGTAAAATATATGTTAATAATTTGTTGCATTTAATGTTCGTTAATAGAAGTTTAAGAAGTATTGAGTTTTTTAACATTTCTTTTAATTTGGATCCACGATGACCCGATTTTGGTTTTCGATGTGATGATTTAATAACCATAAAAAATAAAGTAATAAAGGAAATAATTTGTTTATATTGATCAAGATGAAAATGGAGAGTAAATTTTGAAATATATTGTTTACTTGATTACATTATAATTATTTAAGATATTCATGTTTTCTTTTAATATAAAAATTATTTATTAAAGAAATACAAATTTGTATTATTATTAATAAAGGACGTTTAATAAATATAATAAAGGTAAAACATTAATAAATATTCTCATATTAATAACAAAATGTCGCATAAAAATTTCGGGTCACATATGAACCCATTTTGGACACCCACGGTATAAAATTATTATTGTCAGACAAGGGTTAATACTTACGGGAATGAAAATTTCAGTTCCAAACATTAAGACAACACTCTTACTGAGTTTTCTACAAACTCATTCAAGATTCTATTTTTGTCTATCTACTATCGTGCTGCTCTTTGAATGGCAAAACCGTTTTTCTTTTTCTTTGATCTGTTCAATATTTTGATTTTCAATATCTTGTAATCTTGTTGTCTATTCTTAGATTGGTGTTGTGTGAGTCCTGAACTGCCGAGTACATGTAGCAATTTCCAAGCGTACAGAGCTGAAAACTACCTCAGCAACTTACCATTTGTATCGGAGTCTAGTGCTAAATATTGAATTTATGCCCGCATTACATTCTGCCAATACAAGAAGTACCTTTACCCTTTGAAGCAAGAATTACAATAGTTACATTATAAGGCGGATCTATTTACAAAATATATCAGAAAGACATAGTCTGCGGTAGGGTGATAAGCGAGCTAATGATTAGCATTGTATTTGCTAGATGATAGTTAATATTACAAGTAAATATTATTATTATTTTGTTTTATAGTAATAACTCCTGCTGTAAATCTTGAAAGTTTCTTTCTTATCGAACCGCCCTCTGGTCGTTTGCCGGACGTCGCGTCGAGCGTCGGCGGATCGGCGCGTCTGTTCCCATGGGAACGCGTGTAGTCGGCCACCATACTATCCTCGTCTCTCTCTAACCCACACCGAACAGGTATCTACCCTCTGCCTCACACACTGTGTGTACGGGTCCCTAGGGAGGTGGAGTCTTTCTTGCACTATGCACAGGGGACACGCATGGTGAAAGGGGGTGAAACGCCAAGGGGGGGAAATCTTAAAATGGCGCGCGAGGTGGTTTGTTAAGGGGTGAATATAGACGAGATAGTGGAAGGTTGTTTTTTGGCGGAGGCGCCAACGTGTTAATACATTTTGTTATAGGTACTCTAAAATTAATATCAATTAAGATTATACCCAATAATGGGTGTAACCAATCTTCCTTATTATTGGGCGAGAACTACCATGCGGATGAAAGCTCAGATAGGTAGCTATCTAGGTGCGCAGGATATTATTATTATTAGTATTATACCTAAGTTTCCTGGAAGCAATTTCTGAATTTTCATGGAGCTAATTACTGCTATAACTGGACATTCACATAACGTGTCTCATAAGTTTTGGTACAAATTTTAACTATTTATTTTTACCTCTCGCTAAGAGAGGTATTGGATTCATGCTAAAAATCGCATATCCAGATTTTATTGAATAAGCACGATTTAAGGTCCATAGAATCCGATTTTAACATTTTTACAATGATGTCTGTGTGTGTGTGTGTGTGTGTGTGTGTGTGTGTGTGGATATGTGTGTGTGTGTGAGGTTGTTGGAGACACGACTTCTCAAATTCTATAAGACTAAAAACCTGTTTGACTACGGATTCCTCAATCTAACAGTAATGGGAAGAGTTGAATAGGTTCTGGTAACAATTGGACAACCGGAAGTGGTTGTTTCTAAAAAGAAAAATTCTAAATATTATTTTTTGAAAATTGCATTGATGTTATTGCAATCATTGTAGACACTGAAGAAGGTGCAAGGGTGCACCGAAACGTTGTTATAGTAAGAATAAATGCTGTGTGACTAAACTTTCGAGTAAATGTTAACACCTAATCCACATTATAGTCGAGAAATTTGCCCACAATATTTAAATAAAATACAGTTTTGGCGCCATAACAGGTGTCATTGTTGAATTTCTAGCGACTAGCGATATCTGTTACGAAATTTTAAAACGTATTGTCATTCACGTGGCGTGAAATTAGTTGCATGTGGACATTGACATTAAGCCCATATATTTTTCGGTCATTTTAATGCCTTACAGGGATGACTTCCACTAACTAAAAAAAAGTAGTTGCCCCCCCCCTGAGAGATTTTCTGGATCCGCCACTGCCCTGATGTACCAGATATGAAACTAAACTATCATTTATTATTTTTAGTTTTTTCGTACATTATGTACAAAAATGTCTAGAAAATATTTGCCAGAAGAAGAATCAGCCGTTATTATTGGTGCGCTGATGTTGGATCTTTTATAAATGATTTGATATTTAATTACGGTAAAATAAAATAAATATATAGATTACGTTTATTTATTTCTCTTTGTATCAATGATATTTAATTACAGGGTCGTAATGACCCTGGTGTACCAATATCGTAACTTTGTGAATTTAAATTAAATTAAAAAGGTGTGCGTGTTCTTTTACAAGGCGCGACTTTCTACCGACCCCTAGCATTGGGTTTTGGATGAAATTTACATCGATTTCTCGAACTCCACACTGAGCAACTCCGAAATTAAGAGATGTGATGGTTCTTATACTGTCAATATTGCAAAGGTCCGTAATAATGTCAGATAGAAACAAAAAGTCTAATTCTCAGATAAGGTGTTGGTATTGAGCGCTATTTCCACGAGGGGTGTATGCAGGCCTTATGTGGGCCGAGTGAAGTTAAGCCCTAGATAGTCAAAGGTACATCTATAGATAGTCTAACAAAATTAGTTAATTTTATTAAAGAAGAACACGTTGAAGACGATTTCTGGCCAGACCTTGCGTCCTGTCATTATGCAAGAAAACTCAAAATTAGCTAACAGACCAAAACATAATTTGTTCCGCGAAACGACAATCCCCCTAACCTTCCTCATATTTGTCCCATAGAAGATTCCTGGGCTTATTTTAGTCTCGAACAGTTGACGATGAAGAATTAGAAGCCCAAAATATGGACGAACTTCAATGCAGAATATATAGGATTTAGAAATATCCACGAAATTGATATAAATGTCGTCCAAAATCTAATGCTAGGTGTCCACAGAAAGTTTCGCCTTGTGGAAGAACACAGCCCCCTTTATTTAATTTAAATTATTACTAAACTTTAAGTAAATGTATTTTATTTTTTACAAAAAAAAAAATGTGGCCAGCACATAACCTCTCGCCGTATATTTTACCTGGCTGTATGCATAAAGCAAAGATTATTTTTATAAATACAAATAATATATTCATATAAATCTATGACGTATAAACTTCTTTATTATTCAATAATAGCATGTCTCAACATGAAGATATTTTACCATAAATTATGTTACAATAAATTACAAAGTAGAGTTTACCATATATAAATATTAGGCTGGTAACAGCAATTTTCAATTCGAACAACTTTGTTTACTTTCTCTTCATATTCTTCTAGTAAAAACATTAATTTTGGGCGGTCTAAAATGTATATATCTGGATTGTGCATCTATTCTTATATATCTTCTTTTACATTTTATTTTTTCATACTTGTTATATCTAAATAACCTTAATTCCCTTTAATAAAGTGACGGATAGATTGCACTCCGATTATTCTTATATCGATGTGTAATTTTGTCAATATTTACAACTTACTTGAGAAGAATTTGATAGCTTTTTCGCAATTCAAAATTACTCTAGTCTACAGTACTGGTGTACATTGTCCCATAATGTTTGAAACAAATTTAAGTCCTTCAACCTAGACTTGTCATCTCCATAATAGTCACAGATCAAGAACTAAGGGATTCTCCAAGTACATTTTTAATTCATTACTCATTTTTTCTGACACTGACATTTATCTGTCAGTTACAAATAATTTAAATTATCAACTATTTTTCATGGCATTCTTTCGGCTGTCAAATTTATTACAACAGATTATTTTATATATTATACTTCTTTTATCTCTAAATCTATGGAATATATAATAAAATATTTAAATGTATCAGATAGAGAATTTAATTTTCTTTAATATTACCACGAAAAATTTTCAAAAAATAATATTTAGAAGATTTTTTTTCAAGAATCTTCTACTTCCGGTTGTCCAATTATTACCAAAACCTTTTCAGATCTTCCCATGAATGTCCGATTGGGAAATACGTTGTTAAACAAATTTTAAGTCTTATAGTTTTTGAGTAACCGTCCTTCCAACATCCCACACACACACACACACACACACACACACACACACACACACACACACACACACACACACACACACACACACATCCACACACACACACACACACAGACATCATCGTAAAAATGTTAAAATCGGATTGTAGGGACCTTAAAACGTGCTTATTCAATAAAATCTGGATATGCGATTTTTAGCATGAATCCAATACCTCTCTTAGCGAGAGGTAAAAATGTTGAAATTTGTGCTAAAACTTATGACATACGTTATAATAGCTCTGTTCGATGACATATACTTGGTTGCCTTAGTGTTAACTTTTTTGCACTAACATGTTTTATAAGAAACGGCCAGCTTCTGGCAGGCTGTTCAATGACAAAAATTTAAGAACTATAGCTCGTGCCAAATAGAAATGACCTGCGCGTAATAGTATATTACGCACCATGAACTGTAAGTAACAGTTCTTAGGTCGCGAATGTTTAGGAAATCTAGACCCTACTGTATACCCTTATAATTATTTGGTTCTTTCTCTATTGTTGCAGGTGGTGATAGCGACTCAAGTAGCGGTGGACGGACCACTCTTGGCCATCTCGGACAACATGTTCGTCCATAATAACTCTAAGCATGGAAGGAGAGCGAAAAGATTGGACCCAGCTGAAGGTATCTATCCATATAGTATGTGCCATTTTATTCTGTCTTTGTAGAACTGCAAAACCAAACTCTTTAGACTCAGGAGATGGCAAATAACCCTCATGGCAACCAAAACTAGCAGTGGTTGCATAATATATTTTATTTCATTAAATTGCTTATTATATATCGATATCCAATTATTGACTACAAAAGTCAAATTAAAATTCCTACTGTTTGGGAACCCAAGGAGCTTAACATCTAAGTCATTTAAAGTATTACTGCTTAACGAATAACCATAAAGACTTTTTAGAACTGTATAATGCCTTCAATTTTGATAAAGTTTCATTAAAAAAATTGAAATAAATAATAGAGGACCCTATTGTAAATAAATTCAGTAGGTATAAAGAGTTTGGTTTTGCACGTTGTAGAATCTCTTGGCTATTTGTTTTCTTCACAAAAATTATTACTATATTGGGGTAGGCAATATAAAAAAGTAATAGAATATAAGAAAAGTGACACTTGTCTGCGGGTAGGCATACCCTAAGATAGGTCACCGTGTGATTATCCCCTCATTGAGTATATTTTCCTTAATACTTGTAGAATGACTGGTTTACATTTTCAACAAAATAAATTATAAAATGTACGCAAATTTGGTGAGAAATTTCTACAAATATCTTTGGATTAGTTTAAAATATAGATTTTAAACTTAAAAAAAACTAGATATGTTATTTTAGTATTCCGCCATTTAATATTGGATTACATAGCATTTATTTCTTAGTAATAACAACTTTAATCCTATTAGGCATTGTATTCACAAGCCCTGCACATTCTTCTGTTACAGAATAGGCGATGGGAAATAAGATCGTAGCGCCAAAGTGGCTGTTAAAGGAACTAATGTTAACGGAATAATTTGACATTTACTAATTGTATTTATGCATTAAGTGTATAATATTAACAGATATTACATATGTAAACGTAAATATTGTAAACACATTTGTGTTTATACAATCAAGAAAATATCACGTCTGTAACTTATCCCATTATCTATAGTTCCGCAAAATACCACCAGATGTCATATTGCTTATTTCCCATCGCCTATTGTAATGTATAAGTCTTGCAAGGTAGGTTCTACTATAGGTGTGCCCAGGATTTTTAAGAAGGTGTCATATCGTACCAAAAATAATGGGTCTCGGTAGAAAATAAATCTGGACTAGAAGATGACCCTTTAAATGCCGATTGAAATATATTTCCCGTCATTTGTCTTACAGTTTTATGTCTATATTTAAAGTAGTCGAAAGAATTTTGTAGAAATTTCTGGCTATCTGTGCAGGTTTTATAATTTGTAGAAAATGTAAGCCGGCCGAATTTTTATGGGCCTGGGCTCGCATATTGAGATAGACAACAAGAAAAGTGAAGCTTGTGTGTCAGGAGACATTCTGGGATGGGTGATCGCGTCCTACATGATAATCCCCTTCTTGAGTATATTTTCCTGCGGTTAATGCAGTGTTGTTGATTGTGGCGGTAGCCTATCGCGTGAGATATTAGCCACAAATCATCCGCGGCTCATTGGTATGCGGCACGGGCCTGCTGCAGCCCAATCCAGTATCCAGTTGTGAGTCGCGGAGTCGGTTCGGTAGTCGTGTACACCGTGGCGTTGGCGTTGGTGCTCGCGTAACGACTCGTTTGTATGCGAACCCGCCGCGGATCCAAAACTTTGTGAAATTGGCTCCCGATTCAGTCGAGAGAACACTGCAGCGAACAGAGAACAGCGATGGTTCATTTTATACAGGCCCTTTAATCTTTCTCTTCCTTTTATATTCAAACAAACATACCTCACTGAGAATGGTCTTCAAGGAGATAGACGAGAACTCGAACACACATTACCACCCGATTACTTTACAATAAAATAAGAATTCATAATTTTTATTAAGAGTAGTACCTTTATTTTGTTAAAGTAGCTGTCACACGGTATACTTACCTACCAATAATATAGGTACACCACAGAACTCAATATATACTCGTATACTACACCTTATACCCGATATCGAGCATTGTCCGAAAATTTGCTCAGAACTAATTTTGAACACCTGAAAATTCCTAAATCCGAACTTTACCACTTCAACGCAGTATTCCTTAAACAGAATTAAACAATACTAATAATGGTTATTACGGCTTCTTAAAAAAAGTGTCATTGTTTGTAAATTTATCGTGTTTGGGAATTTTTAGTTCAAAACTAGTTCTGAGCAAATTTTCTGGACATTGCCCGAATCTGGGTATGGAGTGTGTAACATATATAACTGAAATTAGATCTTATATTCCTGTTGTGAGAAGAGAGAGAGAAAGCATGACAAGGGGTTCATCCATCTTTGTCTTATACAGTCTGGGTGAAAAATATATATCCATTGACAAATTTCAAATAAAATGAGGTTCCTTGCTGCACTTTCGATACTGTTATTTTTATGCTCATTGACGACTTGAGGAATCCTCTACTTCCATTTTCTCTTGTATTGGAGTAAAAACAGATGAAACATAATTTATTTGAGAAAACTACAAAAAATATCTTATAAGTAATTTTTTTTGAAAAAAGTCAGATCAAGGTCATCTGTACCATGAACGAATTTACAAATTGGCATACATTTATCTCTCTCATTTACCATAACACGAATCGTGTACGATAAGGATGAATATAAAACGTTTATCTTTCAAAAATTCATATTGTTGTTAGGACATTCCATTTTAAAACAATGCTCGATGTTAACAATACCTTCGCTGTAACGTATGTTTATTTATTAATTCAGATATATTACCTTTACTCATAGCCATAAAATAACGTTATTTTTTTACAGTGACACTGTTTTACATTTGCTAATAAACTCACTAGTTGACTTAGTTTTGAATTTTGAATGCTTTTACTGTAGCATACATTTTTATAATAATAAAATAACTATAGTATCTTATGTACCTTCATAAAAACTAAATAAACGACAGTACTGAATTTGACTGAATGGGCGGAGCTAAAATCTTAGTCCATACAATTCATAGATGACCTTGATCGGACATCTTTCAAATATTTTACTGTAAATGCATATTAGAAATATTATTAATAGAGGGTCGAAAGAAAAGGTTTACGCCTGCGGAGGAAATTTGAAGCTCACAAAACAATAAGGCGATGTGTTGCATTGCTAACTATTTGGTTATGAGAAATTTTTTTGAAATGTCAAGCTTCGAGCCTTGGAGGCAATTTCTGAAGAAATTTTTCAAGCAATTCTAATAAAAGCTAGTGATGCTTTAGTGGAACTCGTATAATTATTTATTAAATAAGAGCGAAGATTAAATTTCCAATTGTATTTTTGACGTTTTGTTTAACAATCGCCGGGCTTTTGCTCTACTTTACCGCCCGCAAGGTGTAATTTTTCAGTTTTCATCATGGTAACTAAGATGTAAAACAATGGGGTATTCTACCAATTTAAAAAAAAACTGAAAACATATAAAAATATTGGTAAAAACGCGATGTTAAAATTCGAATTAGTAATCGAGATATAAAGAATTATTTCTAGGGGTGCATTGTCTGTATTAGTCATATATTTTCATTTATTTTTATTAAAACTTCTTTCCCTTGTCAAATTATTTAGTAGTGAATACAGAAATAAAGAAAAATGTTTAAAATAAATAAAATATTTAAAATAAATATTATTTCAATCTATTTCATGAAACATTTTGAGAATGAATGTTGCTTTGCTGTAATTCTTAATTTGAATTCAAACAAAAACAACGAATAGTAGATCCTGTTCACCCGAATTCATTTTAAATTTTACGATAATCGATTGTGTTGTTGCGTTTACAATAACTAAACATTTTTCTTAGAAAAAAGTAATATTTCATGATTTTCATTTTATTAAAATTCTTAGTTTAAACTCTACTACCATATAATTAATGAAGTTTACTATTCCTTTGCAATGGTTGAATACCCCATTTTAATGCAGTGTGCATAAATAAATATTCAAACTCCATTCGGATAAATAACTATGTATTTTCGCAATTTAAGTAAAATGTTGCCTCCCTTTTTATAATTTTTACTCGTAAATGTTGTGTCACTAGTACCACGCTATTAATTTGTAGAAGATTCCTAAATTTCTGTAGTTTTCTTAAGGTATTAAGGTTTAACTTTTTAAGTTATCACTGCAAGTTTAGTCCGTGGTTCTTGCTCAAATCATAGATAATAATGAAGATAGAATAGTCTTGAATAAAAGAGTGTGGAACCTTTGAAAGGCTGTACGTCGTCTTATGATAAAAAGTTTGAAAAAGATATCTCCGCGAACAAAGAAAAATTTCGTAAAAGTCTCTGTAGGTGCTCGCGATACATCCGTAACAAATTGCGATATCATTTTAAATTTATAAGGCAAAGTTTCATGACGTTAAAAAACTTATTATCGTCTAAACAGAAGCGATAAAAGTTAATGATGTTCCCCGCGTCTTAATGTGGTGGAGTTAGCGCGTGATTTTATGAATCATTCGCCGGGAAAGTTTTCACCAGAGAATTTATTACGCAACACTTATTCATCCGGAAATCCAGACCCATTAGCAAGATTTTATACGGCGCTCTGAACCAGAATTCAATCAGGAATACACTAACCATATTAGCTTCATCAATGTATTCCTATTATTTTATAAATAAATTTAAAGGTGTTTTAGAATTGGTACAACTGTCACAAAATTTCAGACGTGGTAAATATTTAAAGCCAGAGGTTTGATAAAAAAATAACTAAAATTTTCCTTCAGCGTTTCTACTGTTATCTCTTCTATGATCACAAAATGTGTTTATTAAACTATAAAACATAAAAATGGCACTTAGTTCGCTTTGATTTTAAATTTAATAAATTGTGTAAAACATCTTAAATATCTCATGGCTTCCACTAACTGACTGTTCAGGTCTATACCCCCCTCTCCCCGTGGCAACCCCCTGCATCAAAGCCATCTCCCCCAGCGAAGGGTGGACGTCAGGAGGATCCACCGTGATCATCGTCGGCGACAATTTCTTCGACGGGCTCCAAGTGGTCTTCGGAACCATGCTAGTTTGGAGCGAGGTACTGGACAATGTTCTTTTGACCTTAGATGATGTTTTAATGGAGTGTGTTGTTACAGTTAATCACCCCTCATGCCATAAGGGTGCAAACACCACCGAGGCATATTCCAGGCGTGGTGGAAGTGACGTTGAGTTACAAGAGCAAGCAGTTTTGTAAGGGCGCACCGGGAAGATTCGTCTATGTCTGTGAGTATATTGTTAAAGGATTATAAATTAACAAAATCAATCATATGCAAAATTATTGATAGACTAATAAACATTAGAAAGAATATCATTTGATTAAATAATTCAGAGGAACAGGGTACCTAATAACAGTAAAACGTTGAAAATTTATATCTTGGCGGCTATTCTTGGCCCAAAGTTATTCTGAAAAGGTTACGGACAAAATGAATCATATGCAAAATTATTGATAGATTAATAAACATTAGAAAGAATATCATTTGATTAAATAATTCAGGGGAACAGGGTACCTAATAACAGTAAAACGTTGAAAATTTATATCTTGGCGGCTATTATTGGCCCAAAGTTATTCTGAAAAGGTTACGGACAAAATGAATCATATGCAAAATTATTGATAGATTAATAAACATTAGAAAGATTATCATCAATTATAAATTAACTGTAAATTATGTTTGAGATTTTATAAATTATTAATATATTCTTTTTAAATCACACTTGAGATTGCAGAAATAATAGAAATTTTAACTATTGTTGGCCCTTAGACCGGATGCGTATGCTGAAATGTTAAAAAATTAAACTATATTAAGTTTAAGAATATTGTAACTGCATTCTCATCCCTGTGCAAACTTTTCTTTCGTGTTGCGTCTTCTTAATCTTATTCCTAACTAATTACCCTACACTTAACTAAAATTTCGTTAAACAAATTACTCTAATTCCTAATATAATTTGCATAGCAGCTCTGAACGAACCAACGATAGATTACGGCTTCCAACGACTTCAGAAACTCATCCCCCGCCATCCTGGAGACCCGGAGAAGTTACCCAAGGTAAGAGGGTTAATCCCGCCACTAAAACTGCAACTAATTCAATCACAAAACCGAAAAAACATCAATTATCTATAAATTACTAGTTCATTAAAAATTTGATCACTGTGATACGATCTTCATTGTTAGGTGCTATTGTTTGCGTATATCTCGTGGAGAGTATATTACACATAATTCAATAGAATGAGCTTTGTTCGATATAGGATTTTTGGATATAACAAACTGTCATTTCATAATTAAAAATTATTTCAAAATCTATCTGTGGATTAAAACAACAACGACCAATGTCCACTTTTTTTAATTTTGAGGTATAAACTAATTGATATCTCTAGAATAACAACTACTTTTTTAAAATTTTACTGACATATCTACGGTTGTTCAATGGATGCCGATTTGTATGAGCTCGCTTACAGTTAGAATTTCGGTGTTCATATGTGTGAAAATATATTTTTTTGTGACATTTTCGTGTCTATCCTCAGGAAATCATCTTGAAGCGAGCAGCGGACCTAGCCGAAGCTCTGTACAGCATGCCCCGAAACAACCAGCTGTCACTTAGTGGTCCCAGGTCTCCCAGCATGACCAACAATGGGATGACTGCTGGGTTCAACACCTATACTGGTCAGCTTGCTGTCTCTGTTCAGGACGCTGGAAACGGTCAGTGGACTGAAGGTGCTTATCCTTCTATTTGCTATTTATTAAATGTTTCTAGAAATAGGTTTTTTTACCCTAGGGTAATTGGTATATAGTACGGGGTTTCCGAAATAATTTGCTTGGGTTTATTTTATTTTCAGTCTAGCTAGATAGTTGTCATACTTTAATGCTTATTCTGTTTATATATTTTTTAATCTAAATAGGGTGGTAGGGCGCTAGTTCCGACTTCTCTTTTTAGATGCTTTTACTAGACACCCTTTTGGATCTGTTGTGCAGCCGTCTTTTTTGGGGAAACATCTCAGCGGTCAGTATAATGTATTTCGTATGCTCTACTTGAAGTTTTCGGCGATTTTATAATAGCAATCATTAAAATCTGTAAATAACGAAAAAGGATTTATGAAAAATTCATGAACCTCCCTGTGATTTGAATCTAGGAACTTTTATATATCTAGTAGGATCCTTTAATCAACAGAGCTACAAGAAATTTGTTTCCCGTTAATAAAATCAACAACGGAAACTGTCGCAATATTTCAGAGGGCTTACGGGGAAGGAGCTTTGAGCCAGATAAGTGTTTACGAGTTGTTTTCTTGTTTTAAAATTTGTTTCCAGTTAGGAAAATCATCAGCGGATATTGTATCAATTCTTCGGAGGGCTTACGGGGAGCTAATTATGTATTTACGTGTGTTTTTCTACCCCCACTGTCAAGACGTCCCTTTGTTTGTGATGCGATCATGTCTGATCGTCGTAAAATAATCAATGAATTGGAGGAACTTACAAAAATATCTTGAAGTTTATGTCAATAAATTTTGACTCAAGGTTTGATTTATGTGCACTTGCTTTCCAACGACTAGAGAGCCAACCTTTTGAGTGTGTGCCAGAATTTGAAAGGACAGTCAGATATCGGTTCGGACTTCTTATAAGCTCTGTTGCTGATGTCCCTAACAGGAAACAGAACTTGATATTAACACATTTCCTTTTAATGTTGGCCATTACAGAATCGCTGAACACGTCAAATAGCGCTTATGAAAATAAAATCACAATGATCGCTTAGATGTTTCCCCGACGATGACGCCTGATCAAATTGGGGCTCCCAAAATCAATAGCACTAAAACTCAAGCATCATTTTTCGGAAAGCCAGTACAATAATTAGAGCCTTAGATGATTTGATAGTAGTGTGGTAGTACAACATACAATTTTCGGGCGATGTCTGTGATGAGTACTGACTCTGGTTGACCTACAGGCTTTTTCTTTTAGAGGAGTACGGGCGCGCGAGCAGTTCAGCGAGCCCCCGTGGGGGCGGCTACTGCAGCTCGGCGAGCACCCCTCACAGCAGCACTGGGGGCTACGCCACCCCCAGCCAGCCGGGCAACGGGTACACGCCTGGCACCGCGCCCAACATACATCCTGCCTCACCCAACACCGCCATCTTCAACTCCACCACCAGTAAGATAAAGATTTATATATTTTATAGTTTTGATACAAGCTTTGCATGATGACTATAAGTTTGGGGTAGTTATAGTGCCGTCCAAATATATGGGTACACGAATATATTTAATTTAACAAAATAGAACATAATAAATATAAACATTTAACCGAGAAAAAATACTCTATTCTTCAGTTTGAATAACGATTAGGCATACTATGTTTTTATAGTGTCAGCTGTGGTCTAGTGGCTAGCATGTCGCTTGATAATATAGATATCATTTAAGGTCATAGGTTCGCCTCCCACAAGGGTGTAACTACTAGCCAACAATACAGCTGTGTCTTTGTGATTCGGAGGTCACTATAAATCATCGGTCCCTTGTAGGCTGTAGGTTGACTACAACACAACTAAATGCAAGTAAAATTTTAACAAAAAAACTATTGGTATTTCGACCCAATATTCCAAAACCAAATGATAGAATGTTATTATTATTTATTGTATATATTTTGTACGACATTACTAGAAACTGATTCTCCACAGCTGATCAACAATGGTTGATCTGGTATCGATGACTTGACTCTTCATTTCGTCCCATTGAAGGTCGACAGGGCTCAAAGGAAAGAAAGGTATTTAAACGCTGGCAAAAATGAAATAAAAGTTTTCAATTTGTTATGTTGAGTTTCAACCTTTGGTACGGTAGAAAACTATATTGTGTTGCCATGGCAACATCAACACGGCGCTTGCTAATTAGTGTTTAATAATCTGTCTACTAGCATCTTCCCATCCATTCATTTTTTTTTAATATGGCTGCTACAATCGACGTTTTTGACAAGTATAAGGTTCGCTGTGTTATTTAATTTATCCAAGTAGACGGAGATATTTACAGTGATTGTTAGTATGAACAACAATAACAGTTACAGAAAAATAATTGTAGGTACGCATTTTTATTTGAAATATTTTTCTTTATATTTCATCATCAGTTGTTCATACCTACGGTCGTCTATGTACAGTGTGTTAAAAAAAAACTAACTCGGGGTAGGCTATGAACAGAGAAACGTATGTCTGAGATTATTCAATTCAAAAGTCAAGTTGTCAAATTTGATCCTGAAATTCATTTAACAGGCAGCAAAAGAATATTGCCATTTCTCGTTTTCTAATTTATTTCCATTTATAAAATAAAATTTAAGAAGAAAAGCTTTGATTTCTTTAGATAACATTTTTGACAATATCTCATTGCCTACTCCGAGTATTTTTTAACACACTAGGTGTGAAGAAAATTTCATGAGTGACGGCCCTGTGCAGGAATAGTCAGGGTCGAACTGCCCATTGTAGAATAATCTTGAATTGATTTTTACAAATTGGCAGATGTACCCATATTTTGAGACGGTACGATGGATAGAAAACGTTTGATATTTTTGTTGGATATTGGGTACAAGTATATTTTATTATTTGCTGAAAGTCTTATAGATGACTACCCAGAAATGGGTGCAAATCTCGCTTATATTATTATTTGCTAATTGGCCTCTTTGTTTTTAGTTACTCCCGCGGTAGTCCCTGACTATGACAAAGAACGCAGCGCTTTCTACCCTTATCCAAACTGGCATCACCTCACCGTTCCTTAATTCTACGTTAGTTACCATTGCTACCCACTTAGTTCCCCCACTAACCCTCTGTTTGTCTTTGCAGGAGCCATGTCAAGCCTGGTGTCTTCACCGTTCAGTATGAACCCCTTCGCACTACCCACGTGCAACTCGCAGGGTTATAGTGGGCCCCTCGTCAGCTCGGGCAAGTAGCAGGAGGTTTTAGGGGCGCGCACCCCTAGTCCGCAGGAGCCGGATTCGTCTAGCCTGCAGCAGGAGTGCTACCCCAACGTGTAGGAAATCAGAAGAGTAGATTTAGTTTTTGTTCAAATCGGGTCACATATGTGAGTCCTTTTTATTTATTTATTATTTACCTCAAAATTATTATTTATTTATTTATTTGACTAAAACAGCCCTCTTTAAGTACATACATATATAAATAATTTTATTATTGGTACAATTGAAGAGCACTTAGCTAAAACAACCTTAGCCCATTTTTTTGATTTGAGAAAGAAACAACTTTCTAGCTTTCTTACTTTTATAGATTTCTATAACTTAATTTACCTCAGGATCATGTTTAAATATTAAAAAAATATTTACTGGATGTCTAAGGAGCTATGGCACTACCTGTAATGTCACTATCACCAATTAATTTTTAATTAATTCTAAAAACACTTTTTCGTCATTTTAAATGTTAAACAATGCGTAAGTTTAGTGAATAGAGAAAAATCGAAACACATTTTTTCCCCAACACCCCAACGTAACGCCGTTATCAGTGACAACTTACTTAAAAGTGGGGACTGGGGAGTGATTCGCATTCAGAATCGGAATATGCATTTGGAGGTAAACACCTGCTAGCTCATCTAGTACGATGTGTACTTGTTAGTCGTATTTCGCCAACGCCAAGCTAAAACTATGGCGAACGAAAGGCTCCACTCCGTGCCATAGGCGATGAATAAAATTAATTCATTACGGAATAAGCCTTTTGCAGCTTTTTAAATATATATTTCCAAATAAAACTGTTGAAATAATAAACAACAACCTTGGACTAGGAAGATAAATCGTACTTTCTTCAAAAAAAGAGGCCTGGGGAGGGGGGATATATTTTATGCTGAGTGGCTCACCAAAAAAAAAATCCATGAGCCGCCAATGCTGGTTGTGAAATAAACATTGATGAACAATTACATAATAATTAAACATTTTTATAGAACGTTACTGTAGAAACGCTCAAACTTTAAAATGTATTAACTTGTGACTAAGATACTTTTTGTGAAAAACAGTTTTACCAAACTGTTTGGCATCCTTGAAAGTACATGTACATATTTAGACTAGGATTGTTATTGCCAAGGGCTTTTCAATTGATTCATCGCTTCACAGGTATCTATAAAAGATAGCTGCTTCTTTAAGGGCGATTCTACACAGAAAAAATATATAAATACAGGGTGTAAAAAATTTACAATTATTTATAGATTTTTTAACAAGTAAAAGGCTGTTTTACTCATTATTTTCCATAAATACTTCATTCATTTTACACATTATCTTAACAATATTGTAATGAAATTTTCTTTTCTTTTTGGAAATGATTTCTTAATGTCTTCTCTTCTCTGGAAGGTGTCTCGTCTTCTGCACAAAATTCTTTACAAATTACGAAATCGATGTTGCATCGACCTTATCTGTGATCAAAATCAAATTGATAACAAACACAATACCCCCGTAAAATTGTTCTTATTGTGTTTGTTACCAAAGTCGGTATATATTGATGCGGACTTATCATAGCATATCTCTACCAAACATATCGCTTGAGCTGGGAAATAAGATAACTTATATTTACAAGCAATGAGCTCTGTACATACTGTAAATAGTCTTAATCTTCATCATTATCACCTCCAAATGTACAAAGTTGGACTTTGCGCTAGGTTACAAACAACGACTTACGAAATATATTTTGTAAATTAAGGGTTAATACCCCTAACGAACTGTATATAACGATTAGGGATAATTTAATATTACGTATACCAAAGGATTTGATTCTACAATCGTTCGAAAGTAAAATAAGTCGATTGTAGTGTTTTAAAATCATTCGAACCAAAGTTATAGTCACAAAAATTTACTCTGTCGGGACTAGCAATAAAACTACTAATATTGTAATTATGACTAGGCGACACATAACTGTCTACTTACTTTTATATTAGGCGTTTTTTATTCAGAGCGGTTACTTACGGTTACCTGGTAACCGCATTTTATTGAGCCTCCGATTACTTCCGGTTATATTAAATATGTAACCGCAGTATGTAGAACGGTTACATGCCAGGTTACTGGCTTTGATTCTACCTCAATAAAAATGCCCATTGAATGTCAACGTAACGTTGTTAAAATGAAGACAAGCATTGAATGGCTACTCAATATAGTAAAATAATCTGTTTCTTTAACATGTGCTAATTATTTTTGTTTTGAAATAATTTTCAATAACGATCTTCCTGGCGTTTGCTGCTAAATGTAGCATTTAAATCTATCGGCTGGGTCAATGTAGCAAAGGAAGAGTTATTTCTCTCTGCACCTATTGCGTGGATGTGCAGGTTAGACCGAAATGGGAGCGAGCGAAATAAGGATAATTTTACTTACCCCGATGCAGACAATGATCCCGGATCAGCTGGACGAGTAGTAATTAGGGCTTGTGCAAATAAACTATCAACACCGGAATAATTTTATATTATATGTTAAAAAATATTTATTTACTCGTATCGAACTAATACATGTTATGTGTTTTATATATTCGGTACATGGCTATAGGTAATTGTTTTTTGTTTGAAGAACTAGTTCGTATCGCAGAATTATCTACTGGTTAAAAACTAGTAGCCTGGGTCGCGCCAGACAAAACATTCCACATATTTTTGAATTCACACCGAAAATTTTATTTCAAAAACACGAAGACTTTATTAATAAATTGACTTATTGTACTGATAACATTTAAAATTATAATTTTATACCAGAATTTTGTAAACTACAAATTCATAAATGCATCAATGGCATTTATATAAACAATATTTAGTACCAAAATATATTGTTATATATTAAAATAAATTTGGTTAAATATACAAAATTATACCATAAATACGATTGTAAATGAATATGTGATGTGTGCATACTAATACTTATAAGATACGTGGGGGCGTTATGGTAACGCCGTGCGCGTGTTAGCGAGATGACAGACTCGAGCTCACTCCTCTGTCCGCGATCTGCATGCAGCTTTTGCTAAGCAATTTTGCTGACTCAGAAATATTTAGCCACCTGCGCCCGTCGATTTCGTTCGTTTGTTTCACGCCTTGTCACAGAAATTATTTCAAACATATGTTTAAGGAACAGTAAGATTATTTTACTATAATAGAGTAAACAGGAAATCCATTCAATGCATGTCAGCATAAATCATGGCACGTTTGCATTCAATGTAAAAGCAAGCAATGACAGTTATGTGCCGCTTTGTCATACTATATTTATAATTTATTGCTTGACCCGACAGAGTCAATTTTTCTGACTATATCTATATACAAGTATAGATAACTTGGCATGTGTCTTGAGACGGTACGCAGTGAGACTATAATATCATGTATACGACTCTAGAACTATTCTAATACCAAAGTTTCACATCAGATTTTATAAATTTCTCATATTGGTTCGATACTTATGCTTATATTTTTAATCCTTATAACCGTGCTTCCAAAAATACATCTAAAATGGTAAAATTTCTTCTATATTGTGTGAATAAAAAGAAATATACTAAACTTCGTGTATAGTAATTTTTTTTGAAGATATATGACCAAGGTCATCTTCGAATGGTATGATTAAAGATTGTTATTATAAAAATATGTTACATTAAAAGCATTAAAAATTCAAAAATAAGTCAATTGGTAAGTTTATTAACAAGCGCATGTGAAATCAGTTATATGATAAATAAGATACTGGC
Source organism: Harpalus rufipes (assembly GCA_951394225.1). Lineage (NCBI taxonomy): Eukaryota > Metazoa > Arthropoda > Insecta > Coleoptera > Carabidae > Harpalus > Harpalus rufipes. The sequence continues at coordinate 4,226,719 of OX596283.1, forward strand.
AAAATAACGCTCACGCACGGCTATAAATCAATTTAATATATTCGAAATAATAAATGACATTATACGTTTCAGCGACAGTATTGTCAACAAAAAGCATCATTTTAAAATGGCATGTTGTAACTTAGTCGAAACAATATGAATTGAAGACAAGCGTGTTATATCCATCTTTATCGCACTCCCTGCTTGACAATTCAAATATGAGAGAAATAAATGTATTCCAAATTGTTAATTCGTTCATGATACAGATGACTTTGATCAGACATCTTTAAAAAATTAAACTGTATACTACACATGACTGATTCTCAGTCAAAAAAATTCAAAATCCGGAATATTAAGGTCATTCTTTTAAGTGTACATTTTTAGTGTCACTGGCCGACATGAACTTTTCAACTTGTTTGAAATAAAAATAATGAATTATACTGATGTTGATTAACAAACAAAAATATTCGTAATTATTTTTATTAAACATTTTATGTCAGCCAGTGGCACTAAACACATGTGAAGAAGTGTGCACTCTTAATTTTGCAAAATCTATACTATAATCTGAAAAAATATATATTCTTTTTTTCATACTCTGTACTTATTTAAAAATGTTATCCACTTAGCTATGAAAGAAAATAATTGAAATTAATATTAGAATCAAATCTTCAACTTCTTTCATCATTTTTTTCAAGTCTTCTACAATTTGGTTTATCCACAATCGATATCGAAAATGCTTACACCATAATTTCACTTCAAAATGAATGGCATAACTTCCCCATATACCCCAATTGTCCTTTCATAAATAATTTTTTGGTTATTGCCTTTTTTGTCAAAAAATTTACTAGTGTAAGTGTCCTACTATTTTACTTGCCATTAACTTGACATCAAATAATTATTGCAATCGTTCGTCTTTTGTTTCATGGCTAGGTACATACCAATTTAATTATTCACAAGATCTGTCTAAGAATTGACTTACCGCAACCAAAATATGGCTGTAGAATATTACAACAATATATAGATCTATAGATATATTTGTTTTAATAAAAGTATTGTTGTAATCAACAGAAATAACGCGAAAAGGAATAATAATATATTTATTTATGGAAGCGTGGTTATATTCTAACATATCATATTAAAAATATAAGCATTTATTTTTGTAGAGTGTACAATTTGTTATTTTCCTTTCTTTCCAAAGATCTGTATAGTAATGTTTTAAATGTTTTCTTAAATTTATTAATATTGATGTAAATTAAATCAGTTTTTCAAACATAATCTATTATTCAACCCACAACATATGGGAAGCGAATCCTTACCCTTTAAATAAACATCCTTTCAGTAATAAAGCGTCCCTCTATTTGTTTCCTTGACTGTACGTCATTATTGTTACGTACGCGTTGCTATTTGTGTGTGTCATGTGCTCTTCAAAAAATTGCAATTATTTAGGGGAAAAAAAGGAGAATGGAACATGTAAGTATTGTTTATATTGTTAATTGTTGATACATTTCTTTGTTGTTTATTGTTTATTGGTTGACTTATTAATTATTTATTCTTATAAACATTTGAATTTATTTTTTATTTTGAGGTTAGTTTATTAGAAATTGTTGACACATATTTTGCACAATTTAAACAATTAATAGTGTTTTTATTGTTATTGTTTAATGGAATGTAGTTTATAAATGTTTAAAATGATGGAATATAGAAGGAAAATATAAACAAAAACAATTTATTTTGATGTTGAACGTTTGGGTATAAATATTGTGTTTGCAATGTAATTCATACAAAAACAATAGTTAAATGTAAATATTTGAAATATAAACTAATAATTAACATTTTTATTGTTTTTGTATAAATTTTATTGGATAAATATAAATAAATTACATGTCAGATGACATTAATCCACACAAATGTCTCACGTGGATTTGTTGTTTGTATTAATTAATTTGTTTGTGTCACAATAATGCTTGGTATGGTAACTGCAAGTTAATGATAGTATTTCAATGATTACCTCGATGATTACCAATTAATTTCATAGGCCCCCGTATTCATAGGCGAAGCTAGAAATGTTTATTAGGCGGTGCCAAAAAAAAAAAAAATATTATAAATAGGCAATGATTCTCACCAACCATGCAACGTTATCACAATGTGCTCTATCGCATAAAATTTTAAAAAACAGTAAGAATATAAATATCATAGTTTAATCCGGGCCGACATGCGTATGTGTATAAAAGTATCAAGGTTGTCTCTAAATTTGTATACTGGACGTCTACTTTTTTATGGCCCACAGGAAATACAATAGTATTTTTTTTATATGGCTGTAATTTCTGGCTTATTAATTTTAGAACAAACATGTAAACGGTAAGTACAAAAAATGTTGAAAATTAAAAACTGTATCTAATAACTTGTTGTTTAGCTGCGTTTCGTTCGCGAGAGCGAGAGAGAGATAAAAAAAATGTAACTTTTAGCTATTTACAGACTGCCATGAGAAAAAGAACAAATGATAAAATAAGCAAAATGAAACAATTCAATATACCAACTCAAATTCAAATGGCAATGTTTTGGGAACATTTCTAACCATATAGGATGAGACTTTTGTTGGATACCAACTTCGTAGGTTAAATATAATAAGTTGGCTCACCTATAGTATTTATATACCGTGCTAAAATCATTTGTTATAATTTTTGGTTTGCCTTGGTTACATGTCTAGTTTAATATTTTACTGAAACATTAGGGGGTGCCGAGGGTCCCTGAGCCTTCGTCTATACTCGTTTCTCACCTCTTGAAGTAGCGCTACGTCGATTTTTTAAATTATATTTTATGTTATGAATAGGGATTAAAAGGTTGCATATTTTTGTAAATGAAACCTATAAAATTTTAAATAAGTCGGTACTATTGACAATTTAATTTATTTTTATTTCTCTAATTTTTAATAAAATTGACATTTGACAGTTGAAGTAGCAATTTTTCGGAAATAGCGCTACTTCAAGAGTATTTTGTTACAAGATTTTATCAAAAATATTTGTTTAAACAATTATCTAATTGTAGTGATAAATAATTATTCTTTCAAAACTTTTTTTTGTAAAGAAAATATATATGAAACTCTCGAGAAAAATTTATCTACGAGGATATGTTAAATATTTTTAATATTTATTAATTGTAATTTTATGGTACATGTTGGGTAAATAAATATAAAATAAATCAAATATTGAATTGCGACAATACAATATACTAAACAAACAATACATTCATATATTTAAAATGAAAATATTTGCTTTTCCAAATATATATTTAACGGTATAAATAAATTATTTCATTTATTGCAAACTAAATAAATATATTATTTAAATGTGGTGTTTATTTCTTGGTGGTGTGAATAAAATGTTAAGAGAGGTATGGGATTCATGCTAAAAATCGCATATCCAGATTTTAGTGAATAAGCACGTTTTAAGGTCCCTAGAATCCGATTACAATATTTTTACGATGATGTGTGTGTATGTATGTGTGTGTGTGTAGGAGGTACGATTTCTCAAATTCTATAAGACTAAAGATCTGAGTACAATTGGACAACCGGAAGTGGTAGTTTCTAGAAAAAAAAATTCTTGATATTTTTTGAAAATTTATGTTATTACAAATAATAAAGATAATTAAATTCTCGTTTCACAGTTTTAATTTTTTTATTATATCTCCTATGGAAAGCAGTTGAGATATTTAAATGTTTGTAAGTGACAGATATATGCAAAATGTCAGTATCAAAAATCAGCAGTTTTACTAACATTATTGGAAGATTTTTCTGAGAGGTACGAGTACATTTAATATATTTTATTGCATTATTAATTATTAAATATGTATTTAAAATTATAGGTATATTAATATTACACATATCCTTAAGAAATACAGCTAATACAGTCAATTTGAAGAATTTTGAACATATTAGAAGAGTAGGACAAAATTCCTCATGGAACGAAAGAAGTGATACAATTTCAATTATTTGTGTGCACAAGAAATGTTAAATTCGTTACCTGCAGGGCGCGAGCAGTCATGTGACTTTGTTGGCCTTGGCAAGCAGATATGGGGATCCGTGTCAGAATGACGGTTAGTAGTTATTTACATAGATGTCACAATTGTCATATGTCATAATTTTTCATTCAAAATTCCAAAATATTCTGAAATGTTGTTTATTTGTCATCAATACATACATACATAAAATCACGCGTGTCCCACTTAGTGGGTTCGCACAAACCCGAAAATAATAACATCAACATCATACAACAAATCCTTACTCTTAAACTTATTAAAGTGACCGATTTTCGGTAGCGAAATACCGCATCCTGATGTTTTGAATAAAAAATTATGATACTTGACACCTATGTACATTATTACTAGTTGTCATTCTGACACGGGCCCCCATATCTGCTTGCCAAGGCCAACAAAGTCACATGACTGCTCGCGCCCTATGTAACATAAAATGAAAATGGCGAGAGGTATTGCGCTGGCCACAACAGATTTTTATGAGATGAGATAATCAAAAAATAAACTTTCTAGCTCCCTAACTTTTATATATTTCTACAAGTTTATATAACTCAGGATCATGTTTAAATATTAGAAAATTATTTCCTGGGTATTAAGAAATAATTTTAAAAAATACATTAAAATGTAATAACTAAAATACTTTTGCGAGGAACAGTTTTATCAAACTATTTCGTATCTATCCTTGAAAGTATACATGTAGCTGTATGTATTTACAATATATGGACTATGATTGTTTTGCCAAGAGCTCACATAAAAAATTAATTTCTCTTCATTTGATGGGAACCATAAGACATGCCTTAATTCGTTTATCTACAAACATATTCTACTAATCCACCCTAATCTGTACTCATGCTACGAATGACAGCAATAAAAATTTCACTGTCTGCTTCACCCGATAACTCTCGAAAGTTCCTTCATCCGATAAACAGAACACCATCGGTTATCATCCCTCGATTGTCCGGCACGTGCGGGGTTCGATTCCGCCGCAGAACAGTGAGGCGCCACGTGTCTTCACAGGGTCTAATATTGCAATTACAGAGGGCGGGAGTTTATATTTTTAAGGGTGGGAAAATTGGGATTAAGGATTACGAATTATTGGTTTTAATTTTAATGTAATACAAAACTTGTAAGGGATGTATTATGTTAGGTATATTGTTTGTTTGAGTGGTTTGGCACTACGCACTATACAGGCTGTCTCTGTACTTATAGATCAAACTTTAAGGGTATATGAGCCCGCGCTCATAATAGTTCGGCCGGATTTTCAACAAATTATAAAACCTACACAAATAATGAGATATTTTTGCAAAATTCTTTCGACTTCTTTAAATATAAACTTAAACCTTGAGTTAAGTGATGGGTAATAATAGTTCGATCGGTATTTAAAGGGCCATCTTCGACTCCAAATTTATCTTCTACCAAGTAATCGATAAAATATTGCAGAAATTTCTCACCATTTGCGTAGGTTGTACAATTTTCAAACAAATTTTAAACATAATTTAATTTTTATTCATGTAAATACTTAAAATTAAATTAAATTTAAATACCGGGTTCGATCCCGACCGACGCCAAATATTTTGAATTTTAAATGGCACAAAAATGACCCCTGTGGTGCACTCTCCACGCCAACAATAAGTGCTCGTGAGGTGACACCTGGTAAACGCCGCACGATACTAATATGTCATCATCTTTACCGAAGAAATCTGTGGCGGACCCAGAAATGGGTAATATGCCGTATATTTATTTTATTTATTTATATACTTATCTATATCCATTGCTGGCGTGGAGATTGCACACCACAGGGGTCAATTTTGTGCTATTTCAAATTCTAAAATATTTGGCGTCGGTCGAAATCGAACCCGTTCCCAAGATTCGCGTGAAGCGACGCCTGCACGGAACAAATATGTCATCATTATTACCGACATCTGCGTACAAAGCAGATTGGCTCACACATCAATGGGTAATATTCGGTGGCGATATATGTTTTTATTATCTTACCTATTTTATTGATGAACGACTCTAGATCAAAGTTCATTTTCATGATGTATGAATGGTAATTAAACTTTGAGTTTTATTAGAAAAATTGATTTTATACTATGTGGCTTATCGATTTCGCTAACAAGTTTTTAACATCTTCGGAGCCTACAGCTGAAAGATGTACATTCAATAAATAGTATTTGTTGTAATATAAAATGATTATATAAAATGTTATATATTAATAGAAAAATAGCAAAAATATATGTGTTAATATAGTGGGAAAGATGCTGGGGAGTGATACATTTGTTTTAATGTTAAATATAAAGAGGTTATATATCTTAAAAAATAAAAATTATCTATATTTTTACATATTTACTTATGCTGGAACTGTATTAAGTTCCTTTCCATATAATTATTGTTCCATTTACTATTTTCTTTATAAAACGTTAATATTATTATTTGAAATGATTAGTTCGTTGACAGTGACATATATCTGTCAGTTACAAACATTTGAGGTCTGAATTGTGTAACCATGTGTATGAGTTGTGTTTAAAACGTAGGCTCCGGGATTAAAATTATTGATAATTTTATAAATTTAGCCATAAAATATATAGAAAAAGTATTAACCTATAGAAAATTTAATAATCTTTAATTTTTATGTAACATAAATCTCAAATAAATAACATTTAAAGGTATTTTCGAACTATTTTGAGCTTCCAGTAAAGTGCCATTTTCGGTTATCTGATTTACTCCAAAATCTAATGGAATCTTTCCATATAAGAGTAAGGTAGGTATACAAGGTTTCAAAACTTTCTGAACGATATTATTTGAGTTAGAGCGAAAAGAGGATCCACACATACATACACAAAGACATCATCGTAAAAATGTTAAAATTGGATTGTAGGGACCTTAAAACGTGGTCATTTACCAAAATCTCGATATGCGATTTTTAGCACGATCCCTATACCTCCCTCACCAAAGGTAGCGGGAGGTAAAAAGAGGAAAACAAAAGCATATCCATACCTGTACAAATAAAAATGTTATTCCTATTTTATAAATATTACAATAATTATCTATAAAAAATATATAATAATTCATGAAATATTACATTGTTTTATATAAAATCCTATAACAACCCTTATTATAGACTATCCCATTTGTTTCATTTTAACGCAAATATAATGTGACGGACCAGTGAATTTGCCTCCTCTTTTACATAAGAGAGTGTCAGATAATCCGATACATATCTATAGATAGAGTAGCTAGATAATACATTTAATCGATGTTCATTTTGCTACCACCCTCCCAAAGCACAGGGGTAACAGTACCCCTTGTGAAACTCAAATTACAAAAAAAGGATTTTATTTAGTTATTCATTACAAGTTATCTGAATTACATATTGCAGAAATATATTTATTATTATTATTAATAATGATTAAATAAACTTTCAGAGCTCATAATTCAATTAAAACTTTAGTTCTGTAACAACAAATATATAAAAAATATATAAATAAATTCCCTGAAGAAGACAGCAGTTCATGCTGCCGAAACGTCAGTTTCTTTAACAATAAACAGAACTAAAACTAAAAAGGTTGTATCATTTTAATAATAATAATAATGATTTGATTAATAATTATTTATTTATATTTTGTTTCATTTTTCATCCCTTAATATTTCATATGTAACTTGATCTGCCAATCTGAATTATGGCACACAGTAGGCATTAAATGAACAATTACGCATCTGACACATGACACATAAAAGGAAGGGATATGTGTAATTATTATCAGTATAGAACAGCCCTTAGAACAGGGGTGTCCCATAACTTGTAGCTTGTCGCATAAAAGATAAACATTTCTATGAAAATCATTAGTAAATGTGAACTGGTAGACTGATCTAGCATTTTTAATAAATTTTTTTAACTGATAAGAGAATACTAGTTGGTAGTAAATAGGTATACTGAAATGCATCTATACTAACTTTCATTTGTCCAATGTCGCGCAAACTACTTTTTTGAACAATTGTGCGTCTGCCATTTTAAAATAAGATGCAATTTTAAACGGTATCATTGAAAGAGAATTAATTCCAACTGGATGAATAGTGCATTTTTGTTTTTGATAGTTCAAAAAGAATCTGTGATAAGGAACAATTTTAGGATGCAGACATTTACTTTTTGTAAAGCTCAATAGGATTGACAGGATACACATCTTCAATAATGATAAAACTACGTGCTTTATTTGTTACCTTCCGTCACCTATAGTAAGGAAGGTATTGTCTTTGGTCAAAAAATTCGGTGGTGAGTTTTCATTGAATAAGCACGTTTTAGGGTCTTTACAATACGATTTTACTATTTTTACGATGATGTCTGTATGTGTGTGTGTGTGTTCGTATGTGCGTGTGTGTGTGTGTATGTGTGTGTGTGTGTATGTGACTGTTTTTTCCTGCACGATATCTCCAGTACTAGAATTCCAAAAATTACAATTCTTGCGTATTTCTCTTCCTTACAACCATATGCAGAGTTGATTAGATTTTGGTTATAATTGGTCAACCGGAAGTGTCCTCATTTGAAGATTTTAACAGTTTTTCTTGAAAAAATCAGTTAAATGTTATTATAACTTAAATAATATATTATTGTCTATACGATTTGATTGCATTTTATATTTGATATTCAACAGATATAGAGTTAAAGAAGAATAAAGATAATAAATTTGATATAAATTTCATAATTCAGCCAGCTATGCTAACTTAACCATGGAAACTGCTAATTCAAATTGACAGATGTCAGTATCAATAAAATGTAAATCAATGAAAGAAAAAGGGAAGTAACTCTAGTGTTAGAAGTTTCTAGATATAAGAGAGACGATGATTACATTGGTTTGAACATGTTATGAGGAGAGATGAATATATTAATAGAAGGTGGAAGAAACATAGGAAGACCAAATATAAGATGAAAAGGCTGTATTGTAGAAGACTTGAGAGAAAAGAAACTGAATGAGGACGACACGCAAAGCAAAAATAAGTGGAAGAAGAAAATAAAAAATAGCGACCCCCTAACGAATGGGAAAAACTAAAGAAGAAGAAGAAGATATCAGTGTCATGTGCAATTTGCATAGTTTGTTAATGAAATAACTTTACTGGAAATATAGGATCTTTTGCAAGAAAATTTATGTATGGGGCGCGTGCAGTAACATGACTTTGATCGTGTCAAAATGACAGCAATTAATTATGTCCATAACTGGCAAGTGTTACAATTTTTCAATCAAAATTTCATAATTTTCTTATTTTATGTGGTTTGCTTGTTATCAGGAGCATGGAATTCAGTTGTCGAGAAAAGGAATCACATAATACCAAAAATTTATAATCTTTTGCAAGAAAATTTATGTATGGAATTTGTACATAATACACAGGATTGACGGAAGGTATTGTGCTGGCCACATCAGATTTTTTTTGAATTGAAATGTGGGGATATGACCCCTTATCCTGAATGTGATCAATTGATAGATTTATCAACTCATTACAGCGACATGTCCCAACAATACCCATTAATAGTGTAACCTAAGAAAAAACGAAATAAAAAATAAATTTATACAAGTAGCCAGAAACTAAATACCTTAATCATCAAATATTCACTGTCCGGTACCATTTTCAAAAATTGTTCAATGTGTTCTATTTCCAGAATTTCGGACTTTATTGGCTTGAGTGATCTTGACGGATTTTTACCTTCCGTCACCTTTATAGGTAAGGAAGGTATAGTTTGTATGTATGTATGTATGTATGTATGTATGTATGTGTGTGTGACGAAAGTTTCGGATCGCATAATTTCAATACCACAATTCCAAAAATTATATTTTTTTCGTATTCCTCAAGTTTACATCCAGAAAAACAACTGATTAGATTTTAATATAATTGGTGAACCGGAAGTAGCCTAATTTGAAGATTTAACAGTTAAATATGATTTATTGACATTTAACGTTATTATAACTTAAAGAATATATTATTCTCCTTACGATTGGATTGCATTTTATACTTCATATTCAATAGATATAGAGTTAAAGAATTATAAAGAAATTAAATTTTATAAATCAGCCAGGTATGCTAAACATGAAAATTGTTAATATATTCAGATTGACAGATGCCAGTATCAGATTGACAGATGTCAGTATCAATAAAAAGTAAATTAATGTGGCAGAGGTGAGGATGTTGAAGTAGAGTTGGAGAAGACACGGAAAGATAGGTAAGGAAATAACTCTAGTGTTACAAGTTTCTAGAAAGATACGAGAGATGATTACATTGGTTTGAAAATGTCATGAGGAGAAATGAAGAATATATTGGATGAAGAATGAGTAGCTTAGTAATAGAAGGTTGAAAAAGAGGAAGACCAAAGATAAGATGGAAGGACTGTATTGCGGAAGACTTGAGAGAAAAGGAACTGAATGAGAACGACACGTAAAACAGAAATGAGTGGAAGAAGAAAATAAAAAATAGCGACCCTTAACGAACGGGAAAAGTTAAAGGAGATGTTAGTGTCAAGTGCAATTTGCATAGTTTGTTTATGAAATAATTTTACTGGAAATTTAGAATCTTTTGCAAGAAAATTTATGTTTGGAATTTATTCATATTACACAGGATTGAGGGAAGGTATTGTGCTGGCCACAACAGATATTTTATTATTATTTAAAGGTCAGCGATGCAACTGGACATAGTTAAATTTCGGCGACCATAATATAGTTAGTACCCCATTATCTGTCGATATTTAAGGACCATTTTCGTATATGAAAATATTCCACCACCTGTGAATTCGGGAGAAAAACTCCAGCATTTAAATGTATTGAAACAAGTAATGTAAACATTATTTCTTTGTCTGTTTGTTGATTACATCTGGTGATAAGAAGAATCTCCCTCTCGTGTTTTGTGGATGTCTCCCGCCTCATTCTGTGAGAACGTTACCGGGAATAAACGGTACTCGAGTGGGTTCCGAACGCATAACAACTCTACTAACTCCTATTCAAATGCCGTGTTATTCTACGCGAGATGAAATTTTACAAATTCAATTTTCTACTTTAGTCGATACAAGATTAATGTTCTCGCATGGGAAATACATAATGTACACAGTGAAATTTATTGCAGTTAATATGGGATTACATATTGGGGGATGTATAAAACTATATTGCAAACAATAAATAAATTGATAAATTATTTCTATATTGTATTGCTGAAGTATTCCTAAGTGACATCATTTTATTTCCATGAGATTAACATATCATATTTGTATCAATTTCAAAAAGTATATATTTTTTACCTCTCGCTAAGAGAGGTATTGGATTCATGCTAAAAATCGCATATCCAGATTTTATTGAATAAGCACGTTTTAAGGTCCCTACAATCCGATTTTAACATTTTTACGATGATGTCTGTGTGTGTGTGGGATGTTGGAAGGACGGTTACTCAAAAACTATAAGACTTAAAATTTGTTTAACAACGTATTTCCCAATCGGACATTCATGGGAAGATCTGAAAAGGTTTTGGTAACAATTGGACAACCGGAAGTAGAAGATTCTTGAAAAAAAATCTTCTAAATATTATTTTTTGAAAATTTTTCTTGATAATATTAAAGAAAAATTAATTCTCTTTCTGATACATTTAAATATTTTTATACATATTTTATAGATTTAGAGATAAAAGGAATATAATATATAAAATAATCTGTTGTAATAAATTTGACAGCCGAAAGATTGCCATGAAAAATAGTTGATAATTTAAATTATTTGTAACTGACAGATAAATGTCAGTGTCAGAAATAATGAGTAATGAAAAAAAAATGTACTTGGAGAATCCCTTAGTTCTTGATCTGTGACTATTATGGAGATGACAAGTCTAGGTTGAAGGACTTAAATTTGTTTCAAATATTATGGGACAATGTACACCAGTACTGTAGACTAGAGTAACTTTGAATTGCGAAAAAGCTATCAAATTCTTCTCAAGTAAGTTGTAAATATTGACAAAAGTACACATCGATATAAGAATAATCGGAGTGCAATCTATCCGTCACTTTATTAAAGGGAATTAAGGTTATTTAGATATAACAAGTATGAAAAAATAAAATGTAAAAGAAGATATATAAGAATAGATGCACAATCCAGATATATACATTTTAGACCGCCCAAAATTAATGTTTTTACTAGAAGAATATGAAGAGAAAGTAAACAAAGTTGTTCGAATTGAAAATTGCTGTTACCAGCCTAATATTTATATATGGTAAACTCTACTTTGTAATTTATTGTAACATAATTTATGGTAAAATATCTTTATGTTGAGATATGCTACTATTGAATAATAAAGAAGTTTATACGTCATAGATTTATATGAATATATTATTTGTATTTATAAAAATATTCTTTGCTTTATGCATACAGCCAGGTAAAATATACGGCGAGAGGTTATGTGCTGGCCACATCAGATTTTTTGAAATAATATTAATATATCATCACGACATATTACCCATTATTGGGTGTGCCAATCTGCTTTGCACGCAAATATCAGTAATGATAATGACATATTCGTATCGTTCGAAAATTTCATCCGTCATAAGTCAATTTTTGATTTGTCTGTAGGTGTAAATAATTTCAAAGTTTTCAAACCAAATTAAAAAAGGCATATAAGCCGTAATTCCCAGTACGCCACACAATCACATATGACACTGATTATTTTACGATTCATTTACATAGGTATAGAATTTTTGCGAACATATCAACACACACAAAAGACAATACATTTTTCAATAGAATTAGAATTAGAATCAAATACCTAATGAACCGGTTTCACATCTTTTAAAATGTATTTTAAATTAAAGTTTATGCAATATTTTTAATAGTAATCAAAAAAATATATTGGCGCCAGAAAAAGTCATGAAAACCAACCCCACCCGCCTTCCTCACCGCTCTTACGACGTCAAATTACATACTGCACGTCATTCATAGCCAATAGGAAAACAGTTTGCCCAACACCTATGTTATTTATATAAATATATAATAATAACAATAACGCACTAGTCAGGTAATAAATAAATATTAAATTCGATGCGGCAAACCTTGCAGCTTCCTCAATATAATAATAATAATAAATAACTTTATTGACAAACGTCAAAGGCGAGGTTCAGCCAAGGCTGTTCTACCACCTAACCATATCAATTCTTCTTTACACAATGCACAAATCAGGCACAAAATTCAAGTTAAATATTAAGGAATAATAAATAAGTGATAAATGTCAACAGTATTGTTTGGTTATATTTTTACTTCTTTGTTTATACTTTTTCAGTAACATAGAAACAAACATATGTAACTTAGATTGAAAGTAATATCTGAATAATTCTTTTGCCAAATGTCAAACAAGCCTTATTTTATAAATATGTATTTAAGCTTACATCTTAACATCCTCGAAATTTACTTTAACAACTGTTAAGACGTACATAGATTCCTGTAGCTTAAATAACTATTTATTATTCTTTAGAATAATTGTAGAATCACCTCAATACAGGGTAAATGCGCCTATATGTAGACTGCTACCAGATAATAAATACAATTTAGTAATGTTGGATGCATTTTCGATTGAATAATTTGACCAAAAAGTTGGTTTCGATTTCCTCTATCAACAATTAATAACAAAGAAATAAAATTGGCAGAAATGCACTATAACCATTGAAACAAAAAATTCTATAACTCTAATCTAACAACAGGGACTTCGTTAGATTTGATGTGTAATTCTTCCCCTAAAATAGTTATCAAGTATTTATAGACAGCTGTATATGCCTATATATTAAAATATTTTAAAACAAATCTTAAAACATAATTATAACTATAACAATTAATATTTTGCGTCGTGCATTAAAACAACTATACTTTTTATAATAAAATGTATTCATATAATAAAAAATATAAATAATTTATAAACAATTTTATAAGTTTAGTACAAAAAATATATAAAAGTTTTGGTAAAATGAACTCCCCCGTGACAATGTTTGCACATTGCCGTGACCAGGATTCGAACCTGGGTTACTACGGCCACAACGTAGGGTCCTAACCACTAGACGATCACGGCTATCGGAGTATGAGAAACCTGTCGTAATCACTGTTATAATAACAACGTCATACAACATTATAAATAATAATTGAATATTTAACATTATTTTTTACACTTACAACTTGTTTTTTCTTTTGTTTCAAAAATAAAAAAAAGTGTAGTGTGCTTTGTATAAACAATAATGTATCGATTCTTCTCGTCATTTGTTTTATCCATGGCAAGTTGGATCAGTAATTCATCCATCAACGTAAGTAAAATATATATTTTAATATATTAAAATAATAAATGTCTCCCTTGTTAATATAATATGTTAAGCGCGTACAATATTGCGTTTATTAAATATTTTAATGTATGCATATGACATACGTTGTTAATTGTATAAATTTATTACATGATTTAGGTGATAGTGCCGTTTTCAATTCAAATGTATTGTATTTAATGACAAGTCCCTAGGTAGATATATTTTAACATAATGCTCACTCACTTGTTTTAATATATCAAATTTTTAAATGGAGTAGTCATTACTAAATTACCTAATAAGGCAAAAAAAGAAAAAAATAATTATTGTATAATTTAATATAGTCATGAAAATTAAAAAAAGAAAATTGTAATTTATAATTTTGTAAAAATCACATTTTTTTCGTTTGTTCAATATTTAAACATTTATATTTATTTATGATTTAAGTAAATATTTCCATATTAATATTTCAATGTATTGTATCCAGCCATCTAGCAGCCAATAGAAATAATAAAACAATTTTTCGCTTTTAAAATGAAGAATAATATATTTTTAATTTTAATTAATAATATTTGATATAAAACACAAATAAATACAATAAAATTGTTTAAAAATATTGTTAAAAATTTGTAACAATTTACCATTACAGCAGTCTTTACTTGTGGTGGATTGTAGTTCATCTACTACCCGAAAGTTGGCAGTAGTGTATGCATATGTTCCTAAACCAACTGTGAGCAATAATACACTACATTTAAAATCTTTGAAATAAATACTAAATTCATGCACATTTTTTATATATTTTGTTAGAATATCAACAAATTATTATTAATAATTAATATTCTTCTTAAAAAAACAACCATAATTCTTTTTTAATTAAAATATTTTGAGGCATTTCCGGCACGGAAAAAATAAGTTCTTTGAACTGCGCGCCCTACAATTATCTATAAAATTAATCGATAATAATTTTATATTAATTTATGGTGTGATAGGAAATTTGACCCTTTATAATTATATTACTTACATTGTTTTTTTTACTTTTTGGCTAGTATATTTTTTTCAAAAAATAAAAATAACAGTTTTAGAACACAATAAAGCACTTAAATACTGTTGTAGAAATTTGAATAAAATTTGAAGTATTTCGAAACTGTAACCAAATAAGTTTCTGCAATTAAGTATTAATTAGTTAATTAACAATGTAGGAAATTACACCTACAAAAAATACAGCGGTACCCAAAATATTTAAATTAGGAAACATATACTAAGTCATAAAATGTCAGGAGTTCAAAGTAGTTCTGAGAATTTTTTTCGAACAATATCGAAATAATAATTCGTTTATAGGTAGTTCAATTCGCTCTATAATCTGTGCTGACACCTACTAGTAAACTATATTTTTCTGCATCAAATAACGCACATGCAAACAAGACCATTATTCTAGCCCTTTTCGATAGTTTTTGTGGAATTATTAATAAATCAACAAGAGACACAAAAAAATTAAAATACACGCCAATGTTATGAACTATGTTGACAGTTCTAAATTATTTCCTGAACAGAGTTCCGACATACATCACCATATGAACAGATTCTATAACCTGTGTGGCAAAAAGAAAACTTCAATTACGTATGTCTTTAAGAATCATACACTTTTTATCGCGCAAAGCCTCTTACGCCATTTAATAAATAATATTTACTTATTAAATGCTTACGTGATGAATAATATAGGGTGTTAATGAATACATGTTACATATTTATAGGGTATGTAGGGGATGTAAAATAGACTAACTTTTATTAATAAACTCATATCCGGAAACACACCGTTTTCGAGCTACAAGCTCTTAAAGAGTAATTTTCTACCTTTATTTTAGTTATTATTGTTTTAATTTTTTTTAAATAAATTTTATTCAAGTTTGGTATACATGTTATAATTGTCCGGTGGCTCAATAGAGCAACGTCTAAAGTCATGAGTGCGCTCGGGATTCTGAGTTTGACTCCTACTAAGACATGAATGTGTGTGCATGTGACCCCACTCTGTAAACTGGGATTTAATCTTGTCGCGGGGTTAATAAATAATTACTCAAAATGCCGACCACCAACTTCAATGCAAACATTGCACCTTCGGAGCATACAAGCTGGCTGGGAAGACGGCCAGGGCCGTGCGGTGATATGGAGCAAAGGATAAATTTCTCCAGGCGCCTTTTGTTAAAAGGCGCCCACAGAATTAAAACGATACATATATTCTGATTGATACACTCCAGATAATTACTCAGTTAACAGTTAAGCAACTAGAGCCAGTTCGTTCTATACTCTTCTGTATTGAACCAAATGAATGAAAAATGCAGTCTTTTATAAATCAATATTGCTCTTAGGGCGCCAAATTAAATATGTGCTCCAGCCGCCAAAATACCACCGCACGCCGATGGGCCCCTTTAACTTTTTTACCTCTATAATATAGTATATTTAAAATAATAAAATTTATATATGAGCGGTTTTTTTTCTTGTTGATGCATTTGTTAATAAATGCCAGGATTTGTTTGAATTTCTTGTGCTGCCGTTCACTCGGCCGTACATTAATACCATGTTAGCGTAATCGCAAACAGTATGCTCATTCATAATGCAATTCAATACTAAAAGTTAAAATAAACAAAACAGTAACTCAAGGGATAGGTCACAGCGAACTAAAATTAAGGTAGATAATTACTGTTTTAAGAACCTGTAGCTGTAGTTCGAAAACGGTGCTTTTACGGGTATGAGCTTATTAGTAAATGTTAGTCTATTTTCCATCCCCTACCTACCCTATAAATTTGTAACACGTATTTATTAACATCCTGTATATACATGGGGTCTCGTGGCCGTGTACCTGAGTGTCTGATCGCGAATTCTGGGGACCCGGGTTCGATCCCGACCGACGCCAAAAAATTACATCGCATTTTAATGGCACAAAATTGACCCCTGTGGCGCACTCTCTACGCCAGCAATGAGTGCGCGTGAGGTGACGCCTGGTAAGCGCCCATACGGTACAAATATTCCATCATTACCGATATATGTGTATGAAGCAGATTGGCACACCCAGCAATGGGTAATATGCCGTGATGAAATATTATTATTATTATTTTATTCTGTATATACGTAGGAGAGAATACTATTTACCCCCAACGTCATTACTAAAATCTGTGAATAAAATGGCACACAAATAACAAGTGATAATAATACACTGTCATCACCCTGCGGTTCCAAACTTTTCAAATACTAAATCCTATCCCTTGCGAACATTTTTGGAACCATCTGCTCTGGATCTATTATTTTCTCCCAATCCATCATTTCGGCATCTAGCTATCCAATTAGTTTGAACACGGCGGCTTCGGCTACGCTACTTTTATGGTATTGGTATGGTGTAGATGTCACCACCAGAACACCAGACACTAGACCAGCGAGATGCCATCGAAACAATGTACAACACACACTAGAAAACTAGGATAGGATGAGAGTATTGTGAAATACTGATAGTATCAAAGCATTACACAGTAATTAGATTAGAAGAGTACAAATTTGGAAACCAAGAATTTCGAAAGGGGTCTAGACCAGTGGCGTAACTACCGCCCCCGCAGACCCAGCGACGCGGGGGGGCGCGGCCATCCGGAGGGCGCCGGCATAGCCGGCGCAGTCATAGTTACAAAACGTTTGTATCTACACCTTTCTTAAAATTTTTCAGCATATACACGCCACTGATTCAAGCAGTACCTAGCCAATATCGAAGTACGGGCACATTTGAAAATAATACATATTTACAGCGTATGGGCGCCCTTACCAACACTGATGTTCAAAATGTATTGTCAGTTTATTTAAAGTAAATATAATACTTCAAAATTTAAATATTCAAATTAATGTTTATTTTTGATAGATTTCTCGAAATGGTAGGTACAATGTTACGCCGGGCGCGGCGCCACTTCTTGCTATGTACATTTATATAACGTACAAGTACAGATGTCTGCGAAGTTGGCGCGCTTACACAAATTCCTTCTTCGCGCGTTCACAAGTTTAAAAGTATGTACACTCTGGGCTACAAATTGAATCAGAATAGATTGAGTTTGTGTTATTGGTAGTATTATTATTTACAATTTGTACTCTGGAGTATACAATTTAAATTTTGAGTGCACGAAGGAGAAATTTGTATAAAATTGACTTCTCTGCATTAAATAAATGATGAAACATCTGCTCCAGCAGCCATAATCTCTACCTTATTAATATTATGTTACATTTTTCAATATTTATATTTAATTCAATTTTAATACATTATATTGTATTATTATTTACATTAGTAATTTATATTTTGTTATGTTTCTAAGGAAGTTACTTTCTGTTGTTAAAAGTGTCCATTTATTTTTCTATGACAATTTTTAGTGCATTTTCTATATTATACTGCAAATTTTGTTGCATATAGTTAGTCAATAAATTATGTTATAGGTACCTACTGTTAAAGGTGTATTACAATTATTGTTACATTATATTACATTATCTTTATGCCGTAATTTATTCTAATCATTTTATGACCCCATGGCCCACCTCGTCGAAATCTTGGCCCACCTACTAATCTTGCATCTTAAACAGTAAACACGCAAGCGCGAAAAGCCTAGTACCTAGTAGAATGGGCAACTGTACGCTTTTGGAGCGTACATACGCGTTTTCATCATAAAATATTTATTTTATTTTTTTAAGAATTTGTTAAATTTGCTTCATTATAAAGAACTCTATATTATCTTACTTTGCATTAAAACACGTTTGACCTTGAAAATTTTCAAAAAATCGCCTGCGGCGCATTCTTTTAAAAAATATCCTAATTACGTTCCTGCGTATGATGGGCGCAAACCTAAGTCCCGCGGGGGCGCGCAATTCTACGTAGTTACGCCACTGGTCTAGACACTAACAATATATTATATAGAATGGAGATTTGTTTGTGAATAATTCATGGACCTCACTGGGATTTGAATCCTGGACCCTCCAGAACAATTGAGGAGCTCTTGGTTTGGCAAAAACAACCATAGTCCAAGTATTGTAAATATGAGTTATGTACATACAGGAATATACTTTCAAGGCCAAACAGGTTGATAAAATTGTACAAAAACGTCCTATAAAAATGTCTAATTATTATGTAATTACTCATCAATGGTTATTTTTTTATTTATTAACATCCAGTAAATAATTTTCTTATATTTAAACATCATCCTATTTTAAATTAAATTACAGAAATCTAGAAAAGTAAGGAAACTAGGAAGTTTTTTCTTTCATTATTTCAAATTCAAAAAAATGGACAGGTTATTCTTATCATAAGTTCTTCAATTATGAATAAAAAAATCTGATGTGGACACCACACGACTTCCTTGTACGATTATTAAACTATACATATTTTTTTAATAAATAAATTACAAAATATTAATTTTAACTTCAAAACAGTAAGATATATAGCGACCATAATCTAACCCGGTTCTTTTTAAAGAGAGTTTTGATTACAACAAAGAAATATTTGATTACAACAATGAATATGACTAATTTCACAATAAAAATATAATATTTGTTATTGTACGAATCATAAAATTGCACGTATTTAACGTAATTTGACATGAACATTTTTTTTTATGTTTTTGTCCTAATCCATAGCAAGCTTTATTACAAAAACAAATAAGTATATAATTTTTAAATTTACATATCTCGCTTATAAAAAGGGCTAATTTAATAATACTTGATGTGTTACACGCAGAAATTAATTCTCTAAAACTTTTATTTGAAGCATTTATTTCTAAAATCAAAATAAAATCATTTTATTCAAGAAAAACTGTTAACAACTTCAAGTAATGTACCACTTCCGGTTAGCCTATTTTAACCAAAATCTATTATGTTATTTCGATTGACATACAAGTCTTGTATACCAAATTTGAAAAGTTTTGGATTATATTTTAAAACAGTTTTCCATTAAAATCTATTATAGGCTTCATGTAAAGTGCCACTTCTGGAAAATGTATAATAACCAGAAAGGGAGGTGCACAACTAGATGTTATAGGAGTCCTAAATACAAAATTTCAACTTTCTACGGCTTACCGTTTTTGAGTTATGCGAGATACGTCCGTACGTACAGACGTCACGACGAAATTAGTCAAAATGGATTCAGGGATGATCAAAATGGATATTTCCCCTGAAATCTGAAAACCGAAATTTTTCGCGATTACAATACTTCCTTTACTTACGTACAAGGAAGTAAAAATACACAAATATAAATATGAGAGTAACTTCTTTTCATGACTAGGTAAATGTCACTTATCTATTTGAATTCTCTCACGTATAAAATCTTAACTATCCCTAAACATCGTCGCATCAAAACAAAAACAACTGAGAAACCACGTTCACTTTTTTCTATCGGTTGTTCACACCTACCCTTTCAGTTTAAAAAAAAAGACAAATGCCGACCGATAAATCTCACTAGATAATGCGGAAGAGCCGATAGTTATTTGTTATTAGATGTTTGAGTGTTTCTAGTATTTATTTGAAGAGAGAGACTTAAGAATATTTTCTGTTTCTGCTCAGTGGCGTAGCGAGAAAAAAAATATGGGAGTACAGCAAAAAGTAAAATAATTCAAAAAATTCTCCACATTGAACCTGTTAAACTATAAAATAATTTTAAAATAGAAACAAAATTTCTAGCGGCTATTATTTTTGTTAGGTTTGACCGGTCTTGATTGTAATTTACGCCTATTTAATGAACGTCTTCATTATCAGATGAACTAATTATTCTAGTGATACGGGTCACTGATATATAAATTAACACTCCGACATAATAACTGTCAAAGCTGTTACTTAAGAGTCGATTAGTTTTCGCATTTTAGATAAAATCTCAAACATTCATTATATATGTACAGCAGCAGGTCGTTATTATTTTAATTATCTAACAAATGAGATTTCAAATTCCTACGTGGGATACGGTAGGACGCTCCTACAAAATATTTCGGATAACATGTCGATATAAAATACAAGAAAAATGGTTTCTTCGAGTATGTACTAGAGGATTATCCAGAATTATATCTGTAAACCATAAACTATCACCGTGTTTTGAAGGTAATCTCAATTTATTAATCGTTAAAATGTAAACAAAATATACGTAAGAAATGTTAGTTTTTTTGTACAGAGAGATAGAAATCTAGACAGGCCGGGGAAAACAAAATTTGCGCCATATTTTAAATAGTTTTATATTTGAAAGTTGCAATAAAGATATTAAATTTCATAAATCAGCCAGCTATGCTGACCATGGAAACTGCTAATACATTCAGATAATTAAAATTGACAGATGTCAGTATCAATGAAAAGTAAATGAATGTGGCAGAGATGAGGATGTTGAGATAGATGTTGGGGAAGACACGGAAAGATGCGGTAAGCATGAAAGAATAAGGGAAATAACTCTAGTGTTATAAGTTTCTAGAAAGATACAAGAGAGACTATTACATTGGTTTGAAGAAGTAGATATCAGTGCCAAGTGCAATTTGCATAGTTTGTTTATGAAATAATTTTACTGGAAATTTAGAATCTTTTTCAAGAAAATTATGTATGGGATGTCAGTATCAATGAAAAGAAAATGTATGTGGCATAGATGAGGATATTGTGATATATATATTGGGGAAGACACGGAAAGATAGAGTAAGAAATGAAAGGTAAGGGAAATGGCTCGAGTGATAAAATTTCTAGAAAGATACAAGAGATACGATTACATTGGTTTGAAAATGTCATGAGGGACAATGAAGAATATATTAGAAGAAGAGTGAATAGCTTAGTAATAGAAGGTAGACGAAACTGAGGAAGTCCAATGATAAGATGGAAGGATTGTATTGCGGAAGACTTGAGAGAAAAAGATCTGAATGAGGACGACACGCAAAACAGAAATGAGTGGAAGAAGAAAATAAAAAACAGCGACCCCTAATGAATAAGAAAAGCTAAAAAAGAAGATGTCAGTGTCAAGTGCAATTTGCATAGTCCAATTATTTCAATTTTAATAACAAACTCAAAAATAGCCAGTCTCATCTGTGACAGTCAATGTCAATTAAATAGAAAGACATCTGGTATCGAAACAATGACGGTACACCAACCATAGCGCATTCTGAAATATTAATATTTTGGGTGATTTTATTTACTCTTTTTTACAAAAATGAATTTAATATTTTTATGTATTGAGGTCGTATAGTTTATGTTTAAAAAATAATTTTATGTAGTTATTAAAGGAAATTAAAATTTATGAAATGACATTATTTTCATATACAATTCCAAAAAAAGTTTGGTTTTAAGAAATGGAAGAAAAAATGGTGAACTACATTATTGTATGACCCTCGTACATCGGTTAAAAATCTTATTTATATACTACTTGTTTGTTACCAATTTAATAGTTTTATTGATACTAAAAATTAATTTATTAATTATTTTATAGTTTAGACGTCTGTCGAATACCAGTCAATAGAATTTTTAAACATTGAATCATATATCTTAAAAGGAGTGCAATTTCAAATATGTTTTGTTTAAAAAATTATTCATTCTTTATTTGTATAAACTTTATTGCACAATTTCATTCATAATCTCAAATTCCAATGATTTCAAAACGACTTTATTAATTTATAAATTTTTCCAAACCTTGCTAAAAAGGAAAAATATCTTAACCTTTTTCCATAAAAGTACTTTACAGCAAGATTTCGTAGTAAAACGATTAAAAAAATTGAACCTAAACCTCTCATAATACAGTGTCAAATAAGCATTAATCTTCTCAAATAAAAGTGTACTTGTTTTTAAAAGAAAACCACCTGATGCAAGCTTAGCGTCAGTTTAAATTTTTTACATTTACTGTTATTAGTTTCAGGGGATTTAGTAGTTAAGTAGATGGAGTATCCTACTGGACATAGAAAGGTCCTGGGTTCATGTCCCGGTATTCCGGTGCAAATTTGAAAAAGTAATTATGTCATATGATTTATGCGACAGAACAACCTGCCTAGTTTTGAAGGGAATTAAAAAAAAATATTCACGATAAATAAATTATTTTCACATTCTTGCATCATGGGAAGTTTTATCTCATGTAATTTTCAAAATAATATCCGCCAAGTGGTATCCGTCATTGTCTAAACACTGGTCCAAGTCACTTACGAAGTTCCGCATAACTCTTTCGATTATTTCTTGGGGTATACGGCGAAATTCTGTAGGGTTTGCAGGTTCCTCGGTTTTGAGATTACCCCACAGAAAAAAGTTGCACAATGTTAAATCTGGCGAGAGCGCGGGCTAAGGAATATCGCCTCTCAGGGAGATCAAGCGCAAAATCTGGGGCAAGAAAATTATGGAGCAGGCTCACACATCCTCAGAATTGATGGTAATTGCCCGATTTCCCTGCGCCGATGTTTTCGGGTGTTCGAGCAGTCCATGGTTGTCCCCGTCCTTTCCTAATAACACGCGCTGGTCGGCGACTACAGACCTGTTTTCGCAGATGTAGGCTTCCACGGGAAAAACGCGTTGCTCGTTCGTCCACATTATGTTTACGATTCATTTTTTTTTGTAACAGAAACTTCCCATCCACGCCTCCATAGACACCACCCCCACCCCCACCCTTTTACGAACTCTAATTGCCGCACAATGCCATAGTGAAACTAGAAAGATGATTCTGGCGCATCCTGTATTTATCTTAAAAATGATTTTAAACAATTTTTTTTGTATATACGTTAAGTATTGCTAATATTCATACATGCTCTAGTTCCCAATTAGAACAATTAAATCAATTAGATGATCCGCGTTTTAATTAAGCGTCTAATTAAATCCCAAATCTGGATCGTTTGGTGGTCCTCTCATCTGCCCAAATATGGTCTTCCCATACTCTTCATTAAAAATATCTCTATTTCTTCCGAAGTATCAGTGATTAGCTGACGACTTCATACCCGACTAGAAGTCAGTGCATGCTTGTATCATTCATCATACGAGAGTGTTCCCCATAGCATAAATTTAAATCTGCCCTATCTAAATCTATGGCTGTTGCCTCAAGTAAAATGGGAAGGCCTCGTATGCATATTAATACAAGAATTCACGCACCTCACTAAGTGTATAGCTAGATGGATAAGTTAAGATCTTAAGATAAAGACAGGTAGTTAACTTATCGTGATAAACTTTGAATACCATTTTTGTACCACTGGATTCTGCTTTACCTGTATTTGATAATATACAGGATGACATTGAAAAACGGGCCACTCAAAATAACTTTTTTATTTTTAATTATTTTTTAATTTTCTTGATATATTTGTGAACTAGGCTTCGAGGCTCACAAATCATGGTATTTGGCATGATGATAGCGCTTCCGGTTTAACCGGAAATAACATTAACTTTCATATTTGAAATGGGACAGCTTATATATTTTTATATATTTGAAATATATTAAATATTACGAATTCAACGATATGCTTGAATGCATTTTTACTGAAGAAATAAATTACAAAAACGTAAGAGAAAATTATGTTATTATCACAGCCTACCTGATATGGCTTACCGCGTTAATTATTCATAATTTTCTCTTACGTTTTTGTAATTCATTTTTTCAATAAAACTGCACTTTAAGCACATCGTTGAATTCGAAATTTTACGTAGATTCCAAATATATAAAAGTATATAGGGTGTTCTATTTGAAATATAATAATAATGTTTCATGAGGTGATGGCACCTGTACATGGCAGGGACCTGATATTTAGGGGCTACAGTATGGCTTCGCCGCATCCATCAGGCTCTCTGTCTTTTTTACCTGGTTTCAGAGGCCCGCTCCAGTATGACCACGGAAAACTGGTATCAGTGTTGTGTTGCCATTGTACCCACCCACTGCCCAGCTCCCTGATCCTGGCTGCGACAGAAACGCGAATATGAGGGGTTACAGTTTGGCTTCGCCGCACCCTCTGGTCCCTCTGTTCTCACCTCTCGCCATCCTCCACCTGGTTACGTGGTGAAAACCCGTACCAGGTGTGTACACCGTTACTTCATCCTGAGTACTCGTCTGTAGGCATACTACACAAAGTCACCCCGACCAACTGGGTGACTCCCTTGACCATCTTGGCACATAGTCCGCGCCTAGCCTTTCCAGCAATTGCTGAGAGGCAGGTCAATGGTACCCAGGATTCCTGAGGTAGTGAGAAACAAAAGAGCGGAAATAATAATAATAATAATAATAATAATAAATATATTTATTGGCGAATATTCAGCAATAGCTGTTCTTCCATATTAATCTAACATCATAAATATACAATATTACATTGAAATAAAGTGTGAACCAAAAACAAGTAGTCAGATAAGCATTAGCAATCAAAATGAAAGAAATATAAAATATAATATATATTGTGGAAATGAAATAAGGATTTCAAAGGGCTGAAAAGTCATTTTGTAGTATTTTTTTACATTTTTAACGAATATAACAGGCTTGAGAGAAATAAGTGCGGATGAAATTCTAATAAGAGTCGGAACCGTGTAAGAAAATGTGAGTTTGTACAATGCATAATTAAACTTAGGGATGTGTTATTTCAAATTATTCCTCAAATTACGATTGTGGATATGTACGCAAAGTTATTTTTTTATAAAGATAAGAGGGAGATTCATTCTGAATTATGCGATGTGCCAAAGAAGCTATATGTAAGAATCTACTCTGTTTCATATGTAACCAACTGAGCTCTTTTAAATAAGGAGATATATGTTCATGTCTTTGCAAACCTTGAATGAATTTAACACAGCAGATCTGCACCTTTTGTATTCTGTTAGCATCAAATAGAGTAATCCATAAACTGAGTCACAATAATTAAATATAGATAATACAAAACTACTGGATAGAATCATACGGTTGTGTTTTGACAAAATGAACCTGTTCATATAAATATTCTTTAAGGCAAGATAAGCCTTTTTTATCAACAAGGTGACAGAATCAGTATACCTGAGCTTATCATCTATAAGTAGTTTTAGATTTCTTGCGGAATCAATTATTTTAATGGAAATGAAATTATTCAATAGCAACTCTTTTCTTTTAATCTCATTACTAAACAACATAACCGTAGACAAATGATTATTGTAAAATTGAGCTAATGCCTCCAAATCTGCATTCATGTTGTCAACGGCAGTTTTAGATTTACTTGGGTCAATTGACAGATACAATTTCGTATTGTCAGTGTACATATGAATATTACAAATGCTTATACTCTTATTCGAATCGAATACATATATTTAAAATAGAAGCGGCCCTAAAATAGAGCCTTGAGGTACACCTTTAAATGGAAGTTAATGTCGCTTCCGGATAAATCGGAAGCGCTACCATCACGCCAAATACAATAGTTTACAAGTATATCAAAAATAAATAAAAATAATTATAAGTAAAAAAGTAATTTTGAGTGGCCCGTTTTTCAGTGTCACTCTGCATTTCAGAATGATGCATAAGTTCAAAGCGTTTTTACTGAATTCAAAATTTATATATTTCTATAAAAAATTATAACTACATGAATTAATCAAGAACATATTTTTCTCCAATGTTTACAATTATTGTCTCCCATCTAGCAGGTTTTTTTTATTTCCACGCTTTAAGAAATCCGATGGTTTGGAAGTGAAGAAGTGGTGTTCTCTCCGTAAACGGCACAAATGGTTCTAGCGGTATCAGATGCCTTAACTCCTCTGTTAAACTCAAATAAAAGAATATGTCAGAAATCAACACAATACTTGTAAACGTTATCTTGCAAATTATGCAGAGTGCACCATAGAAAATAAAAATGCCATTAAAATTAGTCGCAAATAAGTTTTACAATATATAAGAATGCAAATGTTTTTCCAAACAACAATATTAACATTTCTTTAGCATTATAAAGTCAATAGTTTAATTACTGTTTGATTGATTGCTTTATTTTTCATTTACAACGATAATACAAGCTATATTTATTAAACTATAACATTTATGTAACAAATATGATCGCTTTTGACTTTGGCTCTCATATAAAATATTTTATTTTAATTTTGTCTGGAAGCAGTCCTAAAGTTCATATATAATAAAGTAAATATATAAGTGACCAGTTTCTTAAAATTTGTAGAGCATGATATTTATACCCCGTTGATGTTTTCCAGAACCCTGAGTTTAAAAGTTTAATACATTTTTAGCTTTTTAGGGGCGGCAATTTCTATTTTGTACCCCGGCACTCTGCTTTACATTAAGTCACAGTTTGACGAGAATAGAAATAAGTATTTATATTGTATTGTGTGTGTACCTTGGGAAAGTCTTTGGGTACGTCTATGTATCCTAACAAGATGTTGAGTGTCGTGGAACCCGTTATTACAATAACACTTTCTTGAAGCCCTTACAATTATCAGAATAAAAAACTCTCTACAAGGGTGAAAAATCCTTGACCAGTCACACTTATTATAGTAATTACTAGCTATTATTTATCAAGCAACCCGTTCTTGTTGTGTGGTCGAAGAAAAATGCCACTTAACAGCAATCGACGAACGAGTAAAGTTTGCAAGCAAATAGACATTATTACCTACAATGTAAATCAAAAACGAAAGTATTAGTTTAACTATGACTGTGAGAGAGATGAAACAACATTCTTCCACACGGCTTTCTAATAAGATATTGAAATATTGTTTTTAAATACTCGTGAAACACCTTACAGGGGCGCTTCTTTTGTCTGTAATTCATTTGTTATGGGGTGTCAACTGTAACCATGGGAACAGACAAAGTAGCCGAGAGATTATATTCGCACAGGCCGACAAAAGAAGAAAGGAATAAATAATAAAGGAATAACTGTACAGAGAAAAAAATCTACCTCAAATATGTAAAGTAAATTAACGATAAAGTATTAGCAATTTTGTGGACATGCATAACAGAGAAATTAAAAAATAAAATTCTTCTGTACATTGGGGTGTCTTAATCTGCTTTATACATAAATATCAGCAGTTAATAATGGAATCATTACATAGGCATTTACCAGGCTTACCACACGGGCACTCATTGCTGGCGTGGAGACCACAGGGGACCTTTTAAAATTTGAAATAATTTTGATGTCGGTTAAGATCAAACTCGGATCCCCAGATTCGCGACATGACTCAGGCACATGGCCACGAGACCCTCTAATGTTCATCAGTTGTTGAAGAATTTTTAAACCATTTGGAAATCAGTTTGTCTGTTTCGGAATTAGAATGCCACATTCTAGCACGCATATTTGAGATTGGTATGATTGCAACAAATACACTAAATATCTAGGCAACGGACAGAATAAGAAGCACAACTTAATAATTTTACCAAAAATATCCTTTAATGGAAATTGTCAAATATTTATATAAAAAAATCTGTTGTGGCCATCACAATACCTCTCGCGCCCTTTCCATTGTGGTATATATAAGTATTGTATTTAACATTTCTTGTACACACAAAAAATTCTAATTACACCTAATCTTTATATTTACGTATTTTCTATAATTTTAAATTCATTCTATGAGCAAGTTTTTTCCATTTCTTCTAAATTTTCGAGGTTTTTACAATTCAATAACGGGATTGGCGGTATTTCTGAAGGGTTTATATAATAAACCTATAATTTTAAATATATAATTAATAATACAATAAGAAATTACAATAATAGGAGGAGTCTAAGGTTAAATTATAAATAAAACTAAAACAATTACCCCTTAACCTTAAAATAATAATAATATAAGCTATGAGCTATATACGTATTTCGAGAACTAAGTTCTCATCATCAGTAGAACAAAAACAAAAGTTGAGTCAGAGTCGTTAGACCTCTGACATGGTTTACATGTTGAGTAATCTTAACTTCTCTGCTTAAACTTTTGTTTTTGTTCTACTGATGATGAGAACTTAGTTCTCGAAATACGTATATAGCTCATAGCTTATATTATTATTATTTTAAGGTTAAGGGGTAATTGTTTTTGTTTTATTTACAATAAGAAATACTAAATATCATTCCCAGAAAAAGCCTTCAGTACTATTTCTGAATTTTTGACACCGGTATTAGTAACATTTATCTGTCAATTACAGACATTTTAATTTCTCAAATAGTTCCCATTGAGATGTTTGGGCTGTGAGCAGGCTATGAGATTTACTACAACAGATTATTTTATAGATTATATATCTATATCTTTAAATCTATAGAAGATATAATAATTTTTTTAAATGTATCGGATAAATAATTTTGTTTTCTAATATTAATAATAACATAAATATTCAAAAAATAATATCTAGAAGATTTTTGTTAAAATACTACTACTTCCGGTTGTCCAATTGTTACCAGAATCTATTCAACTCTTCCCATAACTGTTAGAATAAGGAATCCGTAGTTGCACAGGTCTTTAGTCGTATAGAATTTGAGAAATCGTACCTTCCACAACCTCAAACACACGCGCGCGCTCAAAAGCACACACACACACACACACACACACACACACACACACACATACACACACACATACACACACACATCGTAAAAATGTTATTATCGGATTCTAGGGACATTAAAACGTGCTTATTCACTAAAAACTGGATATGCGATTTTTAGCATGAGTAAAAATAATGTAAATGAAAGCCTCAACAGAGTAAATAGTACAAAACGCTCGTTACAGGAAGCAATTCAAGCACTCGTTCGTTCACCCACTCACCGCTGCGCGCTCGTGAGCAAATTTGTAACTCGTGCCAGAATACGTTGCCTTCCAAAACTTATGTTCTAATATAATATACTAGTAATGTTCTACAAAAACTAATGCAAAGATTGTCTGGATTATTAACTGTAC
Source organism: Harpalus rufipes (assembly GCA_951394225.1). Lineage (NCBI taxonomy): Eukaryota > Metazoa > Arthropoda > Insecta > Coleoptera > Carabidae > Harpalus > Harpalus rufipes. The sequence goes on from OX596283.1 coordinate 4,256,819, forward strand.
GATCTTCAATCTTCAATCTTGACTATTTGTTTCTTCTCTGGTAGTATTTGTGCGGTCCGTATACTTTGTTGTTATAAACGAAATAAAGCCTTCTCTTGCGTAGCGTTTCTTGGAAATGTTGTCCATTGTTTGCGGTTGAAATTGACAGATACGCGTTGTGTACCAACACCGAAACCTGTGTTTATATTTTTCACCGCTTGTACGCACAAAACATTCCATGTACAACTTTACTTTGGTATGTGTTGTGTTTGCGAATACCACAGCACTTATAAAACACATGTTATTACATTTTACGTTTTTATGTTTACTCTTTTCGGCATTATTTGTGATAAGAGGAATTGCAAACAATACACTAGAACTCATTCTATTTGAAACATTCATTCACTTTATTTTTATCTAGCATGGCATGAAATATCGGTTGGTAATCAAACCAAAATTCAATAATTGTCACGACTATTGATTGTTTAAGTACTATATAGTAACGCGTCTGTCAAAAATATTTCCAGTTTGCTTCTTTCCAAGCGTTGTGATTAAGTTGGAGAATGACATTTATGGTAGAAAATCTGCTCATAGATATTTAATTTTTTGAATGGTGCAATAAATCATATTCATTAAAGATTTGGCCCGTCCAAGAGACGATTGTATAAATCTAATGAAAAGAACTGATGTGGCCAGTACATTACCTTCCGTCAATCCTGTGTATTATGTACAAATTCCATACATCAATTTTCTTGCAAAAGATTCTTTATTTCCAGTAAAATTATTTCATAAACAAACTATGCAAATTGCACTTAACCCTGACAAGTTCTTCTTGAAATTTTCCCTTTGGTTAGTTGGTGCTATTCTTGATTTTCTTCTTCCAATCATTTCTATTTTGTGTGTCGTAGTTCCTTTTCTCTCTAGTCTTCAATCTTCTAATACTCAGCTGTTCATTCTTCTCACAATATATTATTCATATCTCCTTATGACTTCCAAACCAATGTTATTGTAGCTCTTGTAACTTTCTAGAAACTTCTAGCGCTCGAGCCGTTTTCCTTATCCTATCATTCCTTATCCTATCTTTCTGGGTCTTCCATCTCAACATCCTCATCTCTCTGCCAAATTCATCTTCTTTTCATTGACACTGACATCGGTCAATTAGAATTTTCTTAATATAGTAACTGTTTTCGTGGTTAGGTATAGCATAGCTGTCTGATTTATGAAATTTAATTTCTTTTAAATTTTTGCCTTCCGTCACCTTTAGGTTATGAAGATTGTTTTAGGTCAAAAGATTCGATAGCGAGGTTTTAATGGAGAAGCACGTTTTGGCGTCCCTAGAATACAGATTTACTATTTTTACAATGATGTCTGTATGTAAGTGTGTGTGTGCGTCTGTGTATATGTATGATGATCGTTTCGGAACGCATAACTCCAATCCCACAATTCCAAAAATTATATATTTTTTGTATTCCTCGAGCTTAGATCTATTTGCAGACAAGATTAGATTTTGGTTATAGGTAATTGGTCCATTAGAAGTACCCTCATTTGAAAAAAAGCAGTTAAATATCATTTATTGACATTTGATGTTATTATACGATATAATTGCATTTTATACTTTACATTTTTAATTTTCATAAATCCAGCTATGCTAACCATGGAAACTGCTAACATATTCAGATAATTCAAATTGACAGATGTCAGTATCAATGAAAAGAAAATGAATGTAGAATAAATAAGGATGATGAACTATATATTGGGGAAGACACGGAAAGATAAGGAATTAAACGATAAGGGAAATGGCTCGAGTGATAGAAGTTTCTAGAAAAATACAAGAGATACGATTACATTGGTTTGAACATGTCGTGAGGAGAGATGAAGAATATATTGGAAGAAATATGAATAGCATAGTAGTAGAAGGTAGAAGAAACAGAGGAAGACCAAAGATAAGATGACAGGACTGTATTACGGAAGACTCGAGAGAAAAGAAATTGGATGAGGACGACACGCAATACAGAAATGAGTGGAAGAAGAAAATAAAAAATAGCGATCCGTAACTAATGGGAAAAGCTAAAGAAAAAGATATCACTGTCAAGTGTAATTTGCATAGTTTGTTCATGAAATAATTTTACTGGAAATATAGGATCTTTTGCAAGAAAATTTATGTATGGAATTTGTACATGTTACACAGGATTGACGGAAGGTAATGTGCTGGCGGCATGAGATTTTTTAATTCTATATTCATTGAGCATGAAGTATAATATGCAATCAAATCGTATAGATAATACAACAATCCTCATCTACAGAGTGTTGTAAATATGAAGAAATGAATAATAGATATCTGTAGTATTTTACTGAATGATTTACAAACTCCTAAAAATATGACTATACGGTCTTCTTCATAAATTAATCTAATTTTTAAGGCGTCTGAAGTCTTCCCATGAATCTAATTCATCATGGTACTTATAGCCCGTGTGTGTGTGTGCGTGTGTATGTGGGTCACCCGGAGCGTAGGTAGAAACTAGAGACAACACCCGATACACCACTATATCGCTTCATTCTAAAAAGCCTTCCTCTATTCACATACATTATCATTTAATAGGAATGTATGTTATATTTGATACACCTAACAAGTTATTTATTATGTACTATGAAGTTGTAGTTAGTAGTTGGGATTAAATGTTTACTAACAAGAAGGCGAAAGATTTAGTTTTCTATTCTACACAGCATGAAAAAGTTTTTTTTCTACTCCTGCTCTGAAAATACAATTTTCTGGTTGAAAGCGACTCTTTGGAACACTATACTGGCCGTCAAAATATGGACTGATGCACAACTTAATTCCCTTCTTCGCACCCTGTCCCTTGCCATGCGGTGTAGTCATTTCTTCATAACAGCATTTTCAACATTACCCATCAATTGGCAACAGTATTGACATCTCTTGTCCTTACTTTTTGACGGCAACTATAGGCGATGGGAAATAAGATCGCAGCGCCAAAGTGAAACTAATGTTAACGGGATAATTTGACATTTACTAATTGTATTTATGGATTAAGTGTATAATATTAAGAGATGTTACATATGTAAACGTACCAGATAACACTTGTGTTTGTACAATCAAGAAAATGTCACGTGTATAATTTATCCCGTCAACTGTAGTTCCGCAAAATACCACCAGATGTCATATTGCTTATTTCCCATCGCCTATAGTACTAATGAATGTTGTACACAATATTTGTTGTCATAGATACGCATCACAAATACAAAAGTCGATAATTAATGTCAAATTAAAAAAAAATGTTTATTTCCTTTTTACCTACCGTCTAGGTAAGGAAGGTCAAAAAATTCGTTGGAGAGTTTTTAATGAATAAACACGATTTAGAGTCTCTAGAATACTATTTTACTATTTTACGTTGATGTCTGAATGGCGATATGTATGTATGTGTGTGTATTTGATAAACATTTCTTCTCCGACAACTCCAATACTACAATTCCAAAAATTATAATTCTTTCATTCATTCCTTTTGTATGTCTGTATAAAAGAGTTGATTACATTTTGGCTATAACTAGTACACCGGAAGTACTTTTATTTCTTCTTAACAGTGTTTTCAAAGAAACGGAGTTAAATATAATTTTTGACATTTTATGTTATCATAAATATTAAAGAATATTTATTCTCTTTACGATTTTATTATATTTTTTCGTCATATTCAATGTATTTGGAGATAAAAAATTATAAAGAAATTAATTTCCATGAATCTTGCAATCTATGCTGCTGCCAGGTCACCATGGAAGCCATAATGAAAAAAAAAATATTAAGTGAGAGATGTCAATTTGCATGGTTCGTGAAATAATTTTACTGGAAATGTATAATCTTTTGCAAGACACATCTGTGAGTAATTTATATTTGAATAGTAACCATACGAGGACAATTGACGCTCATCTATGCAAATTATAGTACTCCAAAAAAGTACTCCAGTTTAATGGATACCGGTGCTATCAAACATAAGTCCTCCACATTTTAGAAGGCAACCAAACAAAACGATTAAAATCCAAAAAGCCTCCATGGATCCTTGGAGAAAAATATTTAATAACAATTTCAATTCTAAAATCGCTTGGTGGGAAGAATGGCTTCCAAGCAACCCTGACTTTCTCCATCTGATTTCGGATTCAGTGCGATGTCCTCCAGGATTCATGCTCCCAAGGAAAACATAGATGACTTAATCGGCTGCGCACTATTCATGGCAGAAGTAACTACTGGCCACACATCTGAGGAATAGCAGATTGACCTGACTGCGAGTGTGGTCATCCAAGTGTGTCCCTTATCTAAGATAAGTTTCCCAGTAGAAATATTCATCAAGCTAGTGAAGAAGCTGTTGAATGGATTGATGGTTTAGGGGTTCAATTATAATTCTTTTCGTTGTTAGGTATTTTTCGTTCTGTTGTTTGCCTTCTTTGTTTATTTTCTTGTTCTTTGTGTTTGTTTTGTATTTAACCGTATTGTTTATTATGCGATACGAAAAAAATATTTTTCTACAGTCTACATAGAAAGCAGCCATTTGCGCTCTCTTTTGTCAACGCAAAATGTCACTTTGCCGCTCTAGCGCGACAAAGTAGAAAAAACGCTCGCTGTCCAAATTTCTAACTATAACAATGGTTGAGAAATGTCACTTCTTAATGGAAACGTTTAGTCAGGAACTAATGGCACTGTAGTGACACATTTACCACCTTTACAAATCAATCTGACATATAACTGCTCTGTCGGTATGTTACATAACCAACAAAAAATGCCGCACTATTGTGAAAATAAAATAGGGCATTCATTTACAAAAACGAAAGTATAAAATGTTTAGATTAGATTGAAGCAATAGGTCAAGAAGAATGGGAAATAACGATAAATTAAAATTAAATAAAAAAGAGGTTTTTTCTTTTATTAATCATTATTAATTGAGTAGTAGTGTAAGCACAAAGTGTACATTTTATTATTTTTTGTTTTGGTAGCGACTGTAGAAAAAATCTTGTGTGTGTTTCGAGCGCAAATGGACATTGCCGATTTCGAGAAAATGCCTCTCAATCGACAATGTCCTATTTTGCGTTCTTAATACACAAATAGCTATTTTTTGTTTCATAAAGTAGTAATTTATTCATCTTTAATAATATTGTCCCAATCAAAGCATTCCTCATTAGATATAATGCATTTATGCCAATGGTATTTCCAATCTGCAAAATACATTCCTTAGCGATTTTTCCTTTATCTCCTCTATGGCAATGGTAATTCTTTCGCATGAGCATATGAAATACCAACTTCCTCAGCAAGCTCCCTTAAAGTGATTCAACTATTACTAAGCACAATATCTTCAATTTTTGCTACAATTTTTATCGGTGGTCGACACTCTATTCATCTTCCACGTTTTCACGGGTTTCTTTAAAATGTTTGTACCATTCACAAACCCTTGGTTTCAACATACCTTCCTCGTCAAAAGGCTTCTCCAACATTTGCACCACGCTACTGCACTTTATACCATTTTAACACGAAATGACCAACCTATTATGCCAATATATACACAATAATATTTATTTTTATCCTAAGTCTGTGTTCTACACTCCCGATAAAATCTCTAACAGAACTCCAACTTATATTTGTTTATTTCTTTTTGAAAGTATCTGATATCTCTCATAATTAATTTGTTCTCCAAGGTGGTAGGTATCCGATATCTTTCATCGGTTCGTCTTTAGAATTTATTGCCAACTTTACGAAGAAATATGTTACTGAGTTTAAAATTGCCTAGATTACAAATAATTACATAGAAATTATACACTTATGAGGATATGTGGGATGCAGTTACTATCTTGGAAAAGAAATATCGCAATTTGAAATTTAATCTTTTTATGAATCCTTTCGACGTTGTTTGAAGCTTATATTGGAATTAAATGCGATTGTTTTTGGCTGTCTTTCAGACAAAAATATTAACGGAATAAGTGGAAAACCGTGATTAAACATGAGAGGATCTTTCTAAGATTTTGTTTGGCGATAGAAAGTTATCTGCATACATATATGGATGGATTTAAACAACTATCTGTGAATATGTGAATTCTTAGTGTTTGGACATTAAAATTTAACTGTTAACGTACAGAGGCTTAATGGCATTCCAAGATAAAACATAATATAGAAAAATAAATACATGTATGCCTTTCCATATAGGTACTATCTGCACAAAATAATATACGAAATAAAATAGATTATTGTTTAAAAATTCTAGGTGTCATATTTTGTATTTTAATGTGTTAAAATTTATTATATGCACCATCAAATAAGTATGGACTGATGTTCAACTTTTTCCCTTCTCCGCACCCTGTCTCTTGCTATGCGGTATTGCCGCTTCTTCATAACAGCATATTCAACATTGCCCATAAATTAGCAACAGTGTAGAAATTTCCAGTCCATACTTATTTGACGACAAGTATAATGTGACGTGCGCCCCTGGGAGAAGAATATACAACGCCGCCACTGACAGAACGTTCCAGAGCGATGACGCAATCCTCGGCGCCGCAGCGGCTAGAGGCTAATTACACCGTGACCTCATTCCTTTGTATACAGGTCATTGTCGCTTCCGAGTCTTCTAGAATGTTATAAGCGGTATAAATACCGGCCGAAAGAAAGCGGAGGGATAGTCTCATATATACAAGCAACCAGAAATGAACTCAGTGATATAAATAAACAGTTTACAAGTTGTTAACATAAATAAATGTAGTCATATAAATAAGTGTAGTGATATAAATGTTAGATAAATAATCGTAGTGTTTAATAATATTCTTAGTGTTTATAATTATTTAATCATAGTGTTAGTTGTTTTTATTATCTTTTAATATTTAGTCTTAATTATTCATCGTTTAATAAACGTATTCTTTTAGTTAATAATATTTGTCTATGTCTTACACTTCACCCATATAAATAAAAACGTTACAATAATATTGGGTGATGATGATTAATTCATGACTTGGCGCATCATTCATTCCACAGAAATTCGACAGAGATAAGTCAAGTAGCTTGGCTTAAAATAAAAAAGCTTGGTTTGGCTTGAACACTCAAGCTTTTTAAAACGACAAGCTTCGCTAAACTTTTCAAGCTTTTTAAGCCAAGCCAAATAAAGCTTTAAGTTTCAAGCTAAACTCGTTAATCTATAGTTCAAGCAAAAGTAAACAGTAACAAAAAAATAATTGGTAACTTTAATTAAAAATTATTTAATTAGTATTTAAATATTCTTATTAGTGAAGCATGTCTTGGCGCAGTTATTTCCCCGATGGGTTACAATTCCCCCGCGTTAAAATTCTTGTTTAAAAAGTTGTTTACACACATATACATACGTTCATAGATTTCACTAAACACTCGAAAATACATATGTATCTTGTTACTTGTATGATATGTGTCAAGGCTATTCATACTGTCTACTATATATGAGCGTTCGGGGAAAAGTAAACATTCTTAAATATTCATTGTTCAAATGAGATACGAATGTGTGTCTTGCAATTGACAAGGTAGAGTATTTACCTTGGTAATTTCCTCGCAGAAATATCGACAGAGGTACTCGTATATTATAATTGAAGCGATTACTCATCCAAATGTTAACTGTATTCAATATTGCTTGATTGTATAGATCACATATAAAACTACATACATACGAATTCATTATGACAAAATCATTACCATTTTTTTTTTCTCGTGATGTTATATGAGTAAGTACTATTTTTGTAATTTTAACACCAGGTAACTCCTAAACTATTTAATATAAAAAAAAAATTAAATGATGTATCTGATAGAGAATTTTATGTAGATTTCAAATTTTAATAGAACAAATCGCTTTATTTAATAGTGTAGGAGTGGTAATGTTTATAAAATTGTTTAGCTAAAGTCGGTTATCCATCTAAATACTTTTTTTTTTACTCCTGTTTGACACATTATTTTATATAGTCTATGCATTTCTAGTAAAAATGTGTTAGTATCAAGATTATAATAGACCTTGTCAATTTCAAAAGAAAGAAAATATGCGCAACGGGACCTGTACATTGGCTGCGTTCGGTTTTACGCTCTGAGCGGTGTGAGCGCTCGATGCCGTTTGGTAATTATATCTGAGCGATCTTTTTGCTCAGCTCTACGTTTCGTTATTAGCTCACGGAGCGCACAGAGCCCGATCTGTTCGCTCGTTCTCAAACCATGGAGCATGTTGCGCAGTTGTCTGGCGCACGCGTATTTAAGCGCAAATTTAAAATGTTTGTCGCCGGCAATGCAAACAGTGTCTATTCTATAAATGAATGTTGTCGTTTTCGTATATCAATCAAAAATGTTTAGTCATTTTAGGCAACATTTTTCTACATAATTTTAAGCTTTAAGTTGTCCATAATAATTTCCACATTTTTAATCAGTATCATAAAAAAAAACGTTCATAACTCACGCACAGTACACATGTTAACAGTTCTTTATTATTATCCCTTTTACCTCTCGCTAAGAGAGGTATTGGATTCATGCTAAAAATCGCATATCCAGATTTTATTGATTAAGAACAATTTAAGGTCCATAGAATCCGATTTTAACATTTTTACAATGATGTTTGTGTGTGTGTGTGGGGTTGTTGGAGACACGATTTCTCAAATTCTATAAGACTAAAGACCTGTTTGACTACGGATTCCTTAATCTAACAGTAATGGGAAGAGTTGAATAGGTTCTGGTAACAATTGGACAACCGGAAGTGGTAGTTTCTAAAAGAAAAATTTCTAAATATTATTTTTTGAAATTTTTTTATTACAAATATTAAAGATAATTAAATTCTCAATCTGACACACTTAATTTTTTTATTATATCTCGTATAGGTTTGGAGATATAGTATATAATAATATAGAATAATCTGTTGTAATAAATCTCGTTGCCCGAAAAACAGTTGCGATATTTAAATTTTTGTAATTGACATGTAAATGCAAAATGTCATTGTCAGATTTGTCTAGGAGGTAAGAGTACATTTAATATATATTATTGTATTATTAATTAATTATATATTTAAATTACAGATGTTAATATTACATATATCCTTAAGAAATACCGCTAATACCGTCAATGAATTTGAAGAATTTTGAACATAATAGAATAGTAGGATAAAATTTCTCATAGAACGAAAGAAGAGAAACAATTTCAATTATTTGTGTGTACTTATAGGGCGCGAGCAGACATGTGACTTTTTTGGCCTTGGCAAGCAGATGAGGATCCGTGTCAGAATGACGGCTAGTAGTTTTTACATAGATGTCACAATTGTTATATGTCATAATTTTTCATTCAAAATTTCAAAATGTTCTGATGTTTATTTGTCATCCATTAGTATGGAATATACTTGTCGAGGAAAATAATCCACATGGATTTGGTAAATCATAATGTTTCGAATGAAAACTTATGATACTTGACACCTATGTATATTACTAGCTCTCATTCTGACACGGGCCCCCACATCTGCTTGCCAAGATCAACAAAGTCACATAACTGCTCGCGCCCTATGCTACATAAAATGAAAATGGCGAGAGGTATTGTGCTGGCCACAACAGATTTTTTATTCTGGCGCACATTAATAAGTATCAAAATGGTAGCTAGACACTCTATCTGTTCGGTTATTCAAGCTACAGATCGGAAATCGCAGATGAATCTGTCACTAGACCAGATTGCACAGAGTGCTCGACAGATTTAAGTACCCATAGTAAGCCAACAAATAGCGGGAGTCATGGGTACATGTTTGTCATATGAGATGCATGGCGTTTGTTTTTGTTTAATATTTAAATTTAGACGCAATATGTGAGAAAAGTCTGACAACTGTATAAAAAACTTTTCAAAAGAAGTTTCAAAAGCTTTTATTGAAACTAAAATGTCAAACGATGCAAATTTTCACCCAAAATACAGGTACTTTAGTGGCAGCAATATTTTTAATGTTTTGTTTGGTAGTCCAGCTAGCTGTTGCAGACACTATTTTACTTATTATCTGTAGAAATAGAAAGAGATAGCTGTGAAATTGAAAAAGTCTATTGATAATAATGCAAATAAACTTTCAATAAAATAGTACTATAGTTACAGACTAAAAATAGGTTATAATTCACTTAAACCAAGATTACTCTATAAACTATTTTTTAAATAGATAAATTTAATTATCTATTAATATGTATTTAATAATAATCTGACCTAGATCCCATGATTAGATCTCAATCTATAGATGTCGATCTCGATTAAAGTACCTATTGTTTTCGAAATGTCACTACGTATATAATTTACATTTACAATAAATAAAAAGGGCTTCCCACATATTTAAGGGTTTTTTTATCAGTGTTAACTACATTGGAGTCCCAGTTCCTTCACCCTCAGTCACCCTTGACCTCTGGTAATAAAACCAGGACTTGTTCGTCAAGTTGGCAACTCGACACTCACTAGTATGGCTACGTGAGACTGCATACAACACTAGCTAATCAAAGGAAAATCGACAATGAGTATGAGTAGACAGAACAATATTTGCAATTGCCAAGAATGGATAAAAAATGTCCTTCAAAACTCTTTATGAATATCTGGTATACATTAAAATGTATCATCTATTTTTATAAAATTAAGTGTTCACAAATATTCGAAATCTGTCATGTAGCATTTATTCTCAGAAAACCGACGTTTCTGTAGGTATACCTTCTTCAGGATAAGTAAAATAAATTCAGGTACAAATAAATACATTCGTTTAAACATTCTGTTTTATAAACATCGTACAATATTTCTCAAAAACACATACACATCTGTAAATAAATAAATACCATCATCACGGCATATTATCCATTGCTGAGTGTGCCAATCTGCTTTGTAAATAGATTTCGGCACTCATTGCTGGCGTGGAGAGTACACGGGGTCAATTTTGAGCCATTTAAATTCGATATAATTTTTGGTGACGGTCGGGATCGAACCCGGGTTTCCAGATTCGAGACCCACGTTTTCAAAATCGATAACAGAATAATTCAGAAAGTAGCCGAAAATATCTTTCGGAATGGTTTTCTTCGATCATCGATACAAACTCCTATTGGTTCGCGATAAACCAAAGATTATCTAGTATTGGTTTAGGAATTTAAATAAAATGTAAAGAATTTAAAATTTGCTTTTTCCTTTTTGAATTATTCCATTACACCAAAATAGTCGCTATTTAATTATTGTATTGATGTTGCAATCATCTTTGATATCTATTATGTATGACTTTAGTAAGATTAAGACGTGGATATACACTAAAAGAAATTTCATTATTTTTTCCGTCTCTCTCAACAGTGGAATTTGTAGTGTTTACATGGATTCAGTTCGTGTTTTTTCAAATTGAAACGATGAAATCAAATTTGTTTTCCCTCCGTGAGAATCAGAAAGATTCGATTCCGCAATGTTTCATTAATAACAATCACTACACATAATAACTTAACCAAACTTTGCTGACTAAATAACAAATTAAGGGATCAACGGGGAAGTGCTGAAGAGGGAAAGCATTTGATCGACTCGGCCATGGTATATCACCTCGCTCTTTCTAAAAATTTCTTGTCCCTTTCTAAATTATGTGGAGGGAGGTCCGCTGCCGATCCGCCGCCGATGACGTCAAAATCATAAGTCCCCATTCTGTTCCTCTTTCACAATAATAATAATAATAAGAAATGCTGTATTTTCTAATATTTTTTAACTCCTAGTACAAAGAATGTGAAGACGTTATCAAAGCCATAGGTGTTTGTCTTTCTTAAAATTTTTGGAAGATACTGTATATTCTAGTGCTATTACGAAGCCAACCAACTTCATGGGAAAATATTAATATTCTCTTATGAATGCTGGCGCCACATTCATATAAAATAAATTATCATGTCCTCTCTTCGCTTGACAGAACGTTTATCGTTTTATTGATCGGTGGATTTTTGCACAGTTTGTAGGATTTATTATTGATTGCCTATGTTTCAATATTTTCTACTGTGTAATTACATACGCAAAGGCAGGATGTCTGTTGTTTAGTTGTAACTTTTATTTACTGCAGTCTGTCATTAAAGAAGACATTTTCTTTACTGTTAGTGAACTGTCAATAAGCATAGATAAATACAGCCAGGAAAATATTATTTAGTTCATTGTTTCTACAACACTATTTTTTATTTAAATTTGTATGTCTAATAATTTTTTAACATGTCAAAAATGTGGATTTATTGTTCCATAATGTCATTACCAAGGTAACTAATTCACTTTTAAAACTAGTGTTAAAAGTAACAGTTATCTATCACTTTTTATAAAATGACATTTTAACCCTAAAAACAAACATTAAAAAGCCTACTTTTAATAGATTTGTAGAAAAAATTATTTTTGTGTAAAAATAGCCTCAAAAATGAAAAAGTGTCGCTACTGGAATAACAATAAATTTTTAATCGCAAAAATTTAAAAAAATATGCTTTTATTTTATTAAAATGATACAACCGTTTTAGATTTAGTTCTGTTTATTTTTATAAAAACCAAAGTTTCGGCAGAATGAGCTACTGCCTTCTTCAGGGAATGAACAACCAATCAACATTTAAGAATTTGTTTTACATTACATTTTAAATTTTAGGCAGTGCCTCCGCGACCGGCGTCGGTTACCGTTTTGGCGACCGGCGGCGGTTACCGTTAGTTTACTTAACTTTATATTATGCTTAACATAACATCCTTAAATTTTCAAGGTCGCTGCAATAAGTACATTAACCGTGATTTTAAGTGGGATGAAGGAGGGGCTGGAATTTAATGTTGCACAAAAATTAGTTCTGTAGGCCCTTGTAATTCTATTAAATATTTTACAATGTGCACATCATTCCACTATTCAAATTTTACTGTAACATATTACACTATACGCTCACGTCGACACCTAAATTGTACATGTTCGGTAATCAAAGTGTGTACATTGGCTATGTCGAAGGCTATACGCTGATGCTGATTGAGAACTGTTAGTTGACTGCCGCTGTCATATAGATTCTATCACCGTAGCCGGCGCGTTGGCTCCCATTGATCATTTTTTTGGGACCAGGCGTCGGTTGCGGATGCACTTCCTAAATTTTATGTATTTTTGTGAATTTGTTTTTTTTTTCAATGAATATCTAATAAGTATATTTTGTGACAATTTTGTTATTCCATATTAGGTCCACTAACTATATGCTTTCATTACCAAACATCTAGTGCTGTGAGGATCCGACAAAACTTGGATCCGAGAACCCGGATTTCAAAATATCCGGATCCTCGGATATCCGACGTTCGGATATTGAAGCGGATATCCGAAACTTTAATTCGAATTTGGATCCGGATCCTGATTTGGATCCGGATCTGGGCTTGGATTCGGATCTGAACTTGGATCCGGATCTGGAGTTAGATCCGGATTTAATATTTTGTTTACGGATCCGGATCCAAATTTTAATTCTGGATCCGATTCTTCAAACCGCTAAAGTGGGCCTGTTTATCTTTACAGCGGTCTGTAAACACTAGTAAACAAACAGTAATACATTTTATAATACCCCTCTAAAATAGTCAGGTAGTTTGTGCAAATGTAAAGAAAAAAGGAATTTATACTTTCACAGTCCTATTTAGTAAACTGTGAATAAAAAAATCAAATTTGTATTATTTTTATTCCACATATACTCACACTCATATTCATATCTAAGATCCGATACTCAAATCTAATTCCAAGATTCGATATTCGGATCCGGATTCAAGATCCGATACTCAGATTCGGATCCAAATTCTAATATTCAGATTCGGATCTAAAATCCGATGCTCTAATCCGGATCCAAAATGTGATACTCAGATCCGGATCCAAAATCCGATACTCAGATCTGGATCCGAAATCCGGATAGTTCAACATTCAATTATCCGGATATCCGAATATTTTTGGATCCGAAACCGAAACTATCCGGATTCGGATCCCACCACTACTCTATACCCTACAGTATCTGTGTGTAATTTTGTATTGCCCTAATTTAAATATTTTTTGAAAAACTGTCAGGTTTACAAAAAGTATTATATAATCGGTACCTTTTACTCTATTAAATGTAAATATTTCACTGGGAAAAATCACTAAAATCTTTATAAAATTTTTCTTCTTGTTGGGATTGATACTATTCTGCACTCATCTTCATCTTCTTCTCGTTGTTGATGTGTCCTTGATCGTGTGTTTTAGATCCCTGTCGTAATTGATTTTTGCCCGTGTCTCATATAATGAACACCTATCCGCGTGTATGGTCGTTGGTTATCTCGCGACGATAATGAAGACACGATTCCACTGATTTACAGCCAAGCATGCCACATTAATTAGCCACAACCACTATTCATATGTATACAGCCACACAACTTATTATTTGTCCTTACATTCATTAAGACATCAGATATTAATGTCCAGATATCGACAACAAACAAAAAGAAGATATGGATGGCGAATCCTTCAAGAAATGAATGGATCAATCATATAAGTTTTTAGCCTCAATATGTAGATGTCGTTAATCATCAAAATGATTCTGGTACTACAATTGATGATGCTTTGAAATATATCTTGGAAAATTTTGGATGCTTAGTTATTGTTCAAAAATAATTCAGCGTTTTTATAAAAATAAAAAAATCAAAAAGCATGCCGTGGTTAAATTCTTGCATTTAAAAGGCGAATTACAGTAAAGCCGAGTTGGACGTTATTTACGATTAATGATGAGACGGCAACATCAACAGCTATGACCAGCACCGATAGCATCGAAAAAGTTCACCAAAAATGATACTGGATGTCCGTCGAATCAAAGTTGAAGAGAAAGCAGAGACTGTTGGCATATCGAAGCAACTTATCATATAGGTACATGAACAATTAAGCATTAGATAGGTGCAGACCCTACTAACTTTTGATGATACTTGGATCTACTAATATCAAGGATGGCAAAAACCCAGGATTTAAAAAAAACGGCCCCAGTGTTTTTTTTTTGTTTTATGATACTTTCTTGAGTTTCATTGGGCTTGTTTGGGTTTTTTTGGGCTTTGTTTGATATTTATTATGAACTCAATATATTTTTTATCTCCTGCTACGCTTGGTAAGAGAGATATAGGGATCGTGTTAAAAATGGCATATCAAGATTTTGGTAAATAAGCACGTTTTAAGGTCCCTAGAATCCGATTTTAACACTTTCGCGAGTTATGTTATTATAAAAATTAAATATAATTAAATGCATTATTAGTTTTTCTATATATTTTATAAATAAATTTATATAATTATCTATTTTAATAAATCCCGCAGCCCATGATTTATAAATATACGAGTACTACATATACATTTGTAAATAAAACTCATGTACATAGCTGAGATATTCAAATGTATGTACTCGACAGATTTCACTGTCAAAAAAACTAATCATTAATAATAATAATAAATTTGAATTAATATAACGGTGAAATATGAACAATAACTATATTATTATGCAAAGAAACTTAATACATTTACATTATCGGTAAACATGTAGTACCTATAGTGAAATTGATTAGGCAAAAGACTCATGTCATCAACCTGAAAAATACCTTATAGAATGAAATATAATTTGTTGAAATTTTTGGGTGTTATTGATTTTTAAAAGAAGAAGAAAAAAAGTAATGATATTTAGAATTATTTCTAAGTCAATTGTTATTCCTTTTACGGAATATCAAAATATTTAAAATAATTGTAGTTTATTTTCGTACAATACGTTAGCACTACTGAGAATGACCATATTGTGTCAAATAATTTTGTATTCCGTAACAGGAATAAAAATTGACTTACAAATAATTGTAAATTCAGTAATATATACGTTTCTTTAATACAAGTAAGTTTTGTTCTTTTTTAAAAAATAAATAACAACTAATAATTTCTACAAGTTATATTTCTTTTTATAAGGTTTTTTTCAGGTTGATGGTGTGAGTCTTTTTCCTAATCATTTTCACCATATTTACTAATGTGCTGGCCACATCAGATTTTTTTATATTAATTATTATACATTATATCTTATTTGACATTCTAAATTACATTCTTTTTCGCATTTATGCGTTTGTCTGCGACTTTTTCCAACTAATGCGAAAAAGTAACTAAATCAGTCAATTAGCGATAGGCTATCACTTTTTCGCACGGTTGCAAAAAGCAACAGTTCTAATTTATAAGAGTTCATTATTTGCCTCTAGTTAAATTTAAACGGAATGGGAACTTATACAATTCAAATGTTTCGGTGGCCATCTAGTGTGTAAAAAAGTATTTAATGTTTAGTTATGTAGTGAGCAAGATTTAACTCTAAGTTTGACGTTTATCACTTGATCACAACAACTGATTTTTGAAACGAGTGATAATTAATAACAGGCACTACACCTCGGACCAAACATATATTTATATTTGGTCTGAGCACTACACAAAATAACTTAACCAAACTTTGCTGACTCAATAATAAATGAAAACGGGATCAACGGTGAGAAATTATGTGGAGGGAGGTCCGCTGCCGATCCACCGCGGATGACGTCAAAATTATAAGTCCCCATTGGAAAAGACCTAATATATAATACTTTGCGAAATCCTGTTTTTTTTTTGCACATGGCATCTTCACGTCTAGAGCGAGAAATATCATCATTTTGCAACAAAACACATAAATAGTTAATCTGGATTTTCATAAGTTTCTTATGGGTTTTTGTAATTGGGTTTTTTTTTAAAGCCCAGGTGAGTTTTTTGGGTTGCAGAAAATAAGACCAGCCCTGACCACTATACTTCTCGGACGAAGGAACAATCAAAACATTGGATTGCGAAGTGTGAATCTGCTCCGAAGAACTACTTTTTGGATGGGTTCAAGATGTTGGAGTATCGATGTAAAATATGTATTGACTTAAAAAAGAGTCTATGTTAAAAAATAAAACTGAATCAATACCATCTCGTAAATAGCAATGTGAACGTTTGAAAATTCCAAACTTCATATACATAATATAAATTTATTTACATGAATATATTGCAATGTGGAAATTTTTGTCTAAATTTATGACGTATTCTTATACGTAGATGTTTGTGTATGTGTGTGTTCTGTACATGCCCTTGTGGGAATATTTTATTGTAGTATGTTGCAGGAGTAGTGTACGTTTATAGATAAGTGCTACAGTACATAAATGGTTAGAGCCTCATATAAATAAACCGTAAACACTCTCACAGGACATAAATTTCTCAAATTCAACAAGATAATACTCTATAAAACCACCCTCACATCAGAACTGCTTTTCAAACGCAAACACATTTTTTTAATCAAGCAGACAGCATTGTCTCGCAAGAGGATAAATCTTACTTGTTATGATGGACGAATTCTTCACCTACATACAAGATTGTTGGAATTTTATGGACACCGAAGCGAATCTTAACAGATAGAAATTGTGAAGTTATTTACAACGCCAAGAGATTTGAACGAACGGTCAAACCAGGAAGAAACTTTACATACTTCGTTTACTAAGTTTTCTGTAAGTTAATTTAACTCAGATGATCATGTACAAATATTAGAAAATTATTTACTGGATAAAAATAAACATTAATGAACAATTGCATAATAATTAGTCATTTTTATACGGCACTTTTTGTAAAAACGCTCAAACTTTAAAATGTATAATAACTTGTGACTAAGATAGTTTTGGCGAAAAACAACCTGTTTAGCATCTTTGAAAGTATATCTCGCTGTATGTAACTCATTTACAATATTTGGACTATGGTTGTTTTAACTAAAAGCTCTTGAATTAAAAATGACTCCTTTTCAAAATTATTACCGACTCAATATGGAAAACATTTACTCACTGATTTTGCAATCAAAATTCTTTAGTAACAATTAAATGTTTAATATCTTTTAAGGAAAATTATTTAGCAAAATATGAGAAATGTTTTACACATATCTACACCTTGTTCCAGAGAAATATTTAATCTTTACACACCGTTTTTCCGTTTTATAATCTTTATATGGTATGGGTAAATAACGTTATCAATGCATTTTCTCATTGTTCCCCAGGAAAAAACTTGAACTATACGACTCATAGGCGCCCGTCAATAAAAACTTTTATTATCAATGAGTTATCTTCTTTTTAATTTACCGATGATTTACTTTTGTTCATTGATTTATTATCTATCATTAAAAGAATTTAATGTCTGTGGCGACAGTCGCCTAAAAAAAGTACTTCACAATATTACAATAAATAATTAGTAATCTATATTGTACACACTTTTTAAATGTTTGACTTTTATTTGCGTACTAAAGCAAACATCTTAAAGATTGGCACACGGTTAAAAATATTTGTTTATTTGCTAACTCGTTAAATATATTTGCACAGATAGATTAGGGGAATAACAAACTATGTAAAGTGTCAGGTATAAATATTTTCATCTGTACAATGACAACAAGTTTTTTTTGACAACTATTTTATTAGTTGGGTTTTTAGCTTTTTTTGTTGTAATTGATACTGTTTGTAACATGGAGGTCTTAATATATTAAAACATCGATTTGGGAGGCCCAAGTTTAGATTCAATTTACTGTAATTAATAGGTAATGGATATATCAATATAGAGTGTACCAAGTGACAGAATACTATCCGCTTTTAATGGAAAAATTACAAATCGTTATGTCAAGTGCAAATGTCAACTATTTGTTCTAAAGCTTGAAAATCCTCTTTTACTTTAAGGTGTGGGTGTATAAATATTATAATCGTGTACGTATTTAGCCCATTACTTCTTATTCGTTGCCATCTTCATAGCGTTGTGTTTTTCTCCTCTAAGATCATAATTATTAACTTATCCCAGTTGTCTTTAGGTATTCCTCTATTTCTTTTTTTTTTGTACCACGTTGGTCACCCACATTTGTCTCCCTGGTCTATCTTCGTTTATTCTGATCATGTGGTCCCACCCACCAAGCTGTCTCTATTCCAATACAGACTTACATTTACTTACTTTATTTGTTCTCTAATCATTTTATTTCTGATTCTATGTTGTAGTTAGGGTTTCATCAAGTCAAGTAGCTTGATATTTTTGTAAATTACTTGACTTGACTTGAAAATCAAGCTTTTCAAAAATTCATTACTTGACTTGACTTGACTTTCTATGGTTACTACTTGACTTGATCAAGCATATTCAAGATACTTGATAACGAACCGATTATGTACGAAAACGCACGAATCAGTAGAATCGTAATCTAGCTGTGTGTGGTACGGCGTGGCGCGCCATATGCTGTGCTGATTCACTACTGCAAGTTAAAATTTCTGCAGAGGTTTAAAAAATTCACTCAATATTGAAATATATACTAGAATGAGAATATGTCGACAAAATTTGAAGTCCTAATCATTATTATTATGATAACTGTAGATGGTTAAACTATCGCACAAAAGCCCAAAAAGCTATACTCCATTCGAATTAAGAATAATAATTGGGACTTCAGATTTTGTCCACATATTCTCGGGTCATTCTAGTATATATTCCAATAATGAATGGATTTTTGAAACCTCTTAATATCTCGGAGAAAAATAAAGTTCCAAAATGTGCCAAAACCGAATGTTATTTAAATGGGGAAAAATCAATTACATTTAGGCACGGTCAAATATTAAAATTAAGCGGAATCATTGCCAGTATAATTTTTTTTTATTATTTATTTGGAATCACTTTAGGGGGCGGCCCGGTTAAAATTCGACTTGCTCCCTTTTAAGGCCCACCATAATATATATACACTATAAATAGTTTGTTAGTCTTTTTTTATTTTTAAATTTGAATGTATGATTTATTTTTATGAATAAAAGTCTATATTTCAAGGTATACTCGTATTATTGATATTATAAAACATAAGAAAGTATATGAACTGTAGTCTTGAAAAACTTCTTGATTTTTCTGGTAATTAAAATAACTATTTGATTTTTTCCAGTACTTGAAAAATAACTACTTGACTTTTCAAGTACTTGACATTTTAACTACTTGACTTGACTTGACTTTCGGCTACTATTACTTGACTTGAGCTTGACTTGATTTCAAGTCAAGTCAAGTAACTTGAATATCAAGTCAAGCCGTGAAACTCTAGTTGTAGTGTTATTCCTAATACTCTTCAAATCTTCAAATGCTTCAAATTTTACTTTTCATTGTCCTAAATAACACTTAAAATTCACAGCCGTTTATAAATACATCGGTATCTTTTATCTTCGTTTTGATGTTAATCTGCTTTCCTATCAAGCTGTTCTTTATTGAATGGAAGAATTTCGCTGTTTTCTGAATTTGGACTGTTACGTCAACCTCTTGTGATAAATTAAAAAATGTATAGGTTTATAGTAACACAGTTTTGTAACGCCTTTTGCCTTTTCAGTAATATATGTTTAATGGTTTGTGTTTTCGGTAGTAGATCTATTACAAGTAATTTACGCCGTACTTTCGTATGTCATTACATTTAACAGAGTTTGTTTAGAATGTAGAAGCGACATAGATAAATGACTGAAAACGGTTCAAGAAAGTGTAAACATATATCTTGTTCCTCGCCTCAGGATTCACAACAAATAGAAGCTGGAAAATAAATGAATACATTTATTACTTTACCCTTTAAATTTTTTTAATTTATGTAAATAAATTGATAGCGTACTCCCTACCGTATGAAACATAATATTGAAGATATTATCTTCGTTGCTTAGCTACCCTGCGCATTGTATAAACATTTGACGTTAGATATTTCTTCTATATCACATGATCACGACAAAAGAATTCCCAAACAAATAAAGATATCAAGATAATGCTGTGGCATTTTTATATTGTTGACTTACACATATTATTTGTTTTATATATTTGTTTCCTAAATACCTGAGCAATGTCATCATTATTAAAAAATTCGTGTGGGGAAACAGTGTGTTCAATAAATTACAATAATATAACACGAGTATTAAGTTATGAGGCAAGTACTTGTATTGTTTTAGAATGAAATGTAAGGTAAGACAATGAAAAAGAAGTAGCTGCCTTTAATCATTAGGGAAATACGTAGGATAAAACATGGGAAGTAATATTGTTACATTAAGGAACGAGTTCTAGTAGTCATTAGAATCGTATAGTCATCAGTATGCGACACACGTAAACTGAGATTAAGGTACATTCCTTAGTTTACAATCAACCCTATGGAAACGATCTCTCGGACACAAATACAAATATATCAATATCAAATACTGACGTTCGTCACATAATTTCCAAGTTTCAAAAAGCACTAAAGTGCTCTCTCCACTACAGCTAACTTTTTTTTATATTCGCCTGAAAACTGGTATAAACACCTCTGCTTAATAATATATTACATCCGAGTCATCCGAGGTGGGAAATGTTCCATTACCACCAAGAGATCAGATACAGCGCGAGGTTATGCTATAAATTTTAGTTTTAGCCTGATTTGCTTAATTACACAAATAACTATTTTTAGACAAATCCTTTTACTAAATTTTGTTCATAACACCCCGTAAAATTTTACCAAATTGTCCATAATTCAATATAAATATGTAGTTCAATCATCTACCCTAATATATTGGTATTTGTATGGAACATTGATACGCAAATTCCTGATCCATTTATCCAATAATTATTACCATATTTTTCTATATGCCCTTTGCAAGAACGCAGTAATCAAATTAAAATAAATCCATCTTTCCGTATAATTCCATTTGTTGGTCAAAGCTGTGTTATATGAATACAGATAATCATTTGCAGCTTTTGTATATAATTGTATTGAATGTTAGTGTACCCGAGCAGATGCTGTTCCAGATTAAGCGATTCCCCCAACAATAGATTATCCAGATGCATGGGCAACTCGTGCCATAGTATTCACCTCGCAGTTGGCTTCGATTTGTGTGGCATTTGTCACTTCTTACAAGGTGGGATTTATGGCCGATTGTCAATTGTTTGCGTGTGGGTCACACTCGATTGTTTGATAAATAATGCTGGGGGTCTTTACCGTAAATTGCCACAATTATAACGGAAATACTAGACGCAAAATATGTGCAGTATACAGGCTGTCCACTATTCGTATCTCGAATACTATAAGAGATACGACTTCGGTTAACTGGGCCTTTGGAGGGTTTTAGATATGCCTTTGATTTTGCCAAAAATTATCATAGGTTACTAGATAATGACGGAAAACCGAATTTATATAATATTTTTAATATCTATCCAATGGCGTACGAAAATAATTTTTTATCGGGAAATTTTCGAGATATTTGATTTTTAATAGTAATAATAAGTATTTTTTCTCTTTCGATTGGTATAAGGGTTACTGGGTTTTAAATATTTATTTTTTTAGATCATACGTGGTATACCTACTTACGTTAACTTAAAAATATAAAAATATTGAAAAATTAATGAAAATCTTGGCAATAAAATAATAAATTACATGAAAAATATAAAACAAATCTAAAATTTGAGGGTAAAACAAATTTAAGATATAATAACCTTTACACCAATAGAAAGAGAGAAAAAATATGTATTTTTTAAAGTAAAAATCAAATGAATTCCATTTAAAAAAAATAGTTTGTGTTATATCTCGAAAATTTACCGATAAAGTAGGTAATTATTTTCGTACGCGACTGGGTAGGCAAATAAAACATCAATTTTTTTATTTAAAACATTTTTCTTGATTACTGAAAGTTTAGAAATATTTTCAAAATGAAATATCGACCAAATTAAGTTTACGCCATTATCTAGTAACCTATGAGAATTTGTGTTAAAACAAAATTTCCTCTTAAGTCTTCTGCAATACAGTCCTTCCAACTTATCTTTGGTTTTCCACTGTTTTTCCACCTTCTACCACTAAACTATTCATTCTTCTTCCAATATATTCTTCATCTCTCCTCATGACATGTTCAAACCAATGTGTCTCTTGTATCTTTCTAGAACTTTCAATATTTAAAATAGTCGAAAGAATTTAGTAGAAACTTCTTATCATTTGTTTAGGTTTTATAATTTGTAGAATATGTACGCCGACCTTCATCATTAGTAACTTTTGAGCGCTCAAAACGTCGATTTGATGAGTCGTCTGCCGCATAGTCCTGATTTGGCACCCAATGACTTTTTTTTATTCCCGAGCATCAAAAACAATTTGTGAGGTCAACGTTTTTCGACACCTGGTTTTGGATATACCTCAATCGGAGTGGAAAAAGTGCTTCGAAAACCGGTTCACACGCATGCAAAAGCGTATTGATCTTCATGGAGAATATTTTGAAAAACAATAATGCCATTTTTAATGATAAATATTTGTTTTTGTTCTCTAATCCCACAATATAAAAGGCAAACCCTCGTACAACGTGTACTTTTATACCAAATTTGTAAATGTTAACGCATTAACACATTTACACGAATGACGAGCCGAATCGAAAGGTTAGTAGCGGAGCAAATGTATAGTCGGTTCATTCGTCATTCGCCTCGTTCCTCGCCTTGCCGCTTGTAGCGTTCGCACCGGGAGAGTTTTTGGGGACGATTCAAGGGCTTGTAGCGACGAGGCAAACTCACTGTTTACACTCGGCGAGTGTGAAAACGGTTGTACGCGTTATGGAGACGAACGTGCGAATGCCACTGACGAATATCGATGAGTAGTTATGCGAAACACAAACGCGAATATATAGATGCGCCTTAAGTGGTTAAATTTACACAACCAATTTTAGTGTTTATTTTACAAAAAAAAATGGTTAGAGTTTGACATTTACATATTTGAGAAACATTTTGACATTTTATTTAAAAATGAAGGAACAAAGAATCTGCATTAAATTTTGTGTAAAAAATTGTATAAAGTGCAACGAAGTGGTGTAAATGTTGGAGAAGGCTTTTGGCGAGGAAACTATGTCAAAACCAAAAATTTATGAATGGTATAAAAATCCGAGCGTCCTAACACATCAACCATCAATGAAAATGTAAAAATAAATAAATAAATAAATATGGAAACAAAAATAAATAAAATAATCATTCAACAAAGTATGGTAACATCTCCAACATATTATAAATTTCAATCTTACATTTTACGCGTATATCATCTTCCTTGTAGCATTTATGATCTAGTCTTCTTCTTGTTGTTGGTGTGTGTTGTTCTGTTGTTGGGTAGTAACTCTCCATGTTCCCACGTCGTTTTTGGCGCCACCATCGTGTGTGTTATGTGTGGGATGAAACTACAAAATTCTATGTCAACACGACTACGAGTACCGCGAGTCTTACAGTCTGCCGTCTTATAAAAATCAAGATAGTATACGTTAGATTTATAACCGAGATACGGGAAAGCTTCCGTAGAGATTATACAATATTTTGGTCACCCATCTGGGTTTTATTTGCGGCGACACAAGCTTGAAACCTTTAGAACTTTTTTTTGCATCGTTACTGTTTGATACAAAACACATTTTTTTAAATAATTTTTGAACATACAAAGGACGGCAACAATTTTATTTAATAATTTTTATTATTAATTACAATGTTTTTGAAATATTACAACTATTGTAATTTTTATAAATATAGTTTAATAAAATAAAATATCAGTATAATCGTGCATTTGTGCTTTTCAGCGCGGGTTAATATTAGGGTGTAACAGACTTGCACAAACTAAAATTCTATTTTAGAATGTTGTATATTGTTTCAAATCGAAATAAATTTGATTTATTTCTTCTGGAAAATATTTTTAAATAATTCATAAGCGAAGAAACGAGATTCAGTAGGATTTTCATACATTGGGGTCCTACACCAATTTTTTATTTTTTCTGGGGGACAAGACGAACTAAGAATCTTTGTATAAACGCGACTTAAATATTTTACGTAATAAGCGAGATATGAATTTTTAAAGATAAGAATTTGGTGCGTGACTTAACAGGTCTTCACCAGTCGTCACCAAACTGTTAGTTCTAGAGAGTACAAATGTTTCATGATTGTATAGCTGAAATATTTTTATATATTATATTCATGAAGAAATAACGTAAATAACATAAATAAAATGCTTTTTTATCTCGTTAAGAGAGTTATTGGATTCATGCTAAAAATCACATATCCAGATTTTATTGAATAAGCACGTTTTACGGTCCCTAGAATACGAATTTAACATTTTTACGATGATGTCTGTGTGTGTGGACGTGAGTGTGTGTGTGTTAGGATGTTGTAGGTACGAATTCTCAAATTCTATATAACTAAAGACCTGTTTAACTACGGATTCCTAAAGCTAACATTAATGGGAAGATTTGAAAGGCTTTCGTAACAATTGGACAACCGGAAGTAGTAGTTTCTTAAAAATATTCTACTAAATATTATTTGTTGAAAATTTATGTTAACACAATAATAAAGATCTTTAAATTCTCAATCTCATACATTTAAAATTTTATTATATCTTCTATAGATTTAGAGATATATTATATAATAATATAGAATAATCTGTTGCGATATTTAAATGTTTATAATTGACAGATAAATGCAAAATGTCAGTGTCAAGAATCAACAGTTTTATTAACATTACAGAAAGCTTTTTCTGGGAAGTAAGTACATTTAAAATTTCTTATTGTATTATTAATTAAATACTTCAAATTGTAGGTATATTAATATTACGTATATATAATAATACCGCTAATACCGTCAGTGAATATAAAGAATTTTGAATATATTAGAAGAGTAGGAGAAAATTTCTCATAGAACGAAAGAATAGATACAATTTGAATTATTTGTATGTACAAGAAATGTTAAATTCGTTAATTATGACCTGGGTTCGATCCCGACCGACGCCAAAAATTACTTCGAAATTTAATGGCACAAAATTCACCCCTGTGGGGCACTTTCCACGATAGCAGTTCGGTATACATATTTCATCATTTACCGATATCTGCGTACAATGCAGATTGGCACACCCAGCAATGGGCAATAATATGCCATGATGATATATTTATTTATTTATTATTTATGTAACATAAAATGGAAATGGCTAGAGGTCATTTGTTGGCCACATCAGATTTTTTTTAATAAATTATGGAACATTGAAACAGTGTGACCATTGTTTGAGAATATGGCGGCGGATGGCGCTAGTGTTTTTCCATTTATTGTTTCACGGTAGGAGGGCGAAAAAAAAACAGTCAACCAATGAAATTGCAAATTCTTTCACTAATACTCATTAATTTACGTATATTTTCTCATTCATATCTAAGATAGTTACAAATTGATTATAGTATAGTACTCCATTCTTAAATGTAAAATTAATGTAATTAATTCAATAATTTATAGCAATGATTGATACATAAATTGTTTAGACATATGGGTAACTACATAAGATAATTGTATATAAACATATTAACCTTTCACAAAGGCGTTAAAGAGTGATTAATTTCATTAGTATCAAATAAAGGGCAAAGTGTATAATATTTAACCTATTAAATATTAAAATTACTTTATTATCTATGAATCAAAATATTTCATTTATTGACAAAGTTTTAAGATAATATTGTTCATTGCTATTCTAAAAATAATTTTGTACTTTTAGTTTCCATAACAAAAAGATTAACTCGTGATATATATGTTCTATCGATCACACTATTGGAATGCTTCGATCATAATCTTTTATCATAAAAATCTGTTGTTTTTGTGAGAATATCCTGCGATTTCATTAGTTCCAAGTCCAAACAAATTCCAATAACTTCACAAATAATTATTAATAATTCAGTATTTCCTCCTATTGTAAAGTAATTTCAATTTGCGCAGTTTTTAACGATAACAGGAAAACCTCATAAAGAGTTTCACATTCCTGAAATCTTTTCGTTTTAATATTACATGTTGTAAGACGCGAAGTATGTGAGCAATTTTCGGATGAATATCGCGTTAACGAGTGATTCATTCTGACATTTCGGTACATGTGTTAATTAAATATTAAGAAAGTTAATTGGATGTTTGGCACCTTTCAAATTTTCGTAATACAAAATGGATTATTAGTTATTAGTAGATGTAAACTTGATGTTTGACTTCCGATAACATTTAAACAAATATGTTTAGTGTTTAGAAATCGGTACACAAATAAATATCTTACTCAGAAATTCACAATTTCACCGAGAACATGATATATTCTTTAAATAAATAAAAATATATCATTATGTCTGGGTATACCATTTAACAACTGGTTAAATTTAATGTACATACTTATTTCTTATACTTCATTTCACAAGTGATAACTGTAAGATTTATAATATTTAATTTTCAATAATTTAGATGTAGTGATAAGTATTTATTTTCTATTGAATATTAATAAGTCCCGCGGCTTTAAAATATAATTTTTCATATCACTAAACACTGAACAAATATTATGATTAAGCACCATATAGAAAGGTGCATAGTTGACTTATCTGCCATCTGGTGTAGGTTGTTAATTACATAGCAAGTTTCAAAGTTACCTCGAGAAAAATATGACAACTAGGAAGTCGCTAAGGACACACAAATAACAAAGAAATAGACGAATAACTTTTATTTTATTTAATCACTTTAATATACAGAGTGTTAAAAAGGGTAATTTTAAGGGTATATAGTATTGACCAAAATGAGTAAAAAAGCTTAATCAACATAGGTCTGATCTTCAACTGTTTCCGAGAAAAACGAAAAGTAGAAGAAAAACTGACAAAGATAGTGACCGAACAAAATTTTGACTGCCAGTAAATAGACTATAAAAAAACAATAAAATTTTATATGAAACATTTATTATTTGTTTTTTAAAAACTAAATATTGGCCAAAGTCGCCCCAACATTTAACAAAAGCGCATCTAAGATGACCTCTGAAAGGTAAACAAAAAGTCAAATTTAATGGAAGTCGTAACTCTTATAGTTTTCAAGATAGCAGAGGTAAACCCCGTAATAACTCATTTTTCTTATATCTCGAAAACTATTGAAGATCGAACCTATGTTGATAACCTTTTTTACTCATTTTTGTGAGTACTATAGGTATGCCTTTAAAAAAAATATCATTTTTTTAACATCCTGTATAGTTTACTGGAGTGTGGTTTTAGATTAAAGACAATTTCGCACTTCTTTAATAATTAAGCTGTTGAACAATTACAATTGTTGCTATTTACTTTGTATTTCATGAGTTCTGTAATGTTGTGTATTATTATCTAGATACAGTTTAATGGGATACTGTTTATTATTTGGTATTTGTGAATAACTATTATTATTATATAAATAAGTAAATAAATATTTCATCACGGCAAATTACCCATTGCTGGGTGTGCCAATCTGCTTCATACACAGATATCGGTAATGATGGAATATTTGTACCGTGCGGGCGCTTATCAGGCGTCACCTCACGGGCACTCATTGCTGGCGTGGAGAGTGCGCCACAGGGGTCAATTTTGTGCCATTAAAATTCGATGTAATTTTTGACGTCGGTCGGAAACGAAACCGGGTCCCCAGATTCGCGACCAGACACCCTCTGTAATTGGGATTTTTATCCTGTTGAGCGGTAACAAGTAAATAAATAAACAAACCACCAATTGTGTCGCTCCGAAAGAAGGGTATGGTATTCACCACGAAGATTCACATTTCGCAATAAAAACTGTATGATTCTTGACAACATACGTATTTGAAGTACTCTTTGCCACACAGGTTATAGAATCTGTTCATACGGCGTCGTATGTTCAAGAAATAATTTGGAATTGTATGACACAAATAAATAACGTTTTATGAACTTTTCTGAATTATAGTTTCAAGAACAATATTTCAACTTTGTTATCTTTGTTAGACAAAATTCTGTTTAGAAATAATTATCATTCTTCTAATAACTATCTGTTTTGTGGTCTCAAGTGGAAGACATGTATATAGTCTCGAGTTTGAGTTTGAGCGCATACTAGACGCTAGTATGCTGAGTTACAATGTAAAATGTAACTATTTTGTTTATTTGTTTAATTATGTTTTGCGTAATCAATAATAATATTAGTGTAAGTAATAGTTAGTATTAAATCTCCAAGAATGTTCGTTTCCACAATATAAGTATTCATCGTAATCATCTAAATGAGAGTGTGTTCCTACTCAAATCAAGACGGTCGCATAAGCATCGTCCGAGTTCGCCACCCCCCTCGTGTTAATTGTCAACATAATTCGTATACATTGGCGAGTATTTTAGCATGTTTGTGTTTCGTGTTGATCTACGAGATTTATCAATGAAACCAAAAAATAAATTGTCGAAAAGGGCTAGTGTCTTGTTCTTGATACAGAAGAAAATAGTTTCCTATAGTACCAGTTGCACAGATTAACTGTCAATTTAAGAAAAGCTGCGTAGGCAACTGTTATTAAATTAACTGTATTTCATGTGAACTTAAACGGAACGCATATATTTGACAGTGATTGGTGCTAACATTGTTTCCGTAGCTCTTTATGCGTGTCCCTTACTTCACTAGACTTTAATACTACTATATATGATCTTCGTAGAAAACAGTACATTCTGAAAAACTTACAGTACAATTCTTGAAAGATGTCCGATCAAGGTTGTCTACGAATTGTATGAATTCAGATTTTTGCTCCGCCCATCATGACATTCAGTAGTGTCGTTTGCTTAGTTTTTATGAGGGTACGTAAGATACTACTGTTATTTTATTATTATAAAAATATATATTACAGGAAAAACATTCAAAATTCAAAAATAAGTCAACTAGTAAGTTTATAAGCAAATGTAAAACCAAATATGTTAAAAATAAGATATTGACACAATGTCAGTGACTCTGACAGAATATAACGTTATATGTACGGCTATGAATCCAGGTAATGTATCTGAATTAATAAATAAACTTACGTTACAGCGAAAGTATTATCAACAACGAGCATCGTTTATAAATGGAATGTCTTAACTTAGTCGAAACAATATGGATTTTTGAAAGACAAGCATGTTATATCCATCCTTATCACACACTCTTACAGCCTTTGCAAAAGAAAGAGATAAATGTATGCCTATTTGTTAATTCGTTCGTGATACAGGTGCCCTTGATCGGACATCTTTCAAAAATTTTACTGTACCTTACATTATTATTTTAAACTATTGATATATTATTGTCCTACCTTTCGAAGTAAACTGGTTATCTGTAGATAAAAGAAAAGTATTGTTTAGGGAAGTAAACGAGTCTGTTGTTAAGGTTAAATAGCATGATTTTTTTATTCAATACATGGATCGGTTAATGATTGGAATGTTTACACAAGGACATGGCACAGATCTTACAAAACCATCAGCACATCATAGCGCTTTACAATTACAACCGTTACTTACATTTGGTTTTATTTTCATTTACACACCTACACATCATCATAATCGGCAATTTTCAATTGCTGTACGAAAAGAGAGCGATGCACTGCATATACATCATATAAATAAATTAGCTATCTGTATTTGAATCAAAGTAGACAGTATAAGTTAGTTTAGTTTCGTTCGGTGCGGCCACGCACTCTACCGCACAAACTATACAATAATACATTTTACGGCACACGGTTTACCTTTCGACTCAGTTTAAATTTGAAGCATTAACTAACTTAATACATACAATAATATATAAAATAATTGTTAAAATACATACATTTAGATTCGCGCGTATATTTACCATAAAATATTATGGTACGATTCTCATTCGTGCGACAGATAACGTTCGGCTCGTGTAACATACATTCATACCAATCGTCAGCAGACTATATATTATATTATAATACTTCAAATTTAATACTTCTTATTATAAAATATATTTTTTGCTACTTGGTTGCTCAATTTACACATGGTCAGTAAACAAATAAATAAATTGAAATGCTAATTATTTTTTTGGCTTTTACAATATTAAAAAATATACATTCATATTTCATAGCAAAATGTAATAAAAACTTTATCAATAAATAATAAAATTTTCCGTAAATTGTGCTCATTTAAACCAAGCCCATTTACTGTAAAAATATAATACTGATTTCACTGGTGATATAACTGAGAGCTTGCGCTAAAAAGCTGCAAGTTTAAAGCTACACACTTAATTTATTAATATGAAAAGAACAATGTTTCACATATAGAAAAAAGTAATTCTTAATTCATTACCGTAGACATTCTTGTTAACCACGAAGCAAATTGACATTTCTTCTCACATTCAGTGGCGGCTCGTCGGGGAGGCAAGTGAGGTTAAGCCTCCTCATAACTTATCAGGATAAAAACTTTTTCAAAACATTTTCCTTCATGTTATTCTTCTTTCCATTTTCATTAATTTTGTATTAGTTATGTCGGTGTAAAATGGTCTTAAGGCTTAATTTTTCTGTGTAAATTATGTTACGCCTATTTTTTAGATCGTTGTACATACAACGGAAGTTAAGCTCCTCTGCACCTTAAACGCATAGTTCTTAACGGCACACTCGTCCTGCACACACAATACGTGAAATAAGCCACATTATACCAGCGTAAGTTGGCACTGGAGACTGCCTTCCATTGCCTTTCGTGAACGCTCAGCATGATTCGTGACTGCTGCCGCTAAACAAGACAGTTTCGTGCGTGCGGCACAGAATTTAGGTACTGTAGTACAGTGTATATGTACAGTACGTTAATTTTATTTTTAAAAGTATTTTTTTAATAATTTCAACCCCCTTCCCCTGAGGTGAGCCCCCCTTCCAACGAACCGCCATTGCTCACAGTAGTACCCCTTCTACTAAACTGAATAGCTCAGATCATTTTGAGTTTATTTCGCGGATGATGCAGCATCGGTAAGGGAGAATATGAGTACATTCAGTACTACTCAGCTTAGATAGGACAAAAAGAACAACAATTTAATGAGTTTATCTAAGTGAGCTGAGATGTACTGATATTTTGACCAAAAAGAATACAGTTTTATGTCTAGATTGTATAGCATTTACTGGGCAACTACAAAACGAACTAAATTTCAAATTGACTTAATCTTCGTTCGTACTGTTTTCTCTTCGTCAAAAGGTAAACCAGCGCTTACATATCTCGATTTGCTTCCTATTCACACAATGTCTTTCACTCACACATTATTTCTCGCGTGTTCCCTCCGCCTCTCCCGGTCCTTATGTTTGTAGTGCCTCATCGGTGGCTGCTCAGGACACTCGGCGTCTCGGCTAGGGAAGTCACAAAGCCCGTCGTCCGGGTACTTGGTGAGAAAGAGCTGGGCGTCGGGCGCGCTGTCTCGGGGCACGCGCTCGAACGACGGCTTCAGTTTCCCCGATTTCTTGAACGCGAGGATTGGGACGTCGTCTCGCCGGGTGTATTGCTTGTAGATGAAGTAGACGGTGAAGGGAGTTTCGGTGAAGTAGCAGTTTGCTGTTAGTTTTCTCTAAAATAGAGGGACCGATTTGTAGTAACCGATAAAAACATAATGGACTACAAACTACCCGGTTAATAACTGTCCAGCCAACAGTTCTACAATGTACGAGCCCAGGTTCATAATAGTTCAGTCGATTTATATTTTCAACCAACAAATTATAAAACCTACGCAAATAGTAAGAAGTTTTTACAATTTTTTTTTTCGACTTGTTTAAAATATAGATTTTAAACTTACAAAAACTGAGTATGGTATTCAAGTATTCCACCATTTCATATTGGGTTACATTGTTACATTGCCTGTATTGTAATAGCAGCTTTAAATCTATTAAGCATTGTATCCACAGGCCCTGCACATTATTCTGTTAGAATATTGTCCCATATGTCTTGCAAGGTAGATTTCACAGTACGTATTGGATTTAAAAAAAATCATAATGTGCTAAAAAGTGAAATAAAACTCAACATTTACCTAGGATGTGCTGTCTAAGAGTTAGGTTAAAAAAATATTTAACCAAAATAACAATTTATGAATTATCCCAAAAAATAAACAATATTACGTATTTAATACTTGGTCTAACAGTTTAAATACATCCTGGCATCGATGATTTTTAAATAATTTTTGTCATCGCTTCCCTACAAATTTACATTTTTTTAGTGGTTCTGACGAGACGATCGAGACGAGAAACTACGTTGTTTCTTCTCGTCTCGAAGGCAAGAAATAAGTCTCCCATTGCTGGTGTGCCAATCTGCTTTGTACAGATATCGGTAATGATGGAATATTTGTACCGTACGGGTGCTTACCAGGCGTCACCTCACGGGCACTCATTGCTGGCGTGGAGAGTGCGCCACAGGGGTCAATTTTGTGCCATTAAAATGCGATGTAATTTTTGGCGTCGGTCGGTATCGAACCCGGATCCCCAGATTCGCGACCAGATACTCAGGCACACGGCCACGAGACCCCATTATTTATTAAAAAGAATCCCTATAAATAATAAATTATATAAATAGAATAAATATATGACCACGTTTTTTACCCATTACTGGGTGTAACACTTAGTCGGTAAGTGAACATGAATAGGAAAATAGGAGGTTTTAGCGATTCTATTTAGATTTATAATTAGAAAAATATAAAAAAAAACAAAATGTTCCAATATTTTTTTTATCAATGTATTTTCAAAAATAAAAAAAGTTGTCGAGAAATCTCAGAATAATTGTCGAGAATCTCGACATATAAGTCTCGCCGAGACGAGAAATTTCGAGGCGAGACGAGATGAGATTCGAGAATGTCTCGTCTCGTCCGAAACACTACATTTTTTCATCCATCACTCTGATTCTGTTAAAGA
This sequence comes from Harpalus rufipes, assembly GCA_951394225.1. NCBI lineage: Eukaryota > Metazoa > Arthropoda > Insecta > Coleoptera > Carabidae > Harpalus > Harpalus rufipes. Next base: position 4,290,442 of record OX596283.1, read on the forward strand.
TAACACGGTTTAAAATTTTGAATTTAGCATGAGATTCTCTTTCATATCATGTATGTATTTTACGATTTTTGCCGATGAGCGGTTCGCGTGTTACTAACAACTTAAACGGGCCGATTTTCAGATGTTTAAAATTATAGAATTTCATGTGGATTTAAGTTGCTAGTAACTCGCAATTTGCTCATCGGATAATTCATGATATGAAAGAATATTTTATGCTGAATACATAATTTCAAATCGAGTTATCCTAGCTAACAAAATCAAAGTGATGGATAATAAATGAAAAGTTGTAGGAGTGTTGACAGTAGTATATTACAATACGAGTGAAGAAACTAAGAATTTCGCTCACGCTGGCGCCTCGTGTTCAAAGGCACATAAGTGAGCGAATTCGTTTTTTCACGAGTGTTGTATAGCGTTCTGTTCAGTCCTGCTATTGAAATATTAGAAGAATATTAAAATTTGTACTAATAGATTTCCATATGTTGTTGTTTTTGTTTATAAACATTTGCAATTGTCAACAAAATTATTTTTTGTGTGCCACATTCTGTAAATCTTATATAAAAATTTAGAAAATATGGAAGATAAAGACGAATGTCAGCGATCAATAACATAGAAATTGCAATAAAACTAGTTAAAACGTGAAGAGGGCGCCAATTTCAGTAAGAAAATTCACGTAGGTAGAGGTAGAGGTAGAAGTTATAGAAGACACTCAGATAGATAAAATGTCACTAGCTGACATGTTTAGTTTAAGTAAATGTGCTGTCTTCAATAACTGTGCAGGTAATTTTCATGTAAATAAATAAATGTTATGAATTATTTTGTAGTTTATTTCTATTTTCGGTAATGACAGGTGAGTGGGTGAAGGTAAACAAAAGGTTTCAAGTTCCGAATCCAAGTAAGAAACAAGTTTCAATAGCAGGATTGAACAAAAATTATTTAAAAATCATCGATAATTTACTTCATTCGATGCCACGATGAATTTAAACTGTTATAAATAATAAAACCTGTTAAACCATGTATTAAATACGTAATATGTTTATTTTTTTGAGTAATTCAAATTTCTTTCATAAATTGTTACTTTGGTTAAATATTTTTTACCTAACTTTTTGACAATTCATCCTAGGTAAAAATGTAAGAATCTTTTTTTTGTGTAGGTTTTATAATTGGTTGAAAATGTAACCCAACTGAACTATTATGAACCTTGGTTCATATATGGTTCACTCTAGAGATAGTTTGAGACTCATATATAAAAAAAATCGTTCATAAATAGTTTTCTGCAATGACTACAAATCGCGATTAATTAATGTTACTTCTAGTATACCTCAAGACTCGAATGTGGTATCCTTATTATTTAATCTCCAGATAATTTAAAGTCTGTATGAAAATTTAAAATATTTTTGGACTTACCATTCCAACAAACCGTTTCTTGCCTTTGTTGAAACAAAGGTACCTTCTTGTGGCAGGGTTGTATATACTGAGTAGGAGAGGAGAACCTTTCAATACTGTGCAGTATCTCATACATTCTGTAACATACAAAACATAACAATTTATAAATAAAATAAGTTATTGTTCTTTGCATTCTTTGATTAAACATTTGACGAACACTTAGCAAAAAAAAACTTTGTCCATTTTTTTGAATTTGCGATAATCAAAGAATAGCTTCCTTATTTTATAATTAAAATAAGGATCATATTTAAATATTAGAAAATTATTTACTGGATGTTAAGAAATATAAAGATATTTTTTTTTACGTAAAACAGCTTCACCAGACTGTTTGGTACTTGTCGCTGTATGTAACTCATATTTACAAATTTTGAATTATGGTCGTTTTTGCCATGAGCTCTTTATTTATAAATGTCCATCATTATCAGCTAGCATTCCAAAACTAAATTTCATCCAAAATCCTAAAATAAATGCCCTAATCGCGATGATGTATTTATTTATTCACTGCTAATCGTGGCTATTTAGTCGCCTGTCGAAATAATTACAAATTATTTACGCTCTACATCTCAACACCTTCAATTCAAATTCTATTTGAAATTCAAGTTGTCAGCTAGATTGATCACTTTGAGAAACACGAACAGAACACGCGCCTTTTCCTTGCTCCAAAAAAATAACTAAGCATTTAGTAAATTCCTACAGACAACTTATAATTAAGTCTGTGGTAATTTCTGTCAATTATAGACGTTTACTGAAACACCACAAACCGAATGCTCTAATTGGAAAGAATTAAGACATTACTAAGATTTTAAATTTGCTGCTTTGGTGGTATATTATGCTCTATAATTATTTTTGACGTTTATTATTTATTTCTATAACTATGTTATTAAAAATTAACTTAAATACAAGGGACCATTGTTGAAGTTATAATTTGTAAAGTTGTTTGTGATATATTGGAAGCAAAATATGGAACAACTATATTATTAAATCTCTCAAAATATCTGGGTGGCAAAGAAATTCTTTTAAATCAAATGCTTCAATTATGATTGCAAAGACCGACGAATTGTTTTCAAGGTGCATACATGATAGTTGTATCGTACACCTCTTCATAATTTGCTAGGCGTGCTCTATATAAAATTGACGAAACATGATTCGTAGAAATGCATACGTGCACCAAAGCGCATCACTCAAATGGGTCAATTATATGTTTTTTAAACTGCAGATATTTATGTAAATAAAATTATTACACGTGGATAAAAATATATTTTCGAATTTCAGTAGAAGCTGTACGTACCTTTAATGCAATATTCAATTTGTGTACAAAGTGTTGATAAATAATAACCCAGTTTTGAAATATCTTTAGATCAAAGTCTATTTGTTTTTGTCGGTAACTGATATATCGTAAAAACGTATTTTTTGTCAATGATTTATTATCTTTTTAATATTAATCTTAATCCTAAATTTAACGGAAAACAATGATATTCCATTTGCTTCTTTCTTAGTATACTTTACTTGTATTTTTACGGAGATGATATACTGTAGTGTTATATTTTGCTCAAAAATGTGTATCATTATACGGGTGGCTTTTATAAAACGAATCTTGTTTGAAATTCCATAACTCTGCAGTACATTGAGATATCGATTTGAAATTTTGGGAACCTGGGACAGTTCATGTATTAATTTTGAATTTTCATCATATGAAAAAATTATTGACATCCCACTCCCAGGCAGGGCCTTATTACCGCCTAGGTCCAAGAGGCCACGGCCTAGGACTCGCTTTGACATACGTTCAAATATGTTAGAAAATTTGATAATAGATTTTTTTTTACAAATATTTTGGGGCCCCGCTAATAACATATTCCCGAGGCCACGTAAAATCGCCAACCGGCCCTAGAGAGGAGTAACACCTTATCAAAATATTTTAAAATTTCAACCGAAACTAGTATGGAGCATGCGATACTATAATTAATCAGTTTTTTTTCTCTGTAGGTAATTTTATTTTTTCTTTAATAGGAAGAAAGACTATTTTCGGCCTTTTTGTGAAGATTTTTTATTGTTGTTTTACATTAGTTAGCATTCTTAAAGATCGTCTCGAAGTAAAAATTCGATTCAGCACATTGCAAACAAATCCTGGAAAATAAAAACCAAATAAATGAAAAAAACGAGACAATTTCAAAAACACATTTCATAGGTGAGTTAATATAAATTAATATAAGAAACCTACTTAAGATTGTATTATATAATAAAATATGTTTAAATTATTAGAATATTGCTGAAGTTGAGGGTTTTTGGGCCCTCGAAACGTCAAAGTGTATAAATTAATGTAAAACATCAATAAAAATCTCCCCAAAAATGCAATTTCTATCAGATTTACTTAAGTGAGGCGACATTATATTAGAAGAAATCTCGAGATAATTGGACATAACTTAAAGTAAATTTAAGACAATGTTACAACTAACTTGAAATGACAGTTACATTGTTTCAATAATAGCCTATTTCGTTTTAAGTTGATTATAAAATTATGAATGTGTAATAGTAGATTTATATGGCAATTTTTAAATCAATATCGCAATGTACTCCGGAGTTATAAAGTTACAGAATTCGTTTTTTAAATTCCTTTACGACAGATAGACTTTGGTTGTTCTTGCATTAAGGCAAGGATCTGTAGGTGTAGGTATTTTCATTAAAATATTCTCTTAACGATTTAAAATAAATAGCGTATTACCAAATTTGCATGTTCACTTATTGGTAGTATCAAATTTGATACTACATTCATATGGTTTCCTGGTAATTTTTGTCAACAATTTCTATTTAATGTCCATTTTATCGATTCCTTATGCATATTAGACACATTATCCTTACGTAGATACCATTAATGCGGCAATAAAATATTTCATTTTTGTTTGTTTAGGAATATTTGAATAATAATAAAGCTTTCGAAAAGATTATTTTAATTTCCATATAATAAAATTTAAATACTAACTACACAAATTGTTCTAGGCGCGATGTTTCTCACGTCGTTAAAAAAATGTATAGAAGCACTCAACTCAGGATTACATTAGCCTGTACTTTATTTATATACTGGTCTAGTTTATTATAGACTAATCGTCGCATTATCCACTTATTAGCATAAAGATTACGCAAAACTATCACAAATTTTTTCACGCCAGACTTCGTAAACAGAATAATTTAAGCGGAGTAGGATGCATCTTCTTTTAAACGAGAAATATTCTCTCTTAATAACTTTATCGCCTGCTAAGAATAATAATGATATATAATACACTTGGTGTCGAGCTCGAGCTTTAGCCCAGACTTCACATCTTTGCTTAATCCGAGAAAATACGCTTTTCGGCCCATCAAGAGAGAAAAACAGCATTATCTCCTAAGGTGTATGCACTCTTTTCTAACATGGAAACATTTAGAGTCGTTATTAATGTAGCATTACTTACGATTTGAGCCAGGTTGAGGTTCTCCCATGATTGTGGAGACGGTCCCATTGCTGTACATCGTAACGTACGATTGGCTCTGTTTGTTGTACATGAACTTTATTTTCTGGGCGTTCTGGGCGTTACACCACACCTGCTCCAAATTCATTACCTATAACAACAACAACAAACGATACACTAGAAATCATCATATATAAACCACCCTAACATGCTATACATAAATTAAAATTATTCCTACACCTTTTTCAAACGTGGAGCAAAAACAACCTTAGACCATTTTTTTGAATTTGAGTAAATCAAAGAATAAACTATTTTGACGATCATTTCAGAAAAAAATAGATATTGCAACAGTAACCCAAGTTGAAAGTTGAAAATATCGTACAACTAGCCTAATACGGTACAATTATATCACAATGATGAGACCGAATCAATATAGCCAGGCAACTTTGCTTTGTTAGATTGTTTCAAAAAAGCAGTAGGTATTGAATTGTCATTTGAAATAAAATTCTTCAAAATACTTGTTATTCTTTGTGGTCGTCTAAAACATAGTGTTCATAACTTGCTCAAAAGTAATATCGTATTGCTCGTGTGCTCTCACTTTCGATACTCGTTATCAAATATACTATTATATCTTCCTTTCCTTACTTTTATAGATTTCTGTAACTTATTTTAACTCAATATCATATTTAAATATTAGAAAATTATTTACTGAATAATTAATAATAGAAGGAGTCTTAGGTTAAATTATAACTAAAATTAATAAAATTACCAGAGTTGTTAGGACCTCGGGCATAGTTGACTTGTTGAGTAATCTTGGCTACTGTGTTTGTTTTTAATCTTTTTACTACTGATGAGAACTTAGTTCTCCAAATACTTAGTATTTAGTTTTTATTAAAATTTATTTTAAGGTTAAGGAGTAATTTTATTAGTTTCAGTTATTTACTGGATGTTAAGAAGTTACTTAAACATGTAATAACCTAATAACTAATGAGTAAGATACTTTTTGCTAAAAACAGTTGTACCAGACTATTTGGCGTCCTTAAAAGTACATATCGCTCTATGGAACTCATATTTACAATACTTGGACTATGGTTGTTTTTGCCAAGAGCTCCTCAATTTCAATATGTTGTATAATTATTTTTATTATGAATCATTGTCATTACTATTTCATACAAACACATTTTTAAAATAATTTTACAAAATAATATACAAAATTTATACATTTCTCGTCATCAGACGACAACATCAAATTCATTTCATAATTTTTATTAAGAAGTAACAGACTTCCACAAACCAAAATTTTTTGATTGTTACTTGACAACTTGTTTGAAAGAGAAATATATAGATCTACTTATTTTAGCGCAGAAAATATGTTCAATTAATAGGCATGTCCCTTTATAGGTCTAACTGCACGAACTTGTAATTTCTGTGAAAGATATGTTCGTTTGTGTATTGTAAGTTGTCAGCAATGAGGTTCGTTTGTAGTCTTATCAGAACTGAACTACATCTCGAGCTAGTACACTTAGTGCAGTTTATAATATCACATGCTGTTGTGATCTTGTAACTGGAATTATAATTTTTCCAAAAATCGAAATCTGTTCTAAATATGAACTAAAAGAAATATTTTCTTGTGAAAGATGGACACGACAAAATCTGCACTAATTTGTCTAATTTGTTTTCTTTTGTATTTAGAAAATAAGTGTGTACTGTTTTGTACTAAACTGCACTAATGACAAATCGTCAGTATATGTTGTACAATTTAGTGTAATACAAAGGAACAGACCTTTCACTTTTATGTACAAAAATTACTACAAGATTGCAACTCGAAGTAGGAAGACTTGCTTTATTTCGTCGGGAATATACTTTTATTTTATTTCTAAGCATAGAAACAAAATTCATCGGGAACTTCAAACAATTACATATATGTAAATGTTCAATAATTATTGCTAGATGGTGTTTAGAAGATTTTGCAAGTAAACAAGTAAAAATGTTATAATATTTTCATTCGTATTTTAGACTGAAAAACGGGCCACTCAATATAACTTTTTTATTAGGATTATTTTTTTAATTCTCTTTAAATATTTGTAAACTAGGCTTAGGAGCTTACAAGTCATGGTATTTGGCATGATGGTAGTAGCACTTCCGGTTTGACCGGAAGTGATATTAACTTTCATATTTCAAATGGGACACCTATATATTTTTATATATTTGGAATCTACGTAAACTTATGATTCAAGTTCATTTTTATTAAAAAAATAAATTACAAAAACGTAAGAGAAAATGATGCATAATTAACCTGGTGAGCCATGTATCAGGCAAGCTCTGAAACCAGTTGATACAATATTAAGTAATATTTAAGTTAATTGTTTAAATAGTAAGTTATTTTTACAAGGTTCCATATTTTCTCACAAAAAAAAATATCAATTTGTTATCACTGTCTACCTAATATGGCTAACCAGGTTAATTATTCATAATTATCTTCCCCTTTTTTGTAATTTATTTCTTCAATAAAAATTGACTTCAAGCATATCGTTGAATTCGTAATTTTACGTAGATTCCAAATATATAAAAAATATAGGGTGTCCCATTTGAAATATGGAAGTTAATGTTATTTCCGGTCAAAACGGAAGCGCTACCATCATGTCAAATACCATGATTTATGAGCCCCTAAGCCTAGTATACGAATTAAAAAATTATTATAAATAAAAAAGTTATTTTGAGTGGCCCGTTTTTCAGTGTCACCTGTATAATAATATTGTAGTTGCAATTTTTATGATTGTTTCGAGCAAAACATTTTTTTAATAAGATTAAATTTGTGTAAAACATATTGTATAATTTTTTATCTAAGATTAGAACTACATTTTTGAGATAATTTTTTGCTTTGTAATATAACACATAAGTTAACAATCATTGTACAAATTTTCCGAATGATTATAACATAAATTTATTGAAATACCTTTTTAAAAATCAAACTAAATGACATGTAAAACATTTAGTAAACATTCAATTTAAATATATCGGATTATCTCAATATAATTGCATATAATTTTGGCCAGATCATTAAGCTACGATCAAATTTATTATCAAATAACACGAGTATAACAACTTGTTAGGATGTTAAGTAAGTACTTCTTGTCAATTATTGTTATAAATGATCTTCTTGGAATTTAATTTAGGTAATAGACTTTATATAGGTCAAGGATGTGAATTTTCATAACTTATCAGATGATTGAAATATATCGTGCACAAATTTTGCGTGATTTGCTTCGCAAATAAAATCGCAAATGTAGGTAAATCATTTTTTATATTTTAATAAATATACTTACTAGGAGAAGGACCGTTAACGCGATTAAGATACGCTGGTATAACCTGCAAACAAAAAAAACAATTAGTAAATCGTGTATGGATGTATGCGAAATTATATAAAATAGATTAATTAGCAAATTGGTAATTGAAGCACGTTTCCATTCATATGTACGGATACTTATGTAGAGCTATGTTAATGTTTACGTGACTGTAATCATGAATGTGTTGTACAATGCTAAAAATTTGCAAATCAGCAATTGTACGACCGTATATTCGCATAGTGCATAATTGCAAAATAAAAATAAAAAAATTAAACAGATAAATACTACACTTTGATATGATAAAAATGATGTAGATATAATGGAGTTCATGACCTTTATTTCTCGTATATTTACTAACGAAAGAATATATACATCAACTTTAAAACGGTGTGAATGTCTACCTAATATCAAATCCGTTTGAGCGTGTACCTACATTTTATATTAGGTACCTACACATTTTCGTGACTCTAGACACTTTCTTTTGTATAATAATACCAATAAAAATAACATACGGGATAGTACAGAACATATTTGAAGTCAACTTAAAGACGAGAATGATATTATTTGACTGGAAAACATAGAACACCGTGCAGTCATCAAATATCTGCACAAAAAATGCTTAACACCGAAGTAAATTCATAAAGAAATAGCAAATACTTTGGGAACATATTATCCCTTATACACAACACCTGTATTCTTTTTGGAATATTTTTGTTCAGCTCAGGGCTGGAAAAAACTTAGGGTTTTTTGAGCTTTTTTAGATATTTATTATGAATTTAATATTATACTTTATTTTGTATTATTACCTATGCAATAAAAATGACATTCTTTTTGCATTAGTGATAATATGAAACTAACCAAATCAACTAATTAGCACTAATGCAAAAAGCGACAGTTCTAATTTATAATAATTAATTAATTACTTCTTGTTAAATTTAAACGAAATTAGAAAAAACATAGTATGTGATACGTTGCAAAATCGTATTTTGCATATGGCATCTTCACGTCTATTGTGAAAATCACCATCATTTTGCAACTGAACACATTAATAGCTAATCAGAGTTTCATTAGGCTATTATATTTTAAAGTAAAAACCGGGTGGATTTTTGTAGGTTGGGGAAAATAAGACCAGCCCGGATGATAAATGAAGATGATCCTCGCTATTGTTACAAGTATAAATAAACAAATATAGATAATTATTATTGAAGGGAAAATATCGCTACCATCGGGAGAAGATGTTATAATCGATTTTTTTCATTTACAATAGACTCTTTAATCCGAACCCACGTTAATCCGAACATCCAGTAATCGGAACATCGGGTAGAACAAAGACTCTTTAATCCGAACTACGGGATAAAATTGCTCCGAACGAAACAACAAGTACATGTGATTCTTGAAAAAACCTATATAATTTTGCTTTTAGTTTCTACCCCTAAAGTAGCAAGATGTAATAACCATTGCAGTCCGAGATTGCAACTGGTGGATAGTTTAATAAATAAAAATACATAAGCCGGAATGAACGCCCGAAAACAAACAAAAATTTACTATTTTTTTCAAAATTAATTAATTATTAATTATAGCAGTATGAAGAGATAGGTACTTAATATAAATACATATACAAAATAAAAAATCTAAAAGATAAGATAATAATTATGTTTTTTGTTTCTATTTCTTAAATTCAGTGTTATTTGTTCTCTGAATTACATCAATAAATATTGAAATACTTGCTAAATTGACGTTATTTACACTTATGTTTAAAAATTCAGTAATCCGAACAAATCGTTATTCCGAACATCCCCTTACATTTAGCAGTTCGGATTAAAGAGTCTCTACTGCTTTGCATTGGTAGAGGCAGACCCATCCAATCGTATTTACGCATGCCTATTTCCAATACCTGTAGCCTTGTTCTGAGACAAAATTATATACGTTAGGTCTCTTAATCCAAACGCAATAATTGAAATAATCGACTTATGACCTTTTGTCCCGGCAGTAGTCATATATGGAAGAAGGTGAAGAGGAGACAGACTGGTGTGGGGGCAGCATTTTCGCTGAGACGTATCCAAAGACAGAACTCACTAATAATGATAATTATGTGTATTTTGAATATTAAAATCTTAATTGGTATTTTACAAAGAGATTTATTATATTTCCTTGATAGCTCTTTATATGTAGATTATTCGATTTTACAATTATTTACTATATGTTTGCTTATTTGTTACAGATCAGGCTACCTTCTTTCTACCCAATGTCATGAGTCAGCTATACTCTTCCCACCAATAGCGGATAGGGTTTCATCTACCACAACACCCGTAAGTCTTCTATTTGATTTCATTCCCAACTTTTCAAAGCAAACTCTAGTGTAAGAGCTTAATATAAAAGACTTACACTCACATTGTCCGCGACTGCAAACGCACTTATCATATACATATTAGAATGACTACTAAATTGAATGATTGTGGATTCGTGTATTTATAATCGATCTTATCAACGTGAGTAATAGTTGAATTATTTTGAATATTTACCTGGAATAAGATATATGTTCTGCTTCATGAAATGATATTTTATCTCTAATTGTACGAGCAAGTAGTAAAAAAGGATACAACAGTAATAGATATTAGTTATGGTGTAATACAGAAGTATTTTTACTGATATCTATACGCGGTGTGCAGAGATGTAGTCAGCGCCGACAGCGGACGTAAATAACAACCTTGGGTCGTTTTGGTAAAGTAACATGGTTGTACTTCAAGTCAGAAAATTTTTCCAATTTCTATTTTATAAAATATTTGCAATGAATGTGAATTATAGGACGTCAAATATTATATGATACATTGAGGGATTTAATAATTATTACAAAATTACCGATTGATAAATTTCCTAGAAGATTATACGAGGACTAGATGCTTAAGAAAATAGCTTTTCAACAGAAATCTACTAACATAAAAAATCTTTTAAGTTTATATATTTTCTTATTGTAAAAGATATACAGTAAAATTTTTGAAAGATGTCCGATCAAGGGCACCTGTATCACTAACGAATTAACAAATAGGCATACATTTATCTCTTTCTTTTGCAAAGGCTGTAAGAGTGTGTAATAAGGATGGATATAACACGCTTGTCTTTCAAAAATTCATATTGTTTCGACTAAGTTAGGACATTCCATTTATAAACGATACTCGTTGTTGATAATACTTTCGCTGTAACGTAAGTTTAATCATTAATACAGATACATTAGCTGGATTCATAGCCGTACGTATAACGTTATATTCTGTCAAAGTCACTGACACTGACATTGTGTCAGTATCTTATTTTTAACATATTTGGTTTTACATTTGCTTATAAACTTACTAGTTGACTTATTTTTGAATTTTGAATGTTTTTCCTGTAATATATATTTTTATAATAATAAAATAACAGTAGTATCTTACGTACCCTCATAAAAACTAAGCAAACGACACTACTGAATTTGTCATGATGGGCGGAGCAAAAATCTGAATTCATACAATTCGTAGACAACCTTGACCGGACATCTTTCAAAATTTTTACTGTACTTATCGTATGAATAAAATTCAAACAATAATAATACGATTGAAACAATTGTATAAAAATGTGTTTCTTAAGTTAATATTAATACAAGAATCATAAAATTGTTTTAAAATGTATAATGCTTGCATTTGTATGAAATACAAGTCTATTTTTGTATTTTACATAATTCATCTATTTATTATAGATTTTGTAGCATGTAATGTTCATGGTCAGGGGGAAGTTTACAGGGTTCGTATTTTTCGTATATTTTCGTTTCCGAACTTGTGCCACCCATTTAGAGCCTGGTATATTATTGTCAATGAAGAATCTTCTTAAATTATTGTGAATATAATAAAAAGACATGCTAACATCATCAAAGCGCACCAACTCTTTAAAAGCAATTTCTGTGTGTAGTATGGCTTGTAATATTTACCTGATATTATAAAATATAATATAAAACTAAATACGATAAAATAGTTTACACATATTATCAGAAAAATTATATATTTTTCTACAGTACCATCGCTGGTAAATTGACTGTTTTGTATTAGTCACATTATATCGTAGCATTTTAAATAATTTATTTCTCATTTCAATATACTATGATGTATAAATATTCATATAATAGCAAAAACTCAAAATAAAGTTGTACATTGTAACATTTTCTCGAACTGTCAAAATTGATTCGGTACCCAAGGGTACCAAAGTAGCCGTTAGAGGCGCGACGCTGAAAATATACACATCGCCAATAGCTTAATACAGTGTGATCCAGAATGATTGAACGTTCCGCCTCGTTCTGATTTTTTGTTTGCCGCATCATGATAGTGAAATACGATTGACAGATTGTATTGGCGTACAGTGAATTTATGAAAGTGGATGAAACTAAATGTATTCAGGATATTTAGAATAGAATCAATTATATGCTTCCAAAATAAATTTGTCATGTTCTTCCGTAAACATCTTTCTAACGTAACGATTTGAATAAATGTTTAATTTTAAAAGATAAAAACAAAAAAAATCAAAATACGTAAGGCCACTAACTTTTCCAAATGTCGGTAAATACGTAACATAATTTGACTGCCGGTAAATTGATGATTTTTTCCGTGGAAGATAATTTTGATCATAATCAGTACTTGCAATCATTCCGGATCACTCCACGAACAACCAATGGTAATTTTTATCCAAAATAGGATATGAAAAATAAAATAATAGTAATCAATCTGATAGTTTTTTGTTCATAATGTATGTAACTCTGTTAAAATTATATAATTGGGAAAGTCACCTACATATTAAATAACTTTCCATAGTAACCATGCACTAACCACGTAACCATACACTCACCACAAACAAAACACAACCGATCCGTCATGCATTTGTTTTATTTTATTCACTTGTTTCACTCGGGCGCTCCAGTCGTACTAACATCACCAAGGTCTGAATGCAGATTTCCTAAGGACTAAAACAGATGAAAAACGAGACGCCGGTTCTTTGTCGCGACACCGTCGCTTGTCAAAAACAAATCAAAAGCAACGCACTCTAGATGCGAATAAAAAAATGGATAGACATCGAGGTTCCAATATAATTAAAGAGAAATGAATTAGTGACGAGTGAATCATACTTTTAACTCTTCAAATTTGAGATAAGAATCAAAAGTACTCTTGCATAATGTTGACATTGGTTGTTTGTTATTACAATAATTGCTGCTATAAATAATGCAAATTTTATCTCTTATGATATTTTCATTTATCTTTCCAAACAGCTTGACGTCACAAATAAAATAATTTCGATTTTAAATTATCAGATTAGGTACAAATTTATGGCTTGATAAGACACACACCACTCATACGAATTTAGTGTAATACTAAAAGCCAGTGGCCTTATCATTGTAAATATCTTAGAGTCTAGCCAGCCCAGTCAAAACTTGGATGGGTGACCGCCGATCATGTCATTTGCTCAATAAAAATAATAATATATGACAAAAATTATGACTACGAATTATAAAATATATTTCAAGAAAAAATATATATACCTTGCCGTGGTAGTAGGCGTTGGAAACAATCGACAAATTGCACTATCCAAGATTCTTGGCCAACTCAGATGTTACTTGGGTACCGATTGACAGTATTATGTTAGTGAGACAACAAATTCAGGCTTTTATCTTTGTTTATAATGTTTTCTAATCATAGGATTAGCAAAGAGGCGTATATTTGTACACGAAGCATTCCTCAGATATTCATTTTGATTAAAGGATTAAAAGGATGATTTAAAAATGTTATTGTTAAAAATTGTTCAAATTTTTGTGACGCACTAATAGAGTTTCACGGTTTGACTTGATATTCAAGTTACTTGACTTGACTTGAAATCAAGTCAAGCTCAAGTCAAGTAATAGAAGTCGAAATTCAAGTCAAGTCAAGTAGTAAAATTTCAAGTACTTGAAAAATCAAGTATTTATTTTTCAATTACTTGAAAACATCAAGTAGTTATTATTTTAATTACCAGAAAAAAGTTCTTCAAGACTACATTTCATTTTCATATACTTCCTTATGTTTTATATCAATAAAAATATCAATAATATACCTTGAAATATAAACTTTTATTCATAAAAATAAATCATACATTCATATTTAAAAATTTAAAAAAAGATTTAAAAGTAAAATATATGGACTAACAAACAATTTATAGTATATGTATTATGGAGGACCTTAAAAGGGGACAAGTCGAATTTTAACCGGACCGCCCTCTAAAGTGGTTTCAAATAAATAAAAAAAAATATACTGGCAATGATTCCGCTTAATTTTAATATTTGACCGTGCTAAATGCACATGATTTTTTCCCATTTAAATAACATTCGGTTTTAGCACATTTTGGAACTTTATTTTTCTCCGAGATATTAAGAGGTTTAAAAAATCCGTTCATTATTGGAATATATACTAATTATTATTCTTAATTCGAATGGAGTATAGCTTTTTAGGCTTTTGTGCGATAGTTTAACCATCTACAGTTATCTTAATAATAATGATTAGGACTTCAAATTTTGTCAACATATTCTCGGGCCATTCTAGTATATATTACAATATTAGTGAATTTTTTAAGCCTCTGCAGAATTTTTAACTTGCAGTAGTGAATCAGGCCAGGCCGTACCACACACAGCTAGATTACGATTCTACTGATTCGCGCGTTTTCGTACATAATCCATTCGTTATCAAGTAGCTTGAATTTGCTTGAAATTGCTTGATCAAGTCAAGTAGTAACGATAGAAAATCAAGTCAAGTAATCAATTTTTGAAAAGCTTGATTTTCAAGTCAAGTCAAGTAATTTACAAAAACATCAAGCTACTTGACTTGATGAAACCCTACGCACAAAATACAAATTCTAGAAATAGGCAAGGGATTTTTTTAGGGAATCTTAACTTGCATTCTAACAGAAAATAATGCATTCCAAAGGGTGTTTGACTATGTATAACTATACATTGTTGAATTCGTTTGGCACATCCATAAAACCTGTAACAATAACAATAGGAAAAAGTAATAAGCAAACATTTCGTATTTATTCAGTAATAAAATGTGTGTAACAACTTTCCAAATTCTTACTACATCTATACATTAGCACTCGCATGACAATTGCTTTATCTTCCGCGTGATTTCACGGCATCTCTCCCGCCCTCATCACGCGCATTTGACCCCAGATCACGCTTCAGGGTCAAGCAGTCAGTATAATTGACTCGATGATTTATAGATAGAAGGAGAGTTATTTGGTAATTGACTGAAAACGCCCATAAATCTTGTTTCATTTAAGAAGACTTAAGATTTCTATTTAGGGGGAATTTATGAGGTATAAATAATGTATAATTTTAATAAAGACTTCCACGTGTTTGATTGGTGATGAAAATTCATGAGTTGCGCAAGAAGAACAAGACATTGTCTTTGGAAGGTTATGTTACGTTATCATTTTGAAACACACCTGGAGATTAATGTTTTTCTAACGCACAATAAACATATCATCACACCTTCAAGCTTCGAGACTTTTTCTTATATACAGCGGCTCTATTTTAAATTTACACCTGAAGAGCTCGAAACAAAAACAACCTTAGTCCATTTTTTATCTTCCGTCACTTTGGGTAGGAAGGTATTGTCTTTGGTCAAAAACTTCAATGATGAGATTTTAGTGAATAAGCACGTTTTAGGGTCCATATAATACGATTTTAGCATTTTTACGATGATGTATGTATGTATGTGTGTTTGTGTGTGTGTGACAAAAGTTTCGGCTCGCATAACTCCAAAAATTACAATTTTTTCATATTCCTCAAGTTTATATCCAAAAGAACAAGTGATTAGATTTTGGTTATAGTTGGTCACCCGGAAGTACCCTCATTTGAAGATTTTAACTGTTTTTCTTGAAAAAACTCATTTAAATATTATTATAACTTAAAGAATATATTATTCTCTATACGATTTGATTGCATTTTATACTTCATATTCAACAGATATAGAGTTAAAGAACTAAAGATTTTAAATTTCATAGCCAGCTATGCTAACCATGAAAACTGCTAATATATTCAGATAATTCAAATTGACAGATGTAAGGATCAATGAAAAGTAAATGAATGTGGCAGAGATGAAGATGTTAAGATAGAAGTTTCTAGAAATACGAGAGAGATGATTACATTGGTTTGAACATGTCATGAAGAGATTGGAACAAGAATGAATTGCTTTGTAATAAAAGGTTGAAGAAGATGGAATGACTATATTGCGGAATACTAGAGAGAAAAGGAACTGAATGACGACGAAACGCAAAACAAAAATGAGTGGAAGAAGAAAATAAAAAATAGCGACCCCCTAACGAATGGGACAAACTAAAGAAGAAGATGTCAGTGTCAAGTAATGCAATTTGCATAGTTTGTTTATGAAATAATTTTACTAGAAATATAGTTGCAAGAAAATTCATGTATAGGGCGCGTGTAGTAACGTGACTTTGCTGACTTCGACAAGCAGATATGAGGGCCTGTGTCAAAATGACAACCATTAATTACGTCCATAACTGACAAATGTCATAAATTTTCATTCAAAATTTCATGATTTTCTTATTTCATGTGATTTATTTGTTACTAGGATACGGGCCCCCATATCTGATTTGCCAAGGTCAGCAAAGTCACGCGACCGCTCATGCCCTATGGATTTTGTACATAATACACAGGATTGCCGGCCACATTAGATTTTTTGAATTTCAGATAATCAAAGAAACAACTTTCTAGCTTCCTTACTTTTTTAGAATTCTGGTACTTAATTTACCTCACGATAAGGTTTAAATATTAGACAATCATTTACTGGTGTTAACAAATAGAAAAATAAACATTGATGAATAATACTGTAGAACGTACTTATTTGAATTTCAGAAGAAAAAATCTGATGTGGCCAGCACATAACCTCTCGCCGTATATTTTACCTGGCTGTATGCATAAAGCAAAGATTATTTTTATAAATACAAATAATATATTCATATAAATTTATGACGTATAAACTTCTTTATTATTCAATAATAGTATGTCTCAACATAAAGATATTTACCATAAATTATGTTACAATAAATTACAAAGTAGAGTTTACCATATATAAATATTAGGCTGGTAACAGCAATTTTCAATTCGAACAACTTTGTTTACTTTCTCTTCATATTCTTCTAGTAAAAACATTAATTTTGGGCGGTCTAAAATGTATATATCTGGATTGTGCATCTATTCTTATATATCTTCTTTTACATTTTATTTTTTCATACTTGTTATATCTAAATAACACGAATTCCCTTTAATAAAGTGACGGATAGATTGCACTCCGATTATTCTTATATCGATGTGTAATTTTGTCAATATTTACAACTTACTTGAGAAGAATTTGATAGCTTTTTCGCAATTCAAAGTTACTCTAGTCTACAGTACTGGTGTACATTGTCCCATAATGTTTGAAACAAATTTAAGTCCTTCAACCTAGACTTGTCATCTCCATAATAGTCACAGATCAAGAATTAAGGGATTCTCCAAATACATTTTTAATTCATTACTCATTATTTCTGACACTGACATTTATCTGTCAGTTACAAATAATTTAAATTATCAACTATTTTTCATGGCATTCTTTCGGCTGTCAAATTTATTACAACAGATTATTTTATATATTATATTCCTTTTATCTCTAAATCTATAAAATATGTATAAAAATATTTAAATGTATCAGAAAGAGAATTTATTTTTCTTTAATATTATCAAGAAAAAATTTCAAAAAATAATATTTAGAAGATTTTTTTTCAAGAATCTTCTACTTCCGGTTGTCCGATTGTTACCAAAACCTTTTCAGATCTTCCCATGAATGTCCGATTGGGAAATACGTTGTTAAACAAATTTTAAGTCTTATAGTTTTTGAGTAACCGTCCTTCCAACATCCCACACACACACATCCACACACACACACACACACACACACACACACACACACAGACATCATCGTAAAAATGTTAAAATCGGATTGTAGGGACCTTAAAACGTGCTTATTCAATAAAATCTGGATATGCGATTTTTAGCATGAATCCAAAACCTCTCTTAGCGAGAGGTAAAAAGATATGTTAATTTTTTGCAATACCTAATCATTACATAACAATTAAACATTTTTATATATTTAGGACGTTTTGTAGAAACGCTCTATTTTAAATTGTATAATAACATCTGAGATTAAGATACTTTTTGCGAAAAACAATTTTACCAAACTGTTTGGTTTCCTTGAAAGTACATGTCACTGTATGTAACTCATATTTACAATATTTGACCTTTGGTCGTTCCTGCCATTAGCTGACACCTGGCCAAATGCAGAATCAACTAAATAATGATTTATACCTTTGTTTTTTTTTATATGGATAGGCATAGTAGTGCTGTTCGTAGACAAATTTATAGATTTCTAATAGATTCGTCAAAGATAATACTATAATATATGACAGTCTATAATGTGTTAATTTTCTAGTATTATTTTAAGTCGTAGTTGGCGACAACACGTCCCGTTATCTTCATCTCGAGACTGTGTAAGAGTTCCGCTACATATCACGTACGATACCGTACGAGTATTTGCTCATATACCACTCCAACGACGGATTATAAACATAAGTGGATTATCCCGGTTATGAACAACATATGAATATACTTAATAACGAGGATATGTCAATGTCGCATACCTTATGCTGTCGAGATTTTTGTAATTTGTATTTATTCTTATAAAACCGAAAATGTTGACAAATGTTTATCCTTCTCGATATTGTAAATATGCTATTAGGACGTTTGTAGGGATTTTTGTTTATTTTACCGTGAGATGAAAATTCAAATAAATTGTTCCCGTACTATTAACATTTTTAAAAAAATCAACTTTAATGGAAAAACCAAAGTTCAGTAGCATTTTTCGTTTTTCCATTAAAATCAAAGTCAACTACTAATATATTTCAATAATACTTTTTTTTTTAATTCAGGTTCATATCAGCAATATGCAAGTGCAATGTTGATTTTTTTTAAATGTGAATAGTTTTAGTACTGGAATAATTTATTTGAATTTTCGCTTCATATTATAGTACAGAGGTAACCTTTCCTATTAAGGTATCGGTTTCTACTAACGACGAGATGTAGCTCCCTTACATCTCTACGCGACTGCCTTATTTTGTGAAATAGTTAGATATTTTAAACTTGTGTAAAATCGGGTGTAAAATATTTGTTCATTATAATTTATTATTTTGAATTTAAGTTCTTTCAAATTATCTTATTTCATAAATATTTTCATTAGTGTTTCGGACGAAACAAGACATTCCCAAATTTCGTCTCGTCTTGCAATTTCATGTCTCGCCGAGATGAGAGAGCTTCTTGAACTCACGAGACCAGCCGAGACTTACATGTCGAGATCCTCGACAATTATTCCGAGATTTCTGGACAATTTTTTTATTTTTAAAAGTACATTTTGTAAATTTACATTTAAGAAAATATCATACTTTTTACCTCTCGTTAAGAGAGAGTATTGGATTCATGCTAAAAATCGCATATCCAGATTTTAGTGAATAAGCACGTTTCAAGGTCCCTACAATCCGATTATAACATTTTTGCGATGATGTCTGTGTGTGTGTGTGTGGATGTGTGTGTGTATGTATGTGTGTGTGTGTGTGTATATGTGTGTGTGTATGTATGTATGTATGTGTGTGTGTATGTTGGAGGTACGATTTCTCATATTCTAGAAAACTAAAGACCTGTGTAATAACGGATTCCTCAATCTAACAGTAATGGGAAGAGCTGAATAGTTTTGGTAACAATTAAACAACCAGAAATGGTAGTTTCTAAAAAAAGGATTATTTCTTGAAAATTTATGTTACTACAAATAATAAAGATAATTAAATTCTCATCTGACACATTTAATTTTTTTATTATCTCTCCTATAGGTTTAGAGATATAGTATAAAATAATATAGAATAATCTGTTGTAATAATTCTCGTTGCCCCAAACAACTCCATGGAAACCAGTTGAGATTTATACATGTTTGTAATTGACAGATACATGCAAAATGTCAGTGTCAAAAATTAGCAGCTTTACTAACATTATTGAAATATTTTTCTGTGAGGTACGAGTACATTTAATCTTATTGTATTATTAATTAAATATGTATTTAAAATTATAGGTATATTAATATTACATATATCCTTAAGAAATACCACTAATATCATCAATGAATTTGAAGAATTTGAACATATTAGAAGAGTAGTACAAAATTCCTCATACAACGAAAGAAGAGATACAATTTCAATTATTTGTGTGTACAGTAAATGTTAAATTCGTTGCCTATAGGGCGCTTACAGTCATGTGACTTTGTTGGCCTTGGCAAGCAGATATGGGTGTCCGTGTCAGAATAAAAGCTAGTAGTTATTAACATAGATGTCACAATTGTCATATGTCATAATTTTTCATTCGAAGTTTCAAAATATTCTGATTGTTGTTTTTTGTCATCAATAGTATGGAATATACTTGTCAAAGAAAATAATCCACATGGATTTGGAAAATCATGGTGTTTTGAATGAACAATTATGATACTTGACACCTATTTTCTTCTCTAATCGGATGTCCTCCTCGATCTTCTACAAGACTGTCTTATAGTATTTTATTGTATCGTTAATAATATAGAAATTATTTGAGGTAGCTCGTGCAGCTGTTACACGTGTATATGTATTTACGGTTATATGTAGTATATCAAAACAAATTGCATATTGCATTTGCTATGAAAATAAAATCGAGAAATCTTGTTGAGATTCTCGGTCGAGACGAGACTCCATTGTTCGAGAAGAGAAAAATCGAGACGGGACTTAATTTCTTGTCTTCTAGACGATACAAGACGAGACAATGTATTTTCCCTTCTAGTCTTATCAGGAACACCAATTTTCATTTAAAAACTACCATTGATTTGTCATGTGACAAATCACAGCGTTTATTTCTTAAATTTTTTGCCCTTTTTGACATTTCTGGCAGTAAAAATAAATCATCGATAGGTAAATATCTTTGTCCAGTAAATACAATTTATCTCTCTTTAGCATAAATACATATTAGAATATTCGGAATTCTCGGTTTTCAAAGTTTTAATTCTTCCTGTTCGTAGTAAATATAGGTTCCATTTAAACGCTTTCCCAAAATTACTGGTTTTGGATAAAATTACATAGCATCTCACAAAAATATCTTAATTCTGGTGTCTAAATGAGTGTGTCTTAACGCAGCTAAAATCAATTAAAGTCTTTTATTTTGGCGGTGGTTAAGTAGTTTTTAATGCGACCGGGAATTGAGCCTTTAGTAATGACGGCATTTACCGATGTTTCAATTTACAGCAACGGGCAGTAATGATCGGACTTTAAAAAGAAAATTTACTGCTCGGCACAGACACTTCTTAGTAACACTTTAAGCGTACAGCAATTACTTTTGCAATATTTTACTTGCATTGTATTACTAAGAAATCCTACATATGTCCAGAATGTATCAACCATTTTTTTTAACAAAACAAAACTGTATTAAGTCGTCAGATATCATCTGACATTTTACAAATCTTTTACATGTTACACATTCACTTAATTGGCAAATTATTTTTTTCCTTTTTATACTCCTACTCTCTTACCTTTTTTGCTCGACCTAAAAATATCTCGAATGTACGGTCGTCTTTCCTCCAACATTTAATAAGTAAGGATTAGGATTTACTGCAGAAAGATAGCAATATATTTCAGACCCACTAGGAAATATTTGAATTATTTATTGGACCAGTTTTTATTGTTCTGTAATATGAATATATTTGCAATATTGTTCGCACAATAAACAAGAATGTTAATATATTATAACGCCTACTTTGTTTAAATTTCCGCATAAAATCTGTAGTTATATGCCAAAAGCAGATATGTCACTTTTTCATAAATTTCAGCACAAAGATTTAAAGTTTATCGGCGAGTATTAGCTTTCAGCGACAGACATTGTTTATAAAACATCGTTGAAGGTTTTAATATAATATCAAATAATATTATAATTAAGAAGTGTACTAGGAGTAAAACTACGAGATAGAATCAGATATGAAATGATTAGTGAGTAGACCTACAATGTAAGTCTGTATTTGACTTGATCGAGGAGAAACAGCTAGCTTGATTCGTACACGATTAAATATAGGTACTTCTACACCTTACGCCCTTACATTTTCAACAAATTATAAAACCTACACAAATGGTTGGAATTTTTTGCAAAATTCTTTCGACTACTTTAAATATAGACTTAAAACTTAAAAAAAAACTGTGGGTCAAATGACGGGTGATATTAGTACGACCGGCATTTTAAGGGTCATCTTCTTGTCCAGACTTAGCTTCTACCGAGACCTTTTACTTTTGGCTCAGTGAAAAACAACTTCGTAAAAATCCAGTGCATACAATAAAACCTACCTTGCAAGATATATGGGACAATACCTTTGAATATATAATACATATAAGAATGGCAACGCATATGGCCTAGCAACATACTATATCTGTCTCTTTTTATTCACAAAATTATTATAGATAGCTAGTGACTCCTACCACAAAACTATGAACTACGGTAAATCGTGCTGACAGCATTGCCAGATACTATTTGTTAGAGGTATTCAATAATCAATAATTCAAAAATATTGTTTCATAATAACCAGATAATATATTTTGAATCTTCAATATACATGTATACTTGTTTTACAGTAGCAAACTTAAAAACCTTTATAAAATCTTAACTTGTGTTCTAGCTACGTGGCAACACTGTGCAACATCCACCTATTATGTATTTTTTCAACTAACTCAGAAATAATTCGTATACAGAGGGATAGATGGTACCTTCTCTCGAAATATTTAATCTAAATACATTACGTTGCCATTCTTATATGTATTATATTTATATTCAAAGACAATACTCTATAACAGAAAAATGTGTAGGGTTTAAACCCGCTCCTACGACCTCTAGTTAAAGTGACAGTTAATCATAACCAACGGTTATGTTGCAAAATTGTTCTTATCACCATTGATTAGACCTAACTGGAAGTTAAAAACTGTCGTTCATATCGCTTCTAACCTTCAGTTTAATTCTTAACTAATTGTTAATAAACAGACGCTTTAACTAGAGGTGGTAGGATTAAGCCTTAGATTTACAAGTTCTATTAGTATTAAAGCTGGTATTACTAATAAAGGTAATGGAACTATTCAGTTTTTGTAAGTGTAAAATCTATATTTTAAACTAGTCGAAAAAAATTATAGATAATTATAATTTTTTTTGTTGAAAATGTAAACCGGCCGAAATGTTATGAGTTTAGGCCCGTATATATACAAATAATGCATTAATGGTGAAAAAAATGGTACAATATCACTTAAGTTGAAAATAATTATGGTAAGTTTCCTTTTCTTTTTTGCTGGTACAATTTTCTCTTTTCCACCAATAAAATCGCGCGTCCTGCAATTGGTTGTTTATTGCAATAACCATGGCTACCATCTTGTGTAACAAGAGGAGTAGCTTTCTTATTCTGCCAATCACAATTGCAACAAGAATTTCTTCTCATTAAAGAAAAGCCATTACGGAGAATAATTACTGTTGCAACGTTAATTAAATATAAAACACAAGGATAAAAACACGTTATAGGCATAGGTGATAATTGCAAAAGTAAATTATCTTCCTCGGACAAGAATTTATTATCTGGAGCAAAAACTTTGTAAACAATTATCTTCGGGAAAGGTAGAATGTTGCAGCTGGACTGGACTGGGAATATAATCTTTACAAAGATTGACAGTTTACAATGATCGCTTTAGCTTGACAACTTTAAAAGGCTTACGGATATTTACTTCGGATTACTTTGTCGGAATTGTTAAAGGGTTTGGAAGAACACCACAAAAGGGAACAACCCTTAAATATGTTCGGAAATATGTACCTTTCTATTGATCTTTACAAAAATTTATTAACACCTCTACAGGTTTAGATTTTTGAGGAGTATGACAGTTCATGGACATAGAAAGAATTAAAAATATTCACAATATTCTTTTTAAGTACCTATATATTCTTCTGTATTCTAAAGGAGCTGAAACGTAAGCTGAATAGTCGTATATGTATTTGTGCAATTATGTATGTATATAGTAGTGAGTTCAAAACAGTCAGAAGCGATGGTACGTCATTTCTCAACCTACAATCTTATTTGATTGATGCGATGTTTCATCGCATGCACAACCTGACACATTCAATTGTTTTCTACTTTACATGGACCGTACTGCATATATTTCACACATATGTACACAAAACAATATAAGCCAATATAACGTTTTTGTACATTCCCATAGTACGGTAATAGTATATTACATCCGAAGTGGGATGTTGTTTCATAACAACCGAGGGCTTATGTATACTACCGTGAGGTGAAGCCTGTAATGAAACTCCCACCGAGATATGTATACTAATTTATTCACAATCATCCTCTTTTTAAATCAATAATTTTTAGAATAAATCATTGAGTTATAACCTTTCATTTCCTTAATATTTTTTGACAGCTCTATTAAAAATTGTTTAGCCTACTTTATTGCAGGGATCTTTGACAATGTTGCTTAGCAACCCCTACATAAACATTTGCAACCCGTGGGGTGGAAGTGAAATCTGTTATTTCCCACCCAAAAGATTGTCATTGTAGTTAGGAATGACGTATATCCCAGCCTCTAAAAGGTTAGAAAAATAACGAGAATTGTTTTCTGACGGGTGATAGGGCACTAGTTCCAACTTCTCCCATTAAATGTCTTTACTAGCCACCCTTTTCTATTTCCCAAGAGTCATCTGAGCGATTAGTGAGATTTTTTTCTTAAGCGCTGTTCGACGTGATTGGCGATTTTTCAACGGCAGACATTAAAGTTTTGTTTCTTCTAAGAGAAAGCAGCAGCGGAAACTGTCGCAATGCTTCAGAGGGCTTACGGGAAAGAAGCTTTTAGCCAATCATGGGTTTACGAGTGATTTTCTCGTGTTAAAAATGGTCGGTTTCCAATAGAAGGACCGAAAGCATTGAAAAATCCGTAATGCGATCATTGAAATATCTTGGAATTTATGCCAAAAAATTTTGACTGAAAAATTGAAGATGAAAAGTGTCACGACGGAATTCTTTCCACGTTTGCTTTCCAACGACTAGAGAGGCAACCATTTGAGTGTGTGCCAGGATTTGAAAGAAGTCAGAAACCGATCCGGATTTTTTGTAACCTCTCTCAAGCATTTTTGCTGATTTTCCTAAAAGGAAACAAAACTTGATGTTAACAAGCTTTTCCGTCGTTATAAAATCGCCTTTCTTATCAGACTTTCAGGTCCTAAGTCAAAAAATATTCGCCCCCGCCGCATCCCATTTTATAGTAAAAAAGAAGTACACATCTTTATATATTTATGCTGTAGGTTTATTTATTAAAGAAAAATTACCTACAGAGGGAAAAAGCTGATCAATTACGTATATAGTTACGCATGGTCGATTCTAGTTTGGGGTGAAATCTTAGCAGAATATTTTGATAAGGTGTTACTCCTCCCTAAGGGCGGCTGGCAATTTGCGGGGCCTTGGGAATATGTTATTAACGGGGCTCCAAAATATTTATAAAAAAATATTCTTAGATATTTGAATGTGCGGGGCCCATTTGAGAGCGGGGCCTCAATAAAATTCCAAAAAATGAAAGTCTGAGCCGAGCTTGCCAATAAATTAATCATATCTACTAATAAATCTAGGAAATAATGTCTACATTGTATTGGTTATGTTACAAAGTAGATCCTTTATATCTTGGAATAATATGAAATTCAAAATTGAAAAATAAATTATGCAAATTAAAAATATATTTCATTGCAATCGGGCCCTACGGGCCCCATGTCAAAGCGGGCCCTAGGCCGCGGCCTCGTGGGCCTGGTAATAAGGCCCTGCTCAGATGGTTCCCCAAGGAGGACTCTTGGGCAACAGATCCAAAAGGGAATCTAGTAAAGAAACCTAGCGGGAGAAATCGGAACTAGCGCCCTGCCAACTGCCAGAATTCTTGTTACTTTTTACCTTCTCGTATTTAGTAATTGGGAATTAGTAATAAATATTTTATCACGACATATTACTCATTTCTGGGTGTGCTAATTTGTTTTGTTCAAAGATATCGATAATGTTGACATATTCAAACCGTGCAAACCTTAAAACAAAATTGAAGTCTCCCATTTTGGGAAAATATTTATTCCGGTTCTGTCCCCGGTTGGAGTCATTTGTCTTGTGAATGAAAATCTTAGCAACAGTAGTGCGGCATAAATATTTATCATTGGTTGATGGATCGCTTACCGTATTTAGCCGAGATGGCGAGCGATATCGTTTTGATTCCCTCTGTTCAGATGCTAATTAAGTGCTTTGTTTCTCACATTCATACATCATACACTATTATATTTATAGAAGTGAACCGATGACGGAAAATAAAATCCAGAACTGTACCAAACAGTAACGTCTGATGCGTCCACATACCTTATCAGGCTCTTATGAAAGTGTATACATATGTTTTCGACTCTGACATATTTAAGTAATGTTTGCTTAGAATGTTGACCAAGACTTTCAACCGACAACACAAGGATATACTCCAAGAAATTTACTTTACACACATTTTTATTGTATACTTCCTTTTTACTACTCCCATTTTTATCAGGTTGATGCAAAAGTTCGTAGCGTTTTTATTGAATTCAGAATTTATTTATTTTTTAATTAAGCAAATACACGAACTAATGAATATATTCTCCTCTCCATTGATTACGATTACCTCCCAACGATCTGCTAGTTTTTACCTTCCGTCACCTATAGGTAAGGAAGGTATTGTCTTTGGTCAAAAAATTCGGTGGTTAGTTTTCATTGAATAAACAAGTTTTAGGGTCTTTACAATACGATTTTACTATTTTTACGATGATGTCTGTATGTGTGTGTCTGTATGTGTGTGTGTGTGTGTGTGTGTGTGTGTGTGTGTGTGTTCGTGTGTGCGTGTGTGTGTGTATGTGTGTGTGTCCCCGCCGTTTAGGACACGATATCTCCAATACTAGAATTCCAAAAATTACAATTCTTGCGTATTCCTCTTCCTTACAACCATATGCAGACCTGTTTAGATTTTGGTTATAATTGGTCAACCGGAAGTACCCTCATTTGAAGATTTTAATAGTTTTTCTTGGAAAACTCAGTTAAATGTTATTATAACTTAAATAATATATTATTATCTATACGATTTGATTGCATTTTATATTTGTTATTCAACAGATATAGAGTTAAAGAAGAAAGATAATAAATTTGATATAAATTTCATAATTCAGGCAGCTATGCTAACTTAACCATGGAAACTGCTAATATATTCAGGTAATTCAAATTGACAGATGTCAGTATCAATAAAATGTAAATCAATGAAAGAAAAAGGGAAGTAACTCTAGTGTTAGAAGTTTCTAGATATAAGAAAGACGATTACATTGGTTTGAACATGTTATGAGGAGAGATGAATATATTAATAGAAGGTGGAAGAAACATAGGAAGACCAAATATAAGATGAAAAGACTGTATTGCAGAAGACTTGAGAGAAAAGGAACTGAATGAGGACGACACGGAAAACAAAAATGAGTAGAAGAAGAAAATAAAAAATAGCGACCCCCTAACGAATGAGAAAAACTAAAGAAGAAGATGACAGTGTCTAGTGCAATTTGCATAGTTTGTTTATGAAATAACTTTACTGGAAATATAGGATCTTTTGCAAGAAAATTTATGTATGGGGCCGCGTGCAGTAACATGATTTTGCTGACTTTGGCAAGCAGATATGGGGACCTGTGTCAAAATGACAGCAATTAATTATGTCCATAACTGACAAGTGTTATAATTTTTCATTAAAAATTTTATAATTTTCTTATTTCATGTAGTTTGTTTGTTATCATGAGTATGGAATTCAGTTGCCGAGAAAGAGAATCACATAATACCAAAAATTTAGAATCTTTCGCAAGATAATTTATCTATGGAATTTGTACATAATACACAGGATTGACGGAAGGTATTGTGCTGGCCACATCAGATTTTTTAATTCCACATCTGAAGCAATCCGGTGAAACAAGAAAACCATTTTCCTCAATGGCGTTCTGTCCGTAAACGCCACAAATAGTTCTAGCGGCATCATATGCCTTAACTCCTCTGTTAAACACAAATAAAAGGATATTTTGGAAATGCTCGTTTTTTCTACTTGACACTAAATTTTCTTTTGACAATAATTTACACATTTTTTGCACAAATTTGTCAATTCAAAGAATACAATTAAACAATACTATAATATAAAAACATAATGTCTAACAAATTGTTTTCTAAATCACTCTTGCCCTAGAAACCAAAAGCGCTACGAACTTGTATCAATCCAATACATACTTCGTACAGCTCGGATTCGATTCATTTATACATTTAGGGTTATGAAAGAAGTGTGCTTGGATAGGAATATGTGACGAAAAATGATTGCTGCATTATTTTTTATTATATGCTAATCCACCATATATGGGACAAGCATGATATATGTATGTAAGAATGTTTTACAAATAGAAATTCATTCTTGAAAGCTTGAGCGCATTCTACAGACATGTGGTTATTGAACATGTTCATCATTTTTCTGCTGAATGCATTGTTCACTAGAGACCGGTCACTTTTCAGCTGACCGTAATAAAAGTACGGTCAGATGTTTACACGCATATTATTTAAATTCACTAGTAGAAATAATCTAATATTGTCATCCATTATTTGTGCAGTAAAACAAAAGAAAAGATTAGGCAGACGACTCACGTCACCAACCTGGAAAAAACCTTATAAAAATAAATATAACTTGTAGTAATTATTAGTTATTTATTTTTTAAAAAAGAAGAAAAAATATACTAGTACTAAAGAAACTTATATATTAATTAATGTACAATTATTTCTAAGTCAATCCTTATTTCTTTTACGGAATATAAAAGTATTTGACAAAAATTGATCATTCTCAGTAGTGCCAACGTATGGTACAAAAATAAACTACAATTATTTCAAATAATTTTATATTCCATAAAAGGAATAACGATTGACTTGGAAATAATTGTAAATATCATTAATAATACATTACTTAATACTAGTACTTTTTTTCTTCTTCTTTTGAAAATAAATAACACCCAATAATTTCCACAAGTTATATTTCATTTTATAAGGTTTTTTTCATGTCGATGACGTGATATTCATTTTCACTATTTAGGTAGTTATATTGTTTATTAACACGAATTAAAAAAAATCAATACAAGAATTGTTTAAAAAATATATAATATTAATTGATATATGCAGAATATAACGACAACAAAAGTTATTATAAATTGTGAATAAAATTAAGATTATGACTGTTTGACGTTTAAACCACGTGTATCAGAATGAATGTGAAAAGTGCATTCGGCAGAAACCTCCTTGCTCAGTGACAGCTGAATGCCCATAGTAAAAAGCTTTAAATTTCAAGCCAAGTCAATAAGTACTGTATGACTGAATTTTCGAGTAATTGTTAACTCTTAATAATTAATAATTATGACTTATAGCTTATAGCTAATGTGGAAAGTGCACCATAATCACATGCCGTACAATGAATAATTTGAAATAATTGTTACAACGATATTTGTTTAAAACGAATTCAAATACAAGTTACTCGATTATACTTATGATGTTTAGAATATAATATATAGATATTATAGAAGATAAATGTTGTAATGTGCAATAACTATGTTCAATAGAAGTTGATTGGTATATTAAGATATGGTATCCGATATGCCAGTCTATAATATTTGTATTGAATAAAAAACAATTTACATAATATGGTGATTAATAAATAATATTTGACAAGTAACATACAATATTTGTATAGACGCAAAAAACACTCATAATGCTCTCCGATATTACAAAAGTAAAAATAAATGTAAAGTCTCACTCTACTATAAATACTTGGAAATTCCGCCTATTCGGAAGTCTATCTTGGTGGTATTACGAGCAATTTCTAAAAGTTTCACGATTGATTAAAGGG
Source organism: Harpalus rufipes (assembly GCA_951394225.1). NCBI lineage: Eukaryota > Metazoa > Arthropoda > Insecta > Coleoptera > Carabidae > Harpalus > Harpalus rufipes. Next base: position 4,320,788 of record OX596283.1, read on the forward strand.
GATATCCAATTATATGCTCAATGAAGACTCACTTAAGCTATAAATAAATCGGCGGCTTCTTATAGTAACCTTTATAAACACTCCGTTCTTAAATGAAGCATACAAGATATAAATAGCTCACAGAGAACAAGACGCGATTATATGGGTCACTAGAATATGAATTATTGATTATAAAATATTACAAATAAAGTAGATAAAAGGATACTTAGTATAGATAATAAAAAGTGACATTTTTTTAATTTCCGCGTTATTCTTTTCGATTGATTTTTTATCACGTTGGTACTAAGGTAGTAAAGGGTATGGCAGGTTTCACTGATATTAAACTCGCAGTTTGTGCTTGACAACTACATGCTGACAAAACATTTTTATTTAAAAATGACGAAACAAAGAACCTATATTAGATTTTATGTTAAAAATGGTTATAAGGTGCAGTGAAATGGTGCAAATGTTGGAGAACGCCTTTGGCGAGGAAGCTATTTTGAATCCAAAGGTGTATGAATGGTACAAATGCATGCAAAAGTACCATGATGACAAGAGCGGAGTTAATTTAAAAATGATGGAACAATGAATCTGCATTAGATTTTGTGTTCAAAATGGTAGACTTACAAAATGCAATGAAGTGGTGCAAAAGTTGGAGAAGGCTTTTGGCGACGAAGCTACGTCGTATAAATGGTAAAAACTATGCTTCATGTAAATGTCAAAGGAAAACTTTAAAATTAAAGTTATCCGGATATCCGGAATAAGGAATACAACTTGATATCCTGTAAATTCGCATACATTTTAAGGACAATAATTGAAATGCTATAGAAAGAGTATTAACAACATCTTCACAGAATTCATAATTCCGGCATCTAGTATGTGCGTGTCCAAAAAACCTCTGGCTGGGTAGGCTTGGCGTGTCCAGGATTCAGTACTACGCGATAGTCAGCTCGACCAGACTGTCAAGTCAAATCAAAGTACAAACATTTTAAGAGGACCGTGGTGAAATGTAAAACGACTAGAGCCGGCCGATTTTTAACTCCGCCAATCTACATACAAGGGAGGTAATGTTTTCGGTCCAAAAATTCGGTAGTGAGTTTTCAGTGAATAAGCACGAATTAGGGTCCCCCGTTTTTAATGAAAACTATATTTAAATATAATCCATTACTATTATATTTTAGTAATTAGCACTTTTATATCAATGTGAAAAACATATTAAATAACCGGAAATGATACTTTACTTGAAGCTCTGAACAGATTTTCGTGAAAACATATATTGATATAATCCAAAACTTCTCAAATTTGGTATTTAAAACTCGTATATGATTGATTAGATTTTGATTACATGATAAACCGGAAGTGTTTCTTTACTTGAACAATTTTTAATGAAAAACTATATTAAAATATAATTCAAAACTTTTCAAATGTGGTATTTGAGACTTTCATATTAATGAGTACGACTTAGATATTTGTTAAAATTGTTAAACCGGACGTGATACTTTACTAGAAGTTCTGAACAGATTTCCTTGAAAAAAAATATATTAAAATATGATCTAAAACTTCTCAAATTTGGTATTTAAAACTCGTATATGATTGCAAACAACATATTAGATTTTGACTATACATATATATGATAAACCGAATGAGGTACTTACCTTGGAGCTCTTAGATTTTCGAGGAAAAACAATATAATCCAAAATTTCATAATACAGACTTTTCTATTTCTTGAAACAACAAATTAGATTTTTTTAGAAACGATCAACCGGAAGTGATACTTTATTTCATTGCTATTTCAAACATGAAATTGGCGGGAGGTCAGGTGCTGGCTACATCAGATTTTTTATTTAAAAATGAAGTGGTGCAAATATTGGAGACGTCTTTGCCAAGGAAACTATGTCAAAACCAAGGACTTATGAGTGGTACAAAGATTTTCAAGAGGACTGTGAAAACGTGGAAAATGACAAAAAAAAACTGGGCGTTGTAGCACATCAACCACAAATGAAAATATGGCAGAATTGAACAAATTGTACTTAATAATCGGCGAACCATTTTAAGGGAGATTGCTGAAATATTTGACATTTAATTTTTTTGAAGAGGAAGAGGACATTGTTAAAATCGCTGAAGAAGTTGAAGGCTATATCACAACATGCGTTCCATAAAAATTTTGCAGATAGGAAACAACGTTGGCATAAGTGTATTATATCTAAGAGGTCAATATTTTGAAAGGGACAATATTAACATATTAATAAATATATTAATAATTTTTGAAAAAACTTCGTAAAAAAAATATTGTTGTAATTCGTGTGTTAATTTTTATAAATAAATAGAAAAAATTCTCATTGTTTTCCAGTATTTTCTTTGTTATTGAAAATATTTTTCCTCCAAGTTGAAAGTACTTCCAGGAATGTTGTTATGTACAATAAACTCACAATAAAACATTAATTAAAATTTAACAATGTTGTTCTACAAGTATTAATTTTTCCGCAAAAATTTCTAACATTAACTGCACACGAATACAAAAATATTTTCTAATTTATCATACACAGTGAATCATACGTTATTGAATAATGTATTGGATATTTTATAAACATATTCGTTGACTTATTTTCAGACTGTATAAGATTAAAGACTACTTAAAATACGTACCGAAAATATAAATATGTTTTCGCTATATGCATTACACTATTAACATTAACAGGTACAAGTTAATTAACCAACTATCTAAAATTGATGTTGGGAATTGTTTAAATTCTTCTGTTATCAGAGTAAATCCCTATATGCGACTTAAATATGACTCACTTATGTAAATATATTTATAAATTCCTTGCATACTTATGAGTTTGAACGTAATTAGTACCAAGTGTCAATCTAATGCCTCAACAAAGGATCAAAAAGCGACTTACATCCATTTTTGGGAACGACAGTTTTACGTAATGTATGACAATGACGATGTATGAACTCCTCTTCAATATATTCACACAATTTGCAAATTTAAACTTTTATAGAATAACCCATAAGTCGTTCTACTATTTAAAACATTAATCATTATTTCGGTTTTTTAAATTCTTGTCTTGAATTTTGAAAATTTCTTCCCTGGATTTTACCTTCCGTCACCTTTAGGTGAGGAAAATATTGTCTGGTCAAAAAATTCGATTTTGAGTTTTTAATGAATAAGCACGTTTTACGGTCCCTAGAATACGAATTTACTATTTTTACTATGATGTCTGTATGTGTGTGTATGTGTGTACGTGTGCGTGTGTGTGTGATGACCGTTTTGATCACGATACTAAAATTCCAAAAAATTACATTTTTTCGTATTCCTGATTCTTACATCCAAATGAAGACTAGATTAGGTTACAATTGATCAACCGGAAGTACCTTAATTTGAAGCTATTTTTCTTTAAAAAAAAACTGAGTCAAATGACATTTTATGTTATAAATATTATGCAATATTATATTCTCTATACGATTTGATGACATTATTTTCTTCATATTCAATGAATTTAGAGATAAAAAATTATAAAAAAATAATTTTCCTAAATCTTACAATCTTTGCTACGTCACCATGGAAAGTTTTAATTATTCAATATTACTAACTGACAGATGTCAGTGTCAAGTACAATTTACACAATATGTTTGTGAAATAATTTTACAGAAAATACAAGAAACTTTCTGTGTGGAATTTATATAAAATACATAGAAATGACGGACGGTATTCTGCTGTGAATAAGCATACACACTACCGGGTGACTATTAAAAAGTAAATCCTATTCAAACCTCTACTCGTATATTGAGATATCGATTTTAAATTTTTATTTCTGACAGACAAAGGGTTGAAAAGTAATCCTAGGAAATTTAAAACATTACTTTTCATTTTTCATATGTACTATTTCGCGTTGACAATTTTGTAATGAGCTTAAAACGAAGTAGGCTATTTTTGTAACAAATGTAAATGCCAGAAACACTTCGAGTTAGTTGTAACATGCCTTAAATTTGCTATAAGTTTGGTAAAATGATCTTGAGATTTCTTCTAATAATGGCACTTCAGCAAAAATCGTGCGATAAAGCGACTATTAGAAACTGGGTCAATTTTCAAAAAACCTGGGACAGTTCGTGTCCAATTGCGAATTTTCGTCATTTGTGACAGATACTGACCTTCCACTTTAACTAGAAAGTGACCATCTCCTTTGGACAGAACTTGGCTGGAAATGTCACTGACAGTTACATTTGTTTCAATAATAGCCTATTTCGTTTTAAGCTGATTATACAATTATTCACGTGTAGTGCTATATTTAAATGGTAAATTTAGAAAATCGCTATTCACTTGTTTTTCTATATAAATGCTTTAAATTTGCTATAAATACTTTTCAATCATTTGTCTGCAAAAGATAAAAATTTAAAATCGATATCTATATGTATTCCAGAGTTATGGAGTTTCAAACCGGATTCGTTTTTTAATAATCACCCGGTTTTTTGAGATATAGTCTGAAAAAAAAGACTGTCGGCTTAGCAATAAAACTATAAACATTGTAATTGTGACAAGGCGGCACATAACTGCTTGCTTTTACACTGAATGCCAACGTGCTATTATGCGTGCCTTCTGTCGAAATGAAGACATGCATTGAAAATAATCTTACTGCTCCGTTAACATACATGCTATTTTAGTTTGAAATAATAATAATAAATTATTTCAAACAAAAATAACATTTATTGTCCCTGATCTCATATTTTTATCGTAGAAGGCGTCGTCTAAGCCCTATCTAGTTTATTTAGAATTCCCAATCCGTAAAAAGAACCTCATAAAAATGTCAATTCCTTCCACATTTGGGGAATGTATAAAAGATCAAGTAGCTTCCGAAATGTTATCTCCTTTGTTTTGACATCCCAACGCTTGATTTATTTGAAGATGCAACTTGAATATTTAATTCGTTGGCCAACTTTCCTACGTGTGTTTTGACAGTAATGAAGTCTTCTGTTTGGTTAACTGATTATGTTTTTAAGAAAGAAAACATTCATTTCGACAGCAATTGTCTTCTGGCTGTGGCTACCCACGTTGATTCGCGGATGTTTTGTGTGGTCTCGTAGGTGTCTAATAAAATTCGCCAGACGATAAAAAAATCATTAATTTATTGAGTATAAGACACATGGTTCATATGTTTTAGAATTTTATTTTAAATATGCTCAATGTAGTTCCCTTTAACAATCATTCTTTCCTTAACTTAAACTACTTACTATAACTGATTTCTACATACTCGACATTTGTCTTTACATATTTCAAAATAGAAATAAATTCAAACTTAACTTAGACATCCATAATTATCATACTAGAAACAATAATAATTTCCGTATACCTAAATCTAGATGTAAAATAATTAAAGACTCTCCTGATAGGATTGGTTTATCACTTTTTAATAAACTACCAGAGGACATCAAAAACTCGAAATCTGACAAACAATTTAAAACAAACCTAAAACAATTTTTGTACATAAATAACTTTTACAATGTAAATGAATTTTTGTACTAGTTAAGAAAATGACGTCTTCTATACACTGTAATATGTGTCTACAGAAATAAAAGATTTATTATTATTATTATTATTATTATTCATCTTATTAAAAGCTCACAACTAATCTCCTTTTGGAATGCTTTCGTAATTATTTCTGGGAGACTTAGAAACAGAAAAAGCTGGCAAATTAATTACTGGTGACTTAAAAAATAAAAATAGCCACTTCTTAAAAGCTCTCAATTAGTTAAAAACAATTAGTTCTTAAAAGCTCTCTATACTAATCTTCTTTTGGAATGCTTTCAAACTAATTTCTGAGAGACTTAAAACTGTCAAAGCAGTCAAATGAATTTCTGGTAACTTCAGGTGTGGTCATTATGTTCTGTGATTTCTTTCATACACACAAAGCTAAGCTTAGACTCAGCGTAGGTAGCCGTGTAAAATTTTAAGAAAAATATTTTGAAAACGCGAATTTTAACATTACTGTTATTGGAGTGCCAACTTTGTGCAGGAAATATGCACTTATTTATGTAAAAAAGTTCCCATGTAATAAACGAGATTCTAAAAGCTTGGAGTATCTAGATTTTAGTGATTCCAAACAATTTATGGGTAACCGTGTAAATATTAATAGTTATTTAACTATCAAGTGTGTTAATGAGGGCGATTAATGACCGAGACATTTAATTGTTGAGATCATTAATTGCCAATTAACACACGTGTTAGTTACAATATTTTTTCGTTGACCGTATCTTACTTAAATGGAAAATCTAATTTTATTCTGACAATTTTTTTTAGGTTAATAATGGTTGACCGAACGTCAAATTTTACGTCAGAAAATCAATAAGTTTTGTCATCAATTGTTTTCAGTGGGTGCGTTCAGTTTACTTAATGCTAGACAACACGGTTTTTTGTTATTTGAGGAATTTTATTCTTTCAAATTCATTTTTAAGGTATGCAACTTGAATATACCTAGTTAACAAGTGTCAAAAGCATGACTTTTAATTCTGTCTACCTTTTTTGCTACAACTTAGCGTTAGCAATACATGCTGTGTTCCATGTGGTGAACGCACCCAATAAATCGTTTATTAATAAAAAAAAATCATGCATTAATAGGGGTCATTAATGAATAATTTTCGATACATTAAGATAGCCTATTAATAAACAGTCGACGGAAAAGATATTTAACCTACAATTGATATTTTTAAGCAAGCGACGTTGCAACTTTTTGCTAGGCAGTAGAGGATATTCGATTTGTATAGTATAGCAGCCGGCGTCCAGCGACGATGTAAATGCGACGTTGCCAAATTGTGGTGCCCTACTACTCAAACAGTACACTTTCTTATTAAATTTTGCCTTTTATTTAATAATTAAAAATAATGCTCACTCATGATTATAATTTAATGTTAAATTAAAAAAATATTTTATAACTATTTATATTTTTATTTAGAAATTATCTATGTTTGAGTGTAAACAAAGCTGAGTATGTATTAATCAATTAAAAAACAGATAGTACACTCCGTTTCATGGAAAGAAATTCACCTACTACGTCGTAGTTTTTGATAACATTTATCTCGTCTGCATCAGACTTTATCTTATCATAATTTTGGTGCACCGAATGAAAATAATTGTAAACAAGAAATTTGTGCACCTATATGTACATATTATCGTATTTCGAAACATTATAGTATGGTAATAACAACAGAAATTAAAATACTATTTCAATAGTAAATTTCTTATCAGAACGCAAAGCATTGGGCAAGCATGGCATTCTGTACGAAAAGCTTGGAACCAATTTCTTATCAAGCGGCACACAATAAAACTCAATACGATTAATTGCGAGGTTTAATTAGTAAACAGTGATTGGGGTTAAGATTACAGGACATTGACATTTTAACCCTACAGGTATACAGGGCCGTAGCACGATAAATCAAACACAAATAGTACCAGATTCAAACACATTAGCTTTCAATATTTATATTTTGATGTAAAAGTTCAAAAAATAAAGTGCCATTTTCATATATCACCCATTTCTGGGTGTGCTAATCTGATTTGCACGCAGTTATCAATAATGATGGCATATTTGTAACGTGTAGGCGTTTACCAGGCGTCACCTCACGGACACTCATTCATGACGTACCACAGTGCCATTTAAAATTCGAAATAATTTTGACGTCAATCGGGATCGAACCCTCGTCCCCAGATTCGCGACCAAACGCTCAGGCACACGGTTTAAATTCTTTATGCAATACTACACAATCATTGGATTATGGACGACCAATATAGGAATCCGTATCGATAATGTAACCAACAGAAACTTTCCACAACCACAAGATATTTCCGGCTGTTTTCCGACTTATTTTATTGTCGATTTTAAAAGATAACAGATGTTTTTTGCGATTTTTACACGATATTTGTAAAACTGAATATTTAAATTATTGTATTTATGTGTATCTGATTTTGTTTAAGAATCTATATGATCTTTGATCTTACCTACCCTAAAGAAGGTTAAAGTGTATACAAACGTCTGTTTTGTAAGAAGACTGAAAAATTGACAATAAGTACTGAAAAAATATAATGAAAATTTCCAATTGTAAATGCAAATCTTTCGAGAACGAAAAGAGATATCAACCTGCGACAAATTTTTGGGAATTTTTTTTTTCGACCCATTTTTAGGTCCGGTCCACTCTCATACACAAAAATGGGTGGACGCCACACCCTCAAAGACAACCAAAAAATTCCTTGTGCCCAAAAACAAAAGTAGATAAACAAAATTTCATCAAAATATTTCTACGGATACAATTTGTATTAGAGATTATCAAAAATGGCCAAAAATCAAAATTTTTCTGGATGTTCAGAGGTTTTCAGTATTTTGTATATAAAAATTGAACCAGTTTTTCAATAATTATGAAAGTAAAATCCAATGGTGAAGTCGTCAAGGGGGTATGTCAACTTCAAAGAGATATCAACATTCATTTGGAATCTGCATAATTTAAATAATATAAAAATGTTATTTTTGGATTTTTGTCGGAAAATTATTCAGATTGTTACGACAGCAATTTATCGAGTGACATTGACAAAAAAATCACGAGCTGTCAAGCGAGTGATTTTTGATTTTTGCCAGCACAAAATTTAACCAAAAATGGTATTCGGATGACAATTTCTAGAATAACAATCAGGTAATAATTTAGTTTTTTTTTCTTGACAAAAATCTAATTTTTATTGTGTTTCGAGGTGTTATATTTTTTAAGATTTCTTTTTCAATATTCTGAACAGATTCCTGTCCGAATCGACTTATTTTTAATAAAAACTGAAAACCCTGATATATAAACAATATGCTTCTAAGCATTTTTAAAACGTCAAAAAAAATCGCTTATTAAAACTCAATTACTTGTAAAAATACAGCATCTTATTGGCTTAAAGGATGCGAAAAATTTTTTGTACCGGTGTTTTGTCGAAATATAAAACTTAGTAACTAGGTAGAATCCTGAATTTGGGTTGGTTTATAAATTTATGAGTGAAATAGTCACAAAAAAATCAATTTTTTCCTGAAATAATTTTTACTCTTTTGATGTATAGAATTGTTCCTAAATTAGAAGCTAACTGTTAATAGTTCTCTCAGTAAACCTGCGTATTTCTTATTGTACATTTGTGTCTCTGTTTCCGTGAAAGTTAAGGTCTCTCTATTCTATAGGAAGCACTTACATCTACTAGTACGAGGTTATTTAGCATACTACAATTATTCACTTGGGTGGAATGATTTATCGACATCGTTTATTTATTCTGTATTAAGTCTAATTACTTTACAGGTAATTGGTTTTGCTGTAAGTAAGACAGGCCTTTATTAAAACCCACACAAACCATACATAGTATGTATGGAATTCTTCCTTGTGTCCAAATTCAAAACATTATGCGATATCAAAGGCTCACGTGTTTCGGATAATCAACAGTCCTTGGAGTAGATCTATTTAATTTAATAATCTTCTGTTTATTTATGTTTACATTAGTGATAGTACTTATATACTTATACCTGGTGATTAAATAGTGTGATGCATTTTATTTACAAACATATAAATGAGACTCTCCCAAATTTTTATAAACCGACGTGTAAAACGATAATTTACTGCGTGGACCTCATAGTAATTAAAATGAATATTTATCAAATAGCCAACATCAACATAGTTCAGTATACATTTACCACAGTATACAGTAGCGACACTTCGCTCATTTTCGTTCCAAGCTCTTCGGGTTGAAGGGGGAAGTAATGAGGAGCGGGCAAATTCATAGTTTTGATAATAATAATCATATATTTGTTAGGATCTTATAAATAATATATTTTAATATTATCTGCAAGTCTCATAAATAAAAGTAAAATCATTCTATTATAAATTTAAAATACATTGCCTAGTAAACTATGTAATAAATAGCTTTATTTATTATAAATATGAACAGTAACATTTTTATATCATATATTTTCATTTTGGTACTAAATATTTATTTTTTGAAATAAAATTCTGTACTTGTTACTTCCTTACTCATGCACAGAAAAGTGAGAAACCGAATGAAACACAAATATAGAACTCGTAAAAGTGTTGAGTTGTCATTTTTCAAGACAGATATTTAATAATTCATCAATATGAGTTCCAAAAAGTATATTGATAAATATGCGATATAAAAATGTAAAAATATGAGAAATATATCAAAAGTATCATTTTTCTCGTTTCCTAGAAACTTAAAAAGGTATGTAGTATATTCATATTATTATAAATTTATAATTATAATAAAAAAATATATATTTATAATTATTCTTTGTTTAGTACAATGGATTTGATGAATAACGTTTATATAAATATTTGTTACTTCGTTATTAATTCAATCTAAGATAAGTACTTCAATATTTGCTCTACCTACATTTTTTATACATATTTAAAGTCAATCAGTAGTATAGGAAATGCTCCCAGTAGCAAATTAAAATTTAATAACAAATAAAAAATCTGATGTGACCAACACTACCGCCATTTACCTATTTGGTCTTGTTGCCGCGTGCCTGATGTCTGGTCGCGAATCTGGGGAATCCGATTCGATCTCGATCAACGCCAAATAATTCGAATTTTAAATGGCATAAAATTAACCCTTGTGGTAAACACCCGCACAATACAAATATGTCGTCATCATTACCGAAATGTGTGTATAAATCAGATTAGCACGTCCAGCCATGGATAATATGCCGTGATAATATATTTATTTGTTTCTTTATTTAAATACATACCTGCATATTTACTAATGCTAGCAATTATGTATTTTAAGTTCCTTTCCATAAAACTATTGTTCTATTTACAATTTTCCTTTTAAAACGTTACTATTATTAATTTTAAATGATTATTTTTTTGACAGTGACATTTATCTGTCAGTTACATACATTTGAGTTGAACTATGTAACCACGGAGATTTGTTTAAAGCATAAGTTCCGAGATATAATTTTTATATTACTTTATAAATTTATCCATAAAATATATAGAAAAAGTATTAAAACAAACTTGTAGAAAATGGAATAATCTTTAATTTTTATAACAACAAATTGCGAAAAAATTACATTTAAAGGTATTTTTTGAAGAAAAACTATCTTGAGCTACAAGTAAACTGCCATTTCCGGTTATCCAATCGCCACCAAAATCTAATGGCTTCTTTCCATATTAGAATAAGATAGAAATACATGGTTTCAAAACTTTCTGAATGATTAGTATTTGAGTTAGAGCGTAAAGAGGATCCACACACACACATACATACATACACATACACACAGACATCATCGTGTTAAAACGTGGTCATTTACCAAAATCTCGATATGCGATTTTTTGCACGAGCCCTATACCTCCCTTACCAAGGGTAGCGGGAGGTAAAAATTAACGAATATTATTTTTTTAACATACATTTTTTACAAATTTATATTTTTCTTTTATTCATTTTTATCAAACCAAAATTTGTCATTTGATATTAAATAACTAATATTAAATGCAACTTAGAAGGTTAGATCAAAGGTCCGACAAGAGTGTCGCTACTGGATGTATTCTCTATACTGTACATTTACCTTATTCAGCGTTGTGTTTAAGGAAATAATATATTACTTGAAGAAGGTATAAGTGTAAATCAAAACGTCGAAAGTGTAAACTTCGACTCGTCTGTTCAAAATTAGGGTTCACCCATGCTTTTGGGAGCAATTATGTTTGTTTAAAAGGTGCAATATTATGGTATGTGTGTCAAAAAGTGCGTGTAAAGCTGTGAAAAAGCAGTGGGTTTCGCGACCACCACAGTCGCTGTAGAGTTCCCATGTAAAGGGCGTGGACCAATGTAAATGCAGTGGACAAATAAGAAGAAAATATGTCCGCGACACTCCTTTTTTAATTACAACATGCTGCCAAACCAATTATCATTAATTTGCACAGAATTACACCTTAATATTTAGCCAACATCTCAGCTCAGTGCGTTTTAATTCAATTACAAAGGATAACACTAACACGACCACTGTAATGAGATGCTAAACGCTGCAGCCTGCAGCCGGCCTTGAACCCAGCCATGATAATTGTCTTCATTTGCTACTATCCGACAGATACCACGCGAATTTGCACATACGAGAAGTCATCACACAGCTAATTGATTAGTCTTATTGCTTTATTAAAATACAATAATAACATACGCGATAACACCACAGAAATAAACATAGCCGATTAGGCTTCTTACTATCATTTTATACATTCTATTTCTTAACTGGTGTACCCAATATAGTAGTAGTTGCTCGTAGGTCAAGAATCGAAACAATAAATGTAAGATTTTAAGATGAAACAGTCAAAATGTGGCATCAAGTGTCTGTACCGTTATATACAATTGAACTTATGAAATAATATTTAAATATAGTCAAATTATTCGAACAAATAAACTTTGTTGAATTCTGTACCAACGATTATAATTGAAAGTGGTCGTAATAATTTTTAAATATAGTTTTACATGGGAAATCAGTTTTTCCGTGCGCATTGCTCCCCTAATTATTTTAGACAAAAAAATTCAAATGGATGTTGTAAAGCAAAAATTTCTACAACCGAATCAATAAAAAATATCATTTTGGCTACTTCATAACTGCAGAAATAAAATTTGAAATTTCACGGAATTACAATTTAATAGAATTAGCCATGGAATTAGAAATCAGAGACGAACAAAAGTGTAACGTTTTATTACGTCAGTGTCAGAATAATGATTGTCAAAATAAATATTTTACGTAGTAAATATTAATTTGCACTAATATAATCTCGAATTTGCCGTAAACTATGGCCATCAGAAGAATTATTCATTTTTGAAAATAATTAACTCTAATATCGATTTATTATCACAATTTGTCAAAATAAATACTAATAATTTGACGTATAAAACGTTACGCTTAAACCAGTAAATAGAATAATCGAACTAAGTCAAAATAATATTTAAACGTACTCAATTTATTTGAGATATATAAACTTGGTCAAATTGTAACATCAATTACTCTTAATTGAAATCATCAAATTGGTATCAGATCACTACCGGTAAATATAATTAAACTTAGTCGAAACAATTATTTCAGACAAACCGATGTAACAACTTGTTTATTTGTTCAAATAATTTGAATACGTTTAAAAATTATTTCAACTAAGTTTAACTATAACGGTAGATAAAATGATGACAATTTGACAAACTCAATTTAACTAGATATATTTAAAAATTATTTTGACCAAGTTCAATGATATTTACTATATAGCAAAACTAATACCACAATTTGACCAAGATTATTTAGCTCAAAAATTTAACTATGTAATTGATGCCACCCTTGCGCCACAATTTTAGCAATATATTATACATAAATTACTTGATATAAAGATATAAACTTGGTTAAATTGTTCATCAATTAGTTTCTCAATCAGTAAATGTAATTAAACTGATTCGTCATAATTTTTAAACATAGTTAAATTAATTGGAGTTTTTTATGATAACATCAACACCTACTCCTTACGGTAGTGTTTGAAGACGCGTCAATATCGAGTGATATTGTTATGACAATAATAATTATCATACAAAGCGCCTCTCATGTTAATACCGTCTCAACTTTTCTGTTGTGTTTGTATTCTAATTGTGAGAAATAAATATTCGGCTTTTTTATTATTAAAAGTAGGCCAGTCGACAGCTGTACTACTTATCACGTTATTAGTAAATAAAATTCAAACTTCGTGATAAGACTATATGTATAATGAAATAGATATTTAATTGCCCAGTGCTGATTTCGCTTGGTAAATTTATAAACTGGTACACCCAGAAATGGGTAACAAGCCGTAATGATATATATTCACAAGTTTCCTACTTTCCGATGCAAATTTTATTTGCTGCAGTTGATAATTGAACGATAAAATAATTCCAAAAACATAAAATTATCCTTTAAGCAGCGAGGCAGAAATTAAAGTTCAGTATAATAAATAACCTCTATCGTAAAAAGACCGGTAGTAAGATAAAAAATAATTAGATCAATAAGTTTAGAGTGGTCGCGCGTTCGCTATAAAACTGTAATAAACTTCAGGTAGGGAACGTCGGCTTCGTTAAGAAGAAGAACTATAATATCTTCTTCCATTAGCCTCACCTCCAGGATAGTAATATCGAAATCAGAAAAAATTCTAAGAAATAAAATATTTTTCATCTTGTATATCAATTATATCATCGTCCAAGTGTCTGGGGTATACTCCTCGGGTTTCTCATAATACGTAGTGGTGTGCTGGAGTCTGGAAAGGTCGATTACTCCATAAGAGTAGTATGGAGCATGCTGGAATGTGCACAACAACGATTAACGCGTGCAGCAGTCGAATTGCTGTCGTACCAACAGCCATTGTCGCATAACAGGTTGCAAAAGAACAACCAGACGTTTAACGACAAATACTCATAACCGAACAGTTCTTACTTTAGACAAAATGCGGGGAGTTAGACAATTGATGACCGCTATTTCCAGGGTGACTGCGATGAAAACCATGTCGAGATGTGCCAATTTGCTTCTATTGGCTGATTTCTATCGCCTTCTTAAAATCCAAAACCTATTTTCCATATGAATGCAGATCAACGTCATCAGAAAATTGCCATAGAATGGATACCACACAGAGGGAAGCGGAACTTGACTTACAAGATCTACGAGCTCTCAAAATTGAATGGGATGATGTAGACATCGCTGCAGACAGGACATTTTGGCGGTCTCTTGCTGCCCAATGTGCTACAAAGCGCAGGAGGAACTAAGTCCAAGTCTAAGCCCAATAGGGTCATTAAATTTTGATTCCCTCTAAAAACTACATAAAGTTATGTAAACATACACTATAAATAAGTAAATCGTGGTTATAACCTTCAATTTTTTTTATCAGCTCTGTTAAAATTTGTTTAGCCTACTTTATTGTAGAGTTCTATACCCATATTGCTAGGCAACCCCTACATAGGCATTTGCAACTCGTGGGGTGGAAGTGTTTCCTGTCATTTCCAACCCAAGAGATTATCATTGCAGTTCAGAATGACGTATTTCCCAACCCCTTAAAGGTTAGGAATTGGCATATTACTATAATGTGAATAAAATATGTTACAGTAATGCTTAATGCATATGCCTAATTTTTTTATTCTGCGCTAAATGCTTTATTATAATCAACAGAAGAATATTACAAGTATTGCTTGCAATATAGTAACGCTAGAAACACTATGTAATAAATATTTTATTTTCCATTGTATGTAATTTTCGCAATAAAATTTTACTTACGTTTTTAGGTGTTAGTTTCATAAAATGCTAATGAATAATAATTATACATCACTGGTTAGCTTGAAATACTAGTAATATTAGTTATAAAATTACAAATACTGATTACAATAAAAAATAATTGTTAATTTTCCATTATTGAGTAAAAATTCTGTATTCATTAACATGTCAGTTGGTCGATAGGTTAGTTTTTGGACTGAAAATAATATATACTCGTATTACTTACTACATATATTTTTTATAATAATATGATCCTTTCGCTCATTCGCTCCTCACGAGAAGCATAGGGCCTCAACGAAACTTCGCCATCGGGTTCGGTTCGAGCTTAGAGGTTTTATTTCTCTCCAGGATTTTCCTTCCTCCTTTTTATACTTTTTACTTTATTATATATAAACAATTGTAATTTGAATAAATTTTTGTATTTGTAACCGTAGCCCCTGAAGAAGACTCATGTGGAGTTGAAACTAGTTGGGTTTGAATAAAAGTTTGACTGAAATCCAGTAAATCGTAATCCTTCATCATCCATCCCAGTCAAGTAATTTACCAGATCATATATATATATGAATAGCTTAGTAATAGAAGGTAGAAGAAACGGAAGAAGCCCAAATATAAGATGGAAAGGCTGTATTGCAGAAGAAGAGAAAAGGAACTGAATGAGGACAACACGCATAACAGAAATGAGTGGAAGAAGAAAATAAAAAATAGTGACCCCTAACGAATGAGAAAAGCTAATAAAGAAGATGTCAGTGTCAAGTACAATTTGCATAGTTTGTTTATGAAATAATTTTACTGGAAATATAGAATCTTTTGCAAGAAAATTTATGTATGGAATTTGTACATAATACACGGAAGGTAATGTGCTGGGCACATACTTTTTTATACTTACTTTCATTTGAGACCATTTTTGAAATTTGTGAAATGACCCTGTTGTCCAAATCTATTTACAATTTTGGAGAGAAATATTGTGTTGGCCTCAACAGATTTTTCTACTGATATAATTGTTTGTCTACTATAAAATATGTATACACCTTGTCAGAGTTCACCGTGGCAAATAAATTAGTAAAAATTTTCATCGCCTCTGGGCAGTGAAGTCAGTACGCAATAAAACCATGTAACCATGGTTACTACACACGTAGACCTTCATCTATTTGGGCGTCATGATGAGTGTGTAAAGGCATCCAGATGGTGACGTCACCAACTCACCGATCGGCTACTGTTTATTTATTTATGCATAGCTACCTATTGTTCATATGCAATGACAAGCCGGCAATCATAAGATTTTTTTATGAGTTGTGTAAAAATATATCTAAGTATGTGTAGACTAATGGTTCTTTTTTTATGGCGCTTAGTATTTGGTTAAATGTTTTTCAAATATTTGGCAAACATATTAGACTTGTTGAGATCATACTACATAGAAAAAACGTGTAAAAATTTACATAATTTGCAAGGAATGTTGAATGTATTACTTATTTTCAGGATGTCTGCTTATTATATCAAATATTTTAAGTTGTATTATCTCTGACACATGGGCACACTTAACAATTCAAATAATTTACCAATGAATCATTCTAAAACATATTTTATGATTATTTTACTGTTGCTGCTGGCCGAACCACTCTGACACAGCTATGGTTATTGTTAATATCAGGTTATTGGCCAAGCAAGCTTCCACAATATAAAAAAAAACAAATGGGTTATGTGACCATAATCGAATATCAATATATTTCATAAAATATAAAAAAATAACCACTATAGCATCTCATTATAATAATAAAAACTAAACATTAGTTTGTAATAATATTGTCATTAGCATTTTAATGTTTTAGAGAAGGGATGTGTAACGCCATCATGGTAGGATCGTGAAAGAAGACAGATAGAGTGTCGTGATATGTTGTGGTAGGTTATGACATGGCTATAACTATCTCTTTCCATTCCAGTCTATCATCTTCCACAATCGTACCATGGTAACGTCACATATTCCCTCCCAAATTTTTAATAATTATTTTCTCATAAACTACGAATAATTAATCTATATAAAAATACGGGTATTTTTTATCTAGTATCATATATGTAAAAATCAAAACTTGGTCACATACCCCATTATATATCTATTGTTATTGATTCGTTTGTTAAATAATTTTACCACATAAATGGCACTTAGATCCATATAAATTTAAATGTTGTATTATGATTTTTATTTAACTACATACAGTTTGGCCCACATTCAGGAAATCATGGAAAAATTTGGGTAAAACACTTTTGTTGAATAATTTGAAAACATAAAAATGGCACTTAGATCCTTTAAAATTTAAATGTTTCAATTACAATATTTTTATTTAACTATACAGGATTGTTGGCCACGCTGTATATATTTAACATTATTTCAATACATTTAAAACAATTTTAAAGTAATAAAAATAATATTTTTATTTATTTTTGTTAAATCTTGCAAGTAGTAACATTTCAGGTTAAGAAATTTTTAGTTGGCGCTAGCAGCAATTGTTCATATGCATTGTTTTACACTGACAGTTCGCATACACGATTATTTGTCAGAACAAAATTATTGAAATTATTTATACATTTAGTGGTGTGTGAAAAAAAAGTATAAACATCTTTTATTTAATAGGTATAGATCATTTTTTTAAATAATAATATTACCAGTTATGCATTTATCATTTTATAAACATTAAACTATATGCTGTATATAACACACACAATTATTGTTGGATACTTGAAGAACATATTGTTTTATTTGATATATTTGAATTTAAAAGTTTAAAATAAATGTTAAAATTTTTGTTTTTAATGATATATTTCCAAATTATAAAAAAAATGTATACACATGATGTTCATAAATTCATACACGTATATCTCAAAAAAATATCTTGAGTGTTCTTGCTAGTAAAATGAAATATATTAAAAACAGTTGTTTTTTTGTAATTTTTCAGTGTCCTCCATCCAAACATCGCTCAGATTTCCGCTCTTCTATAAATGGTAAGTAAATGAAATATTTCTTAAGCCTCACGATTTTTTATATAAACAATGCTTTATAATATTCTATACACGCAATTATGTAACAAAGTACACACTATTGTTGAAAAACATTATGACACACTCGATTAAATATAAAGCCCAGTCTACACTGTAGAAAAGCTGGGTTTGCTCTTATCAAACAAATGAACTGATAAGAAAGTGCGTTCAACTTTCTCAAGAATCTGATTACCTAGGCAACGGTGAGAAATATTTTATCGAGTCTAGAAAGATTTTATTGTGCACTCTCCACGGCAGTTAGTAGTGCTCGTTATAAGCAATATAATTGAGGAGCTCTTAGCGAAAACAAACTTTTTTACCTTTCGTTAAGAAAGGTATTGGCTTCATGCTAAAATTCACATATATAGTTTTAAAGTTCCTAGAATCCGATTTTATAATTTTTCGAAGATGAAGTGTGTATGTGTGTGTGCGTGCGTGTCTATGTGTGTGTGTGTGTGTGTGTGGATGTTGGATAAAAGCTGAAAAAGTAGTAAGTACTTAAAAAATTAATACAATACAAAATATAATATAAATCAAAATACAGATGTTTTACAAATATAATACAGGTATCATTCATTTGATAAAGAATCTTAACAATATTTTAAGTACTAAAAGTACTAAAAAATATGTCAGTGTTAGCGAAAATCAAGTTATAATTATTGCACATTATGTGTATGTGTGATTTAGATAACGCGTTTGTACGCGCACATTATAAATAGAAAACAAAATTTAATCTAGAGCTAATTCACGAGCTATAAAAGTTAGAGAGAAGATACGGGCAATCAATTTTATGAAGAATAATAATAGATATACTTTGTCGTCTATTTTTTAGAGAAGTATGTAAATCAAACATTTCACCGGAGTCACTATCTTGAGGAGAATACTGATTCGTTATTTTGTATATTAAATATTTAACAAATCTTTTCTTAATAAACAACTCCATGGAAACCATTTGAGATATTTAAATGTTTGTAATTGACAGAAAAATGCAAAATGTCGATGTCAAAAATACAATGTAGTGTATGTGTATATATGTAATACCTATTGGGCGGTAGTGCAAGCTCGGTTTTAAAACTGACATTACCCAAGACTTTTTCTAGGAAGTATACATTTAACATTTCTTATTGTATTATTAATTATTTAAAATTATAGGTATTACAGGAACACTTTAGAAATATCGCTAATCCTGTCAATAAATTGGAAGAATCTCGAACATAGAAGAAACCTACGAAAAAAAAACCTTATGCTATGAATTTAAAATTACAAAAAAAATTGTTTATACCGAATTAGATTTTTTTGTGTGTACAAGAAATGTTAATTGTGACAATGGAGATGGCGAGATGTATTGTGCTGGCCACAACAGATTTTTTGAATTTGGGATAAAAAAAAGAAAAAAACATTCCAGCTTCCTTATACCTATAGATTTTTGTAACTTTTAATACAGGATCTTCTTTAAATATTAATATTAAAATTTTTGTAGAAACGCTCAACTTTAAAATGTATTAACTTGTAGTGATACTTTTTGCGAAAAACAGTTACTATTCTTGAAAGTACATGTTGCTGCATGTAACTAATATTTCCAATATTTTGACTATGGTTGTTTTTACCAAGATCTGGCCACAAAAAAAAACTGTTATACCACTCTTTTATAGTAAAGCAAACAGCATGCTTCTTTATTATATAGAAATATTTATTTATTTTATTTATAGTTAATAAAAGATAGTGTGTGTGACAAATTACTAAATACGTTGGACGCATGGCTACGCACGCAAACTATTCTTCTGAACAATAAAACTCTATAAAAGTTTCAAAATAACTGTTTAAACACTACAAAAATGGATATCATTATAATTAAAAACTAAATATACACATACTCCGGAAAATAATAATTTACAATTAACTTTTTATTGTTAATTTGAAAACACCATCACCGGTACAGATATGTTGTCGTTGGTACGCATAGCAATAGGTAACAAAAAGCGTGATTATATTTATTTAAAAGTTACATTATGTTCGTAAATATTTGTCCGATTTTGAGTGACCATATAAAACTGAGTCAAATTGTAGTCAGCCGTTGAAGTATCGTATTGCAATGAATAATATAGGAACATATGTTCATATTTACGTATATTATTTGTTATTATTTTATATTAACAAAGAATGATGACACATATCGGAACTTGAATAAAAAATCTGTAAACATGCACTCAAAAATTGATTATACAAATAAACAAATGGATTCAAGAATTTATAGTAGTCAGTAAAGTAAAAGGGGAATAGCTCTAGCTTCCTTACTTTTATAGATTTCTGTAATTTAATTTATCTCATCAGGATCAAGTTTAAATATTAGAAAATTATTTATTAAATGTTAATAAATGGAAAAATAAACATTGATGATCAATTACATAATAATTAGACATTTTTATAGGACGTTTTTGTACCAACGCTCAAACTTTAAAATGTAATAACATTGAATAATGTTAGATTTTTAAGATCTTTAACAAGAATTTATTTAGATAAAGATACTCATCCAGATATCTATAAAACTAACATAATCATATATTATATTTTTTTAAATTATTGTAAATTGATAAAAGATATGATATAGTAATAAATGATAATGGCATTCATTTATTTATTTATGATATGTACGTAAAAAGAGGCGTATATACACATATACAATTTCATAAACATTTATATATTTTATCAGAATATTCCTTTCTTGTGTATAATCAGATAATTAAAGTATTTTTGTATCAACAATTAACGATGTCATTTTTTGTCGACGAAACTTTTCAATATTTACTAATAAATATTATTTCTGTATTTCCGTAAAAGAAAACCAATATTCTTGGACTCACTGGCGCCTATACTGAAGTGCTAACACAATAAATAAATATTATACTTCACAGAATACAGGCTGCTAATAGATAAAATAAAAATTATAATTTAATTCATACTCATATGAAAATTAATTCTTGAAAACATTAACTTTGTCCCTTATTGTTTTTTATGACAATAAACTTCGTCGAATTTTTTTAATATTCTTTAATAACTGTAAATATTTTTGTAACTAATTGTATTTGTCGGTGATCATAAAAGGAAAATATTTGTAATTTGTGTAGTACACGATTGGCTATTCAGCATAATTGTTATTTATTACTGTATTAACCGTACCGCCAAAATTGTGACTTAGAAATTTGGAAATACAAAAGTTGAAAATTTTGATGATGGCAGGAAAATTTCAAAAAATAACAACATATACCGGGTGTATAATTTTTTTTTATTATACAGAAAAAAACTATGGTCAAATTTCATTTTGCAATAGATACTGTCATATTAATTTTGGAATTAAAGTGTAAATACAAAAGATGTTCAGAATTAAAAAGAAGCGAATAACAAAAATGACAAATTAGAAAATTATGTTAAAACAACCCCTGTTTTTTTTTTCTTCTCTATATAGCGATTATCCATTTTATATACCGTTCGTCCATTCTAAATAGCGGTTATCTTTTCTAAATAGCGGTTATCCATTCTATGATGTCTCCTTTAAAACAACCAATGCTTTTTTGGGCGAACAAATAAACAATGTTATATACAATGTTTCAACGCGAGTAAACACCATTATGTAATCTTTGTGCATCCACCCCGTAACTGGGATTTCGATCCTGTGGGATGGATGGGATGTTAAATAAATAAATAAAATACAAAAATTAATAAGAAATAAGCGGCTAATTTATCAATAATAATAAACTGAAAATTCAACCAATGACTCTCAAACGGTAAAACAAAATTACATATTTTTAAATGGTAACCTATATAATTTTTAGTCCAATAGATATAGATTATTTTCTAATTTCAGCAACATAAATATTTTATAGGGTTGTATAACAATTATTTCGAGAAAAATGGTATTAAAAATTAGATTTAATTTTACAATATATTAGCGTAACCTAGGCAACAGTGATATCAATAAATTTTTAATACCATATTTCACGAAATAATTGATATACAATATACAACCCTATACAATATTTATAACTTTGGAATCAGAAAATTCTCTATCTATGTACTAAACAATTATATATGGGCTACCATTTAAAAAAATATAATTTTGTACCACCATATGAGATTATTATTACTGATAAATTAGATTCTTATTCCTGATAATTTTTTGTATATAACATTTTTCTCTACAGTAATTAGTACGCCCAAAAAAAACACTCGTTGTTTTAAAGGAAATAAATAAAGGTAATAATTTTTTTATACAGCATGGCTTTATAGCATTTATATTTTTATTCAATTTTGACGTTTTAAACTGTCATTAACTAGGAACAACAACAAGTAACAGTTTATTTGCTAGTGAATTAAAAGATTTTTAAGTCACTCACAGAATTTTAACTCACTGCAACAAATAATGCATTTAAAATAACATTGGGCCCGAAAATAACACTTTCACTACAGTTACAGAAAATAAAGCTTGTTTATAATTTATAAATAATCGACTTGACGTCAGTCAACGACGATTATCATGTATAGCCTACTAATTGATTAGTTGTTATTTTGCCAAAATTAAATATTATAATGATTTCAATTATTATTTCATTAAATTGAATAAAATATTGTATAAACCACGTGAGTTAAGAGTGTTTATTCACTCAAAGAATTTAATCCACTCGCCCTACGGGCTCGTGGCTTAAACTTTATTTTCATGTATAAACGGTATCTTAACTCAATTGATATGTAAATATCTACTAATTTATAATTTAATTTATTATCCTTTTAAATTACAATCTATAGATTAAAAATCCAGAATCCAAATCTACAAATAACTCATTTTCGCTAAAAATTAAATATAGGAGATATTGTCAGTTCAGTAAACTTTTAAATTACAATGTAGATAATGTTATGAATTGTAAACAAAAAATATTTTATAATTACAATAAAAAATATTTTCTATTCATATTTGTGCATTAAAATTTATATCTATATAATAATAACAATATGTATTTGTTTTTGTATTAAAATTCATATTATATTTGCAGAAAAATAAATATAACAAAAGTATAAATATAGGTACATAATTTTGAATAACAAAATTAATATATTTTTATATTGAAAAACTAACATTTTTTTTTCATGTTTCTTTCGCACATAGTTCAAAATTTCAATTGTTATTTTAGAAACTAATGCAGATCGGCATACCCAGAAATGGGCTAAAGATATGTATTTCGCCAAAAATAGAGTCAGATATGGAGATGGTTGCTCGTGCTAGGATGAGCTTACAGGAAAATATATATTTATTTGGAGAAAAACTTCCAATAAATTTTAAATTTGTGTCAAGATATTTTAAATTTGTGTATTTTCGTTTTTTGATTCAAAATTCGAAATGCATTTTCGAAAAATGTATGTGCGTTCTCAAATTTGGAGTTCGGATATTGTGGGGGAGTAGTATCTTATCTCTAAAAAGAAAAGCGTGTCTTACTTTAGCGCATAGAGTCTCATCCAAAGTACGGGTATGTTCGTGGCGCCGTGGCGTCCACCCTCATCGCATTCACTTAGCCGACGGCGGGGTTCGAAGCGCGGACCGCGCTACACAAGCAGTGCATCACACTGCACTCTCACTGCACTGCACTAGACACTATACCTATACGGCTACGGCTCTGCGACTACGTACGTTCACACTCAGCTACAACTACGATACGAGAACGAGGACTACGGACTCGGACTTCGCTGCTCGAGCTGTGCATGGGTAAACCGCCACACAGATACTGACGGCACGGATGTGGAGGTGGCATACTACCAACGCAGGCACGGCACAGGGGGAGATTATCACACACGGGCACTTTTTTTACAAGATAGCTCATTGGGAATGCCACAAATCCAATATACAGCAAGTACTACTATAAAATGTAGAATCTAAAAATCTATTCCTGCTGATTTGTAAAATCACTTTAGCTGATATTGCTGACTGCTAGTATGAAATTAAATACCTCTGGAAGATTGCAGGAGGAACAAAATGGTACAAGGAAAGAATGGATAATGATAAATCAGGAACTAGTAGTGAGCTAATGGGCTGGTACGAACAGATAATGACGATAGATTAAAACAGCCTAGTAAGAAGAAGTATGAACAAAAAAGGCGAAAAGGAAAGAAATAATAACATAAGGAAGATGACAAATCAAGAACTATATATAAATGTTAACAATTACTCGAAATCTCAGTCAAATAGTATTTAGGTATTCTACTTGCACTTTCTTCGGGGTGTATAACATTCAATAAAACACAAAATAGTACATACAAAATAAAATGGACATTATCACACTTACAGTAAGATCTTACAAAATATTGTACACAAAATACATTCGTTCTTAACATTCATTTTTTACACACCGTTCAAAAAATTCGTAACTAGCACATACACATCAATTTTCTGTCAAAATCAACAACAGAATAATCGGAAAATAACCGGAAATATCTTGCGGAAGGATTCTTTGGTGACATCCTCGATATGGCGACTCCTATTGGTGGTCTGTACACCAATGATTGTGTAGAATAATTGTTGTAGGATTTAAATTAAATGTAAAGAATTTAATTTAGCATGAAATTTGCTTCTTCCTTTTGAACTTTTCTAATATGCCAAAATATATGCCTTGTCTATCATTTCTTGCATTAATGTTGTTGTAATCATCCCTGTTATGTGGCATTTCAAAAAACATACGTTTGGAGTAATTCTGTTCTTCCAAAATCTTGGAATTATCCAAATCCATCGTGTGTTTTAGTGTATTGGAATGTTCAGCCAGAATCTTCGAATAATATTTAGTTGTTCCTATGTACGAGTAGCTTTGCAATTTTCAATGGAGCAAATAACTTCATAAACCACGTTTGATTTGTTGATATTGTCCACTGAGTCCTTCAGCTTGCTGAAAAACATGCCTACTGTCGAAATGGGCTTACTTGGAGTATCAACGTTGAGTTTATTCTTTAGCTTTTTATTTAAATTCGCTAGAAATTGTAGTAGATATAGAACCAGAGTAGAACAGAAGCAACTTAGAAGTAATGAAAAATATGAAGTAGAACAGAAAGAAGTTAAAGAAATGAATTAAGGGTATATTCTAATAATAAAAAATAATAACCGAAACCATAGTTTCGGTTACCGACTGCTTCTGGTCACGTGATTATTATTATTGAAACAGTTCGGTTACTTTCGCGGTAAACCTATTTTTTTCTGTCAAAACATTTCGTCTATCGTCTTTCATAATCCTAAATTATGGAGCGGAAAATTAAAATACGTAGAATGCAAACCCTAGAATCGTAGAAAATAGATGCAAACATCAACTAGTTAATAAACAATATCTAACCCCACTAACCTATAAAATTTGACATCTTATGAAAAAGGACAGAAGGTGTTACCAACGAGAAAAAACCACGCTTACGTTAGTGGCCTTCGATTGCAACAATTTTAATCGGTACCATGTTTCATAAATGTACAATTTTTACAATATGGCATTATTGGAACAATTTCGTTTATCCACAGTTAAAATTTGTTATTTTTGGGAATACACCCTAAAAGTTACCCTTAAGGAAATAAAATACCACACCCGACTAAGAGTATCGGGAAAATGAAGAAAAAGAAGAATTTTTTGGCGGATTCGCATTCTTCAAACGTCACTCCATCTGTTCTTTATACTTATGAAAGCACCCGTAAATGAAAACCATTTCTTCAAAAACAATGTACAAATTAAGTTTCTTTCTTCTCCTGTCAATGTTTATAAATTATAGTTGACCTCTTTTCAAAACGACCGATTTATATGAATGATGAAAATATATCTCATTATTTGTATAGCAACTCATCAAATAATAACATGTAAATAATGTAAAATTGAAATTTAATATTTAAGATAAAATATCAGGTCACATAGTTCGTTATCAGTTATTGTTACAATTATTTAGAAGTGCGTTATTATATTTACACTTACTAAATTTAATTCGAACACGCATGGACTACCACATATTCGATTATAAAGCAATTAGTGTCACTCAATTTTTTATTACTATCTTTTTAATTATAAATTCGTGCAATAATAAAAAGAGTAAGAATATATAATATAAAATAAATCAAGCATGTTTGACTGTAGTTAATAATCAGAACGGTAAACATATATTTTAGTGAGTAAATTAGAATCTTCCTAAATACAGGCCTGTTCTTACCCCACTATTGCATGTAAAACGAAGGTTAGCTCACCCTTTATATTATAGACCCAATCATTTTACTCATGAGTAGTTGCATACACACATATACATATATGCACCAGACTGCATATAATGCACTACGAGTAGACTTAGAACTTTATAATAGCGATATTGGTCCGTATTTCGGGCGCTCTTTTATTATAAAAGCGCTTTTATGGAGCACGTTTTTACATTATATTCTAATACGGGTCAATATTAGAGATTACAAAAGGTAAAAAATATGGAGAGAATAATCTTTATTTTCCTAATTGATTAACTTTAATAGTTATTTAACTATCAGGTGTGTTAATGAGGGCGATTAATGATCGAGACATTTTAATTGTTGAGATCATTAATGGCCAATTAACACACGTGTTAGTTACAATATTTTTTCGTTGACATTATCTTACTTAAATGGAAAATCTAATTTTATTCCATGACAATTTTTTTAGGTTAGTAATGGTTGACCGAACGTCAAATTTTACGTCAGAAAATCAATAAGTTATTTGAGGAATTTTATTTATTCAAATTCATTTTAAAGGTATGCTACGTGAATATACCTAGCTAGTAAGTGTCAAAAGCATGACTTTTAATTCTGTCTACCTTTTTGCTACAACTTAGCGTTAGCAATACATGCTGTGTTCCATGTGGTGAACGCACCCAATAAATCGTTTATTAATAAAAAATCATGCATTAATAGGGGTCATTAATGAATGATTTTCTATACATTAAGATAGCCTATTAATAAACGGTCGACGGAAAATATATTTTAAAATCGTTATAGTAAGAGGTGTCAAAGTAGTTCCCTTCAACAGTAATATACACAATCATTCTTTCCTTGCACTTCCTAAAAGCTACTAACCAATCTTCTTTTGGAATGCTTCAAAATAATTTCTGAGAGACTTATAAACTGTCAAAGTTGTCAAATTAATTTCCGCTGACTTAAAAACTGCCAAAGATGTCAAGCTAATCACGGGGAACTTAATAACTATCAATGAAGTCTCGTGGCCGTGTGCTTGATGTCTGGTCGCTAGTCTGGTGACCTGGGTTCGATCCCGACTGACACGAAATTTATTTATTTTAAATGGCACAAAATTCACCCCTATGGTGCACTCTCCACGCCGTGATGATATATATTTTTTTATCCAATTTTGACGTTTTAAACTGTCATTATTAATTTCATAGCAACAAATATAAGTAACTGTTTATTTGCTAGTGATTTAATAGTTATTTATTATACCTTATGTTTTCAATATTAAAATGTCAAGCCGCACTTTGTACTCAAACTTACTATCACTAATTTTACGCGGGTGTGTCAAAATTATAAATTACAACTTTTCTTTACATTACGCGTTATTATTATTTTTATAAAGTATGGATAAGAATTCAAAGTGTATATAAAAAGTCAAAGTGTAGGGAAAAAAATACTTTATCTACTGTTTATTACTTTATCTACTGTTGATGTTAAATTGTTACTTTATCAACAATTTTTTTTAAACTTTTAACATCAGGTACAAAATAACATTTTTACCACAATCTTTATCAGACATCAGTCATTTTCATTACTTTTCACCACACAAATGATATAATTTATAAATAAACGACTTGACGTCTATCAACGACGATTGTCATGCACAGCTTATACTAATTGTTTAGTTTTTTATTTTACCATATATAATATCATTAGTGGTAAATTTTTGCCGGAAAAAATTTCAGATTGTTACGAGAGCTGTTGCCTAGAAATTTATCAAGTGAAATTGACAAAAAAATCACGAGCTGTCAAGCGAGTGATTTTTGATCAATGTCACGAGATAAATTAGCAACAGGCTCGAGTAAAGCAATCGGAAAATTTTGCGAGGATAAAATTTAACCACGAATGATATTCGGATGACTATTTCCAAAATAAAAATCAAGTAGTAATTTAGTTTTATGACAAAAATCTTTAAATTTTTATTGTGTTTTAGGTGTTTATTTAAGATTGCTTTTTCAACGTTTTGAACAGATTCCTGTCCAATTTTTAATAAAAACTGAAAACACTGAAAATATACGCACTTTGATAGGTATATAAAGAAAATATTTTTAGGTTCTCTTAAAACGTCAAAAAATTCTCGCTTATCAAAACTCAGTTACTTGTAAAAATACAGCACCTTATTGGTTCGAAGGATACGATTTTTTTTTGTAAAACTGTTTTGTCGAAATAAAACTTGGTAACTGGGTAGAATCCTTAATGTGGATTGGTTTATACAGTTATGAGTGAAATAGTCAAAATTAAATATTATAATGGTTTTTATTATTTTATTATTAATTGAGTAAAATATTGTATAAACCACGTGAGTTAAGAATGTTTATTCACCCAAAGAATTTAACCCACCTGTCCTACGGGCTCGTGGTTTAAACTTTCTTTTCATGAATAAACATGATCTTAACTCGGTGTATAAAGATCTATTAAATTAGAAATGATTCAGAAATGTATATTATATTTTCACACACTTTCTTTAAAAAAATATTAAATAAGTTCTAACTTAATTTTCTGATTTTAATTTCAAATGACACATAAATATAACTGTTTGAAATTATAGTGCAAATTTTCTTTATCTTCTTGTTCTCAATAATTCTAGCGTGACCCTGGTACACTTTTACTACTATAAAATTAAAAGTAATTTAGAGTGAAATTACAAACATGTAATTTGCGTATTTTGATTCGGTCCATTGTATTCTCAATTTTTACGTCCCAATATATCACTGAAAAATGCAAATACTTTTTTTATCACCAACAATAGTAGTATAAAAAATTCTTAATATATCTACACCTACATATACTTACCATATCGGTAAATTCTTGTGACATTTTTATTGAGTGTAATTTGTCTTTGAAAGAATATTAAACATTTTCATTAATTAAATTCATCTTAAATCTGTTAATTTCTCGTTTGAATTAGCAAGTAAAATTTACACAGTATTGGAAATCTCGCGATAGTCTTATGTTTATCTTGTAGTTAGGAATGTAAGAAACAAACGGGAAATTTATTTGCACTTGTTAAAAAAAGTGAAATGCGGAGATAAAGTCGTTAAGGAGAAGAAGAAGGAGAGAAGAAAATATTTATTTATTGACAGAGATTAAATCAGCAAATATGTCCTTTAGGATCAAAAGCCCTTAAAACTAGAATCGCAGAAAAACTGTTTACTAATTTCGAACAGTAACTATTTATTGAGTCTTGGTTTTGTCGAAACACAGCGGGTTTGATTATTATACACACACACAAATTCAAAAATAAAAATCTGATGTGACCAACACAGTATCTCCCGCCATTTACCTATGTATATAATTTTTATATTACTTTATAAATTTATCCATACAATATATAGAAAAAGTATTAAAGCAAACATGTAGAAAATGGAATAATCTTTAATTTTTATAATAACAAATTGAGAAAAAATTACATTGAAAGGTATTTTTTGAGGAAAAACTATCTTGAGCTTCAAGTAAACTGCCATTTCCGGTTATCCGATTGCCACCAAAATCTAATCAGATATTTCCATATTAGAATAAGGTAGAAATACATGGTTTCAAAACTTTCTGAATGATAGTATTTGAGTTAGAGCGTAAACAGGATCCACACATACATATATACACACAGACATCATCGTGAAAATGTTAAAATTGGATTGTAGGGACCTTAAAACGTGGTCATTTACCAAAATCTCGATATGCGATTTTTAGCACGATCCCTATACCTCCCTTACCAAGGGTAGCGGGAGGTAATAAACAATATTCAGAAAAAGTAGACTACATTTTTCAATAGAATAATTACTGGAATACCTGAAGCTATTTTCTTAAATTTTAAAACGGACTTAGTAAGTTCTGCCAGTGGAGAAATATTGTTGTAAGAACATTTCCATGTACATATTTAATTCATTTTTCACCGAAAGTGGATCCAAGGGGTGGCATGTTTCGTTATGTACGGAGTCTACTGAAATTTACCCTTGTCCTGTCTCAAGGGTATCCACATGTACAAATGTATTTAATTCTTGAAATCATTATATTGTATGCAATATGCAAATATTATTACATAATTCCGCAAACAGACATTTAAATATGAATAATTTTATTACTGTACAACCGTATGATCTTGCAGTTTCTAAATTCTATACAAACGATAATCAATGATTAATTTATTCAACGAAGGGTTAAATTCCAAGGGTGACCTGATGTCACCCCTAGAAGCGTGGCAAACATCTGCCTAACGTCCCCAAATTACTTCATAGCGACCTGGGCTAGAAGAGATACTTCATGAATAGTTAGACAGCGAGTACAGTACAATCAAAACTTTTAATGGCTTTATTTCCCACACATCCTTTAAGGGTGTTAACCGCAAAATACACATAAATTTCAACAGTAACTAGGTTAGAACTGATGATGACATATTGTACTTTGTGGGAAGCACATAATGTTAAAACATTTCTCAGTTAAGATTATAAAAGTTTGCTATATTTGAATCGTTTGTATATCCGATAAAAAATAATTTCGGTGATGTGCATTGTTCTAAAAATATTTGCCACAAGGCTTGAGACGGTTGTTAAGAAGTTCTAAGTATGTGACATCTAATAACTTAACTCCATTAGGCATATAGTTCTCCAAAATACCCCTTTTGTATCTCAAAAAAAATTAGGCGTCCCAGCCCAGTTTGCTTGACCAGATCTGGGAGAATCAGATACCTAAATCACCCAGTTTTTACCCCCCACTACCCTTGGTAAGGGAGGTATAGGGATCGTGCTAAAAATCACATATCGAGATTTTAGTAAATGCCCACATTTTAAGGTCCCTAGAATCCATTTTTAACATTTTCACGATAATGTCTGTGTGTATGTATGTATGTGTGTGTGTGTGTGTGTGTGTGTGTATGTGGATCCTCTTTAAGCTCTAACTCATATACTATCATTCAGAAAGTTTTGAAACCATGTATTTATACCTTATTCTAATATGGAAAGAAGTCATTAGATTTTGGTGGCAATCGTATAACCGGAAATGGCAGTTTACTTGAAGCTCAAGATAGTTTTTCTTCAGAAAATACCTTTAAATGTAATTTTTTCTCAATTTGTTATTATAAAAATTAAAGATTATTTCATTTCCTACAAGTTTGCTTTAATACTTTTTCTATATATTTTATGGATAAATTTATAAAGTATTATGACATATTTGTATTGTGCGGGCGTTTACCACAAGGTTTAATTTGATGCCATTTAAAATTCGAATTATTTGGCGTTGATCGAGATCGAATCGGATTCCCCAGATTCGCGACCAGACATCAGGTACGCGGCAACGAGGTAAATGGCGGGAGATATTGTGTTGGTCACATCAGATTTTTTAATTTATTGCTTCATTGTGACAAACATTAATTTCGATAGTGTATCTTCATTCTACGATAGATATCAATAGGTTTTACTTTTTCACTGTACAAGAAACGAATAACAGAACGTGGCATATAGTGGAGTTGTCATTTTTAAACTGTCGTTGTGTCAATATTTTCAATTGTTGCTTTGATAATTCATTAGCAAGACCTTCTACATTTCAAAAATAATATTTCTGCCAATTTGCAAGGTAAAATTCCGTCAGATTTTTTAAGGGCATTTTTAATGTTTTTATTTAACGTTGCCTCGTATTATACAGAAGTACGTCCATATATTAATAGAATGTTAAGAGAGCCCAAGCTCATAATATTTCGGCCGGCTTACATTTTTCACAAATTGTAAAATCTACACAAATGATGAAAAATGTGTACAAAATTGTGAAATATATGAAAAATTCATAAAGTTCTGTGCGTACAGTAAAACCTACCTTGGTGGGCATATGGGATGATACTCTAACAGAAGAATGCGCAAGGCTTGTAGATACAATGTCTAACAGAATTAAAGCTGGTATTACTAAATAAAGGCGATGTAACCAAATGTTAAATAGCGGAATACTTGAATAACATAATCAATTTAAAATCTATATTTTGAACTAGTCTAAAGAAATTTGTAGAAATTTTTCACCATTTGTGTAGATTTTTTAATTTGTTTATTAAAAATGTAAACCGGCCGAATTATTATGAGCCCGGGCTCGTATTATACAGATGTACCTCCATGTTCTGATGTTAAGAGCATAGTATGTGGCATCTTTCGTGTTTACCCCGTATAAAACAGTGCTATGTAAACATCTTAATAAAACACTATATTTGTGTATCACGCGATAACGTATAGGGTAATAACCTCGGGCATCTTCACTATACACCTGGACTAACCAGGTCATATCAGTTACATAACATAACATATAACACATAATGTATATTTCATTTCAAATTGGGTCTTAATCGAGCAAATATTTTTCCCATGTTTATATAGGAAATCAATGCACCAACATTTACCTACAATAAAAATATCTGTGTTGTTATTGATGAATGACGGCATGTACTATTTTATTATTATCATTACGGATTTTCCAATAATGCATGTTAATTTGTAAACCAATATACTGGTTTGTTTTGACTATACATATTAGCACGTATATAACGTAATCCTATTCAGCAGAATGCATATTTTATTACATAATTCTTAAATAAAAAGATATGATATCTTTCTCTTCATAATCCTTAAGTAATGTGACCTATATTTGATTATCTTTTTATCACCAAATTATTTTATTTCTCTCCAAATACGAGCACTCGAAATGACCTTATTTTTCATCTAAGAATTAATTGTTATCTGTCTTGCTATTAAAAATATTACACCAATTGAAAGAACACACTTCTATTATTACAAAAATGATAAAATAACGTTACTTTTATATTAATTTTATATTCAAAAATTATTTGAAAATCCCGCCGAATCACGTTTCCTCACTTATAGTGTATTCCGAAATTAAATCAGGGTAACCACTGAAAATGGTTACGGTTTTACCGCGGTTACTATGTTACCGGCACCGGGCTGGAAAAATGGAACGCTTTTCTCTTAATATTTGGTAACCAGTTAACAGTTAACTTCAACTTGTAAAATATAAGATAAGTATTTGAAATCTATGTAGACAAACTAATCTAAACACGTGACACGGTGCAGGCAAGTGCTCATATGACACTATATTTTATATATTTTGTATGTGCTCAACTGTCAT
The DNA here is from genome assembly GCA_951394225.1 of Harpalus rufipes. Lineage (NCBI taxonomy): Eukaryota > Metazoa > Arthropoda > Insecta > Coleoptera > Carabidae > Harpalus > Harpalus rufipes. Next base: position 4,354,472 of record OX596283.1, read on the forward strand.
GAGCCAAAATTAACCCGACCCCAACCGCCGTTCTAGCGCGGTGAGCTTGGTTACGAAAAGTTACCAGATCTTTCAGTAACCGCGTTCCGAAAATACAACCGGTTACTAAAAAAGTAACCGCGGTTAGCGTGGTTCAATTTCGGAATATACTATAACTAATTATTTGAAGTAATTTACATCGATATCAAACAATGCACAACATTCTAAAAATAAAATTTTGCTTTGTGCAAGTCTGCTCTACTCTAATGATATGTTAACGCGCGCTAAGAGCTCAAATACACTTCGATTTGCAACAATATCGTGTCAGGGTTACCATAATTAAACAGTTAAAAAAGATGACGCTTAGCGTGGTCGAATTTTATGTAATTTTATTAGCGCAAATACTATAGATATTGGCATAAAAATATAAATACTTAGATAGGTGCAGTTACAAAACAGATCTAGGAAAAAACTTTACTGATTAATTAAACAAAAAATCATATTCGATGAAGAATTATTCATTTTGGCAAAAGCTTCTAATTTTCAGTGCTACTGTAACAGAATAATAATACACCATTTAACATTATAACAAAATTAGTAAATAATTTTATGTTACTAACAAACTGATGTGCTGAAAACAAATAGATCTACAGGCTGGCGCGCTAATAATCCACCCTTAATAACTTGGAAACGATTTGTGAGGGGCTTACTCGGTTTGGGCTATATGTTTTAATAACTAGGGGGGCACATTTTACTAAAAAAAATAATTTTTTTAATTCACACATTTCATCTCCACCAATCTCAATTTTTGTATCCTAAATGGCAATATATCCTTTGTGACACATCAAATGAAAGCTCTTAAAAATGCTATACAGTAATGCCAATTAATTGATATTCGAATAAACCGTTTTAAAGATAGAAACAATAGTTTATAATATTACAATGTTTTATTATAAAATGAAAACAGAAAATGAACAATAACACCTAATAATTTGTTTTAAAGTTTGTGTATGACAGTTATCAGTTGTTAGAGTTACTATTATTATTATTTCTTTGATCATAGTTTACACAAAAGACGAGAAAGTGGAAATTATTTTCATTTATGCATCTCAAAATTAAGTGGGCAAGAGCAACAGCTGGATTATCCGACTATACTATACTAATAAAATACAAGTTTACAATGAGTTTTACTATATATTTTGGAAATGGTGAAAAAATTTCGTAAAACTGGATCTGTGGCATACAGAAAAAGACAAAGAGATATACCAACTTTAAATGAAGCAAACGAAATAGGTATTGTGGGACAATTAACAGTAGAGTTCCCGTCAGCTAAGAAAAATCCATTTACGTCATCAGCGCAAAAACCAATTTTTGTCATTGCCCTGTTCACGTGACACGCCAGTGTCGTTCGTGTCTTATTCTGACATTTAGTTCTAATGAAAATGTATGGCACGCCACTGCCTACAAAATGTGTGAGCCTACGTCATCATTGCTTCGCGCATCTATTGATGACGTAAATGGCTTTTTCTTAGCTGACGAGCACTCTAGATCCGACCTTATCAACTTGCCAACCAAGTCTTTTGACATAAATATCGAGAAGGTACAAGAGAGACAATTACATTGGTTTGTACATGTCATGAAGAGAGGTGAATAATATATTGGAAGAAAAATGAACAGCTTAGTAGTAGAAGGTAGAAGAAACAGAGGAAGACCAAAGAAAAGGTATCAGTGTCAAGTGCAATTTACACAGTTTGTTTATAAAATAATTTTACTGGAAATATAGAATCTTTTGCAAGAAAATTTATGTATGGAATTTGTACATAATACACAGAATTGCTTGCCATGGTTTTGGGGACAATTATTGCCTTGGAATTAAATTTGGAATATCAACGTACATAATTTTGTCTGAGAGCAAGACAAGTCTTGGAAGTTTATGGGCATACGTAAATACGATTGAAAGGATCTAGATGTACGTTTTAGGTACCAAATTTAATCCTAACGCAATAATTTAAAAAAACGACTTATGATTAGAATTTCCGGAGAAGATGTGTCCTCGGCGTGGCATCAAGTCTAGTAATAAAATACTGTTTATTGATAAAATTACGAATAGTTCCTTTTTGGCTTTACATTTTAACCAGGTCTGGAATTTTATGACCCTTGTACAATTTCTAAATTATGCCAAATCATAATTATCATTAATAGACAATAATATTAACCATAACCTGATTAAATTTATTTATTTCATTAGAACAATATTCAAATTCCTAATTTCGCCTCTCATTCGCATCTCACATCAACAAGGTGTAATATTTTTAAATTCCTAGATAAAATGACAATGCAATCTATCTATTTTGATTATGAAGTCGGTTCATAGAGTAGCTGGACATGATCCTCGACATGATCAGATGCTTATCAGAAGACATGTAGTTGAAACTTCAAGTGAAAGTATTCTCAGATGGAATGTCACGATAGATAAAAATATAATTTGTTGATAATGTGGAAAAAATTACGCAAGAATGAATAGTAATTTCCTTGATAGGCACCGCAAAAAAAAGACCGCAAATTTGTCATAGTTTATTCATCCTTGTTACGTTAAAGTAGAGTTGTAAACAACAAACATTTGTCATTTCTTACTCATACTTGTAGACAAATCTAAATGACGTCAAAATCACAAATGTTGATCATTTCGAATGATTGTCAATGGTCCAAATCTTCTCTAAAATGTATTCTTCTGTTGTCACGTGCTATTTTGATTTTCGTTTCTGGTCGTGGCTCTGTCTACAGCCAGCCGTTTACCTGGTCGGAAGCCTGCTGTGTGTTACGTTGTTCTCAGCAGAAGTCACCTTTACAATACTGCACAACTAGTGCCGATATAGAGCTGTAAATATATCAAACTTCACACAAAACCTTCACAAATACAGTTGCGAAATATAGCTGTCTGCGACGAAGAAAGAAAAAGTGGCCGAAATTGTAACAATTCTTTTAGGGAAGAACATAACAATACAGAAACTTAAAGGTAGAATAAGATAGAAAAGAGGCTCTGTGATGCTATTGCATAGTTTGTATTTTCGATTCAGAATCAAAGACAGATATTCTTCAAGATCTGTTTGATGTACCTATTCTGTAATTTATAAATATAAAGTTGCGAAACGAAAACCGTTTGTGAATCTTATTCTTTGAACTTTTGGTCGAACGTACGTAAACGAAACATTCGTTCTCCAACTAAATGCGTTAGCATTGCTTAATATCCTTATTCTGTAATGTTATAACGAACGTTTGTCAAAAACAATGTCGTATAAACCATTCGTTTATGAACTAGTACACATATAACTGTCGCTGGAAGACGAATATATAAATATATTTTATATATTCAAACGTCATAAAAGTAGCATCTTTTTTTACTCGAATCACAAGGTACAAGTTTAGTTTCTACGCCGACGGAGTAAAAGTAGCTAATTTCTACCTGTTATATCGCCCTAAATGTCACTAACACACTGGGTAACCTAAGAATAAAATTACTAAATACCATCAATAGCTGTTAAATTTAAATAAATAACCTATGAATTGAAATATAAACAGAGTTTACTTTTGAGGAAATAACATATTAAAGAATAGCAGAATTACAGATTAAAATTAGAGGAACGGTAATGAACATAAGAATATTTAGAATTAAAGTGATAAGAAAAGTTTATATTGTTTTGCAGTGATTCCTGGACATATTTTTCAGCCACACTGTTACATTTCCATCCAATTGAACAACTTCAGGGGGCGTACGTTATAATACTTCAAATGCCAATATAATTGCACACACGGAGGATATAAAATTGCACAGTTTTTATTTAAACGTCAATATGTGAAAATTTTCACTTCATTGTTTATAACAAAAAGTGAACAAATAAGTATCCATAGCTACAGGGCAATTGAAATCGCAAACGTAATTTACGTAAAATGTAACGTCAGTAGTAGATAAAATATGTGTGATTCGGAGTAAAAGTGTCTTTGTGTGCCTCGCGTGCAATTGTCCGACTCGCTTCTCACGTCGTGCAAACTTCCACGCTCGCCACAATATACTATTCTTTTGTATTAAATTTATGATCACGATTTGTGGAAAATGAAAGAAAACGACATTTTGAACATAATATTAAACGAATTACAAATATGGTAAGCAGGTATTTAATATTTTTGAAATAATATATACGTAGGTTACTTTTCGAGAATTTTTTAGACATGAAAATAATTTTGTAATGAGATAACTACGAGATACTAGTAATCCGTTTAATACCACGTCGGATGATTTATTTGTATCAATTTCCTAAATATCTTGAGCACAATTTATTTTTGCAAATAAATCCTATCTTAGAAGATGATGTTTTTTTTCTAAATTGTTAACTGAATCAATTAATAATTTTATTACGTTTAAGTTCATCCTTTGCATTTTTGTTCTCAACGCAGTTATCAGAAATATATCGACAAAAATAGACACTGTTCTTTATCTCATGCGTCAGTAAGTCGTTGTTTACGGAACGTGACTTACATAATTGTTCAAAAATTTTCACAAACATACATAAAATATCCACAAATTATTGAAAAAATCACAATTATTGTAAAAATGATTAGGTTTACAATACTACAATGTTAAACGTATAGTACAGAAATCTCAAAAACATTTTTGTTGAACAAAATTTCAAGGGTATCGCATAAACGACAAAATTACAGAATATGATTTTTGTAACGTACGTTGTACATTTCGGTAAAAAATAATAAATCGTTAACGATGAACGAAAACTTAATAAGTATATAAAATCAGTTACCAGTAGTTTTGCAGTTAAGTTCTGCTTGAACCTTACCGCACAAGTCTAGGTAAAGTTTATACAATTATATTTTTGTTATGACTTGCAGTAAATTTTATAGCAAATAATTATTTCCAGTCTGCTAAAAAATACTAACTATTTTACTGCAAACCACAATAAACTTAAACTTTTATAGTGTTCCTTACAAAGTCTGTTAACCATTTACTTTTGCGATACAGATCGGTTTTTCATTCTTATCTCTTAAAGATCTCTCTCTGCTCTTTTCGGGCAACAATTTCGCTGTGGTATAATGCATTTAATGAAGGCAGGAGTGTGTGAAATTCATTCCTGTCTAATCGGCGATTAAATTCAATCGACCGCCGAATTACATGGAATGCAAAGTGGACGTTGTGGGTTCTCTCGACAGAGCTAACGATGGTTGCTTTACAGCCAGTGTATATCATCTTATCTAAAGAGGAAGGAACGAAGAGTTTATAGCTCATTTGTTGTGGGAATCGCACTAATTTGAAGAGGTTGTTAGCAGCTGACAATCACAATATATCAACAATAATTCGCTCTTAACTATTAACGATAAATTGTTGGAGTTACTTAAATTCTTGAACAGCGTACGTTTCACTTTCATTATGAGCATAATGAAATAATGAGACTGCACGATTTTTTTCTTTGCAGAAGAATAAGAAAAAATAGTTTTACCTTCCGTCACCTTTGGTCAAAAATTTCGATGCTGAGTTTTTATTGAGTAAGTATGTTTTAGAGTCCCGAGAATAAGATTTTACTATTTTTACGATAATGTATGTATGTAAAAATTTTGAAAGATGTCCGATCAAGGTCATCTATATCATGAACGAATTAACAAATTGACATATATTTATCTCTTTCCTTTGCAAAAGCTATAAGCGTGTGCGATAAGGATGGATATAACACGATTGTCTTTCAAAAATTCGTATTGTTTCGACTAAGTTAGGACATTCCATTTTAAAACGATGCTCGTTGTTGATAATACTTTCGCTGTAACGTAAAATTATATATTAATTCAGATACATTACCTTGATTCATAGCCGTACGAATAACGTTATTTTCTGTCAGTGTCACTAACATTGACACCGTCAGTAATTTAATCAGTATCTTATTTTTCACATATTTGGTTTTACATTTGCTAATAAACTTACCAGTTGGCTTATTTTTGGATTTTGAATGCTTTTACTGTAATATATATTTTTATAATAATAAAATAACGGTAGTATCTTATGTACCCTCATAAAAACTAAGCAAACGACACTACTGAATTTGTCAAAATAGGTGGAACAAAAATATAATTTCATACAAATCGTAGATGACCTTGATCTGACACCTTTCAATTTTTTTACTGTGTGTGTGTGTGTATGTGTATATGTATATATGTATGTGTGTATGTGTCACGAATCTTTCGGATCCGATAACTTCAATACTATAATCCAAAAAAAATACATTTTGTTCGTATTCCTCTTCCTTACATTCATATGTAGACGTGATTAGATTTTGGTTAAAAATGGTCAGCCGGAAATACCCTTATTTGAAGATTTTATCAGTTTTTCTTGAAATATCTCTGTTACATATCATTTTTTCATTCCCCATATGATTTGATTTTATTTTATTCTTCATATTCAATGGATATAGAATTGAACAATTATGAAAAGATTAAATTTCTTGAAGCAGCTAGCTATGCTATAACCATGGAAATAGCTACTATATTAAGAAAATTCTGATTAATAGATAAATAAAAAAATAAAATAAATATTTCATCACGGCATATTACCCATTGCTGGGTGTGCCAATCTGCTTCGTACACAGATATCGGTAATGATGGAATATTTGTACCGTGTGGGCGCTTACCAGGCGTCACCTCACGGGTACTCATTGCTGACGTAGAGAGTGCGCCACAGGGGTCAATTTTGTGCCATTAAAATGCGATGTAATTTTTGGCGTCGGTCGAGATCGAACCCGGGTCCCCAGATTCGCGACCAGACACTCAGGCACAGTGTCAAATATAAATGACGTAGTATGTTTGTGTTTACTGGAAATATTCTGCATGGAATTTGTACAAAATACATAGCCCTGACGGAAGGTAATGTACTGGAAATATAGAATCTTTTGCAAGAAACTTTCTGTTTGGAATTTGTACAAAATATAACTGACGGAAGATAATGTGCTGGCCACATCAGATTTTTTTATTCTTGATCTATATCAATGTCTATATCTATTTTCTCTTTCTCGTCTCGGTGTAAACACATATGTTTGCAAGTGCAAGTAATTGATCGTATTATAATTTCTAATTTGCAATTGTCGGCCTGTTTGATAATTGAATACTCGGTTGCGTGCGACCATAGCGTGCCTGGATCTCATTTACATGTCTTTATTTACTATAATGGAGGAAACACATACACATACTCACATACACGCGCTGCCTACGTCGTTACACATTATCCCCAGCCGTAAATACAAGATTGATCACTTTAATAAGTAGCCAACCAGCAAGAAAACTCTTTATTTTACTTAGACAGATTTTAAAAATGATACCGTTTTACGAGCCTGGACTCGTAATATTTCGGCGAGCTTACATCTTCAACAAATTATAAAACCTACACAAATGGTGAAATATTTCTACAAAATTCTTTCGACTACTTTAAATATAGACAAAACTTATAAAAACTGTAAGACAAATGACGGATGATAATCATCATTTTCTGATCCAAATTTATTCACTACCGAAACCCTTTACCTTTAGCCCAATAAATAACTTCGTAAACATCTAGTGTGTGCAATAAAACTTACCTTGCAGAACATATGGGACAATAATTTAACAGAAGAATGTGCAGGGCTTGTGGATACAATATCTATTAGAATTAAATCTGTTTTCACTAATAAAAGCGATGTAACCCAATATTCAATGGCAGAATATTTGAATAACATATTCAGTTTACATGTTTATATTTTAAACTTATCAACAGAGATTTAAAAAAAAAATTCACCATATTATTTTCGTATATTGTAAAATCCGTTCGTTGAAAATGAAAATCGGACGAACTATTATGAGCCTAAACTCGTATATTCCTATCGCGATATTTCCCTACGTAGAGATGTGGTTGTATACCAACGTCAAACCTTCGACAAAGGAGCACTTGTGTTTAACTTTCATAAGCGTATCATAGCTGTCAGTGTTTTTTCTTTGATTCTTCTTATATTTTCACTTTTCTTTAAGTCTTTATTGTTATTTTAGATAGAGTATATTGCCCTGTTTCCTCTTTTATTAATTGTAGCAGTAGATAATTATTATTTTAAATTCTTTAGTTAGTAGTTGATGGTTATCTTCACAGTTTTTTTTTTTTTCTTAGGGACAGTTTTACAATAAATATTAGATAATAGTAGCTTAATTAATTGTAAATATTAGTTCTATTATCTATTTTCCACTATACAAGGTGTTTCCTTTAAAACAACCATCGCTATTTCGGGCGTAATAGTGACTTTAGAATAAAATCTTATATACAAAAAATTATCAACGGAGTAATTTATCAGTAATAACAAACCGAAAATTCAACCAGTGATTCTCAAACGATGTAAAAATATTATGTATATTTTTTTAAAATAACACACTATATAATATTTTAGCCCATTAGATAGAGATTTTTTTTATTTCAACGACATAAATATTGTATAGGGAAAAAGGTATTCAAAATTAGAAAAATGGCTTTACTAGTAGTACTATTGCCATATTGTAACATTATTTTTAATTTTGAATTCCATTTTTATTTATTATTTTGTTCTACCACTTGAGAACCACTGGTTGAATTTTCGGTTTGTTATTATTGATACATTATCCCCTTATTCTTGATAATTTTTTGTACATAATATTTTCCTCTAAAATCATTAGTTCGCCCATAAAAGCACTGGTTGTTTTACAGGAAACACCCTGTATAAACTGTACGCGCCTATGTAAAAACTTGAATGAAATAAAATTGGTCCCTTGTTTTTGGTTACAAATTTTGCCACCAGATTCGCATTCATAATAAATATCCCAATTGTACCGAATATACAAGGTGTTTCCTTTAAAACAACCAGCGCTTTTTTGGGCGAACTAATGACTTTAGAGAAAAATGTTATATACAAAAAATTACCAGGAAAAAGGGCTTAATTTATGAGGAATAATAAATAATAAATTCAACCAGTGGTTCTCAAACGGTAGAATAAAATTATATTTTTTTAAATGGCAACCTATATAAATTTTTTGTCCATTAGATAGAGAATTTTTTTCTGATTTCAACGATATAAATATGATATGGGGTTGTATAACAATTATTTCGAGAAAAATGATATTAAAAATCAGAAATAATTTTACAATATTGAAGTAGGCTATGCAATAAACAACTATTAATACGACTATTGCCTAGGTTACGATAGTATATTATTTTCTTATATCTAAAATAACTTGTTTTACTAAGAAATTCATAATAACAAATGAAGTACATAGAGCCGTGAAAATCTTCGTATCGTAGAATTTAAATTTCTTTCACACTCTTCATACATAACAGTAAGATTAAAATAGTCTAAATTTGTTAATTCTTGCAACTGCAAAGCCATTTTTTATTAATAAGTAATTAAACAATTACGAAAACAAACACTTAATAACGTAAGTAACAAAACTATCTGTCACCTGTATCATTTCTTTGCATTTGTTTATTGCATAGCCTACTTCAATATTGTAGAATTATTTCTGATTTTTAATATCATTTTTCTCGAAATAATTGTTATACAACCCCATATCATATTTATATCGTTGAAATCAGAAAAAAATTCTCTATCTAATGGACAAAAAATTTATATAGGTTGCCATTTAAAAAAATATAATTTTATTCTACCGTTTGAGAACCACTGGTTGAATTTTTTATTTATTATTCCTCATAAATTAAGCCCTTTTTCCTGGTAATTTTTTGTATATAACATTTTTCTCTAAAGTCATTAGTTCGCCCAAAAAAGCGCTGGTTGTTTTAAAGGAAACACCCTGTATATATCGTAAACGGATTATAAAATTCGTCTTTTTATAATACGCCTAGGATGGGTTTTATAAAACGCAGCAATATTGTCAAACATTTCTAGACTTATCGAAGTTTTAAAATCTGGTTAGACGTTTCATAAAACGACGAGCAGATTACGGCGACATTATAATATAAATATTTGGACATTTAAAGTTAAAGTATTGTTGTTTTATTTAGTGAAATATACAAGGTAAGTAAACTGTGCGTCCGGTAAGATTATAAAACATCGCTGTCAACGAAGGTTTGACAGTTTGACCGGGATGTGAACAATTAATATGCATAAATTCACTCTCACCTGTATCCTGTATATCACAAAAATTGTTGGTATATTTATTTATAAGACAAGTAAAGTGTACGTTAATTGTCGATATGTGATTTTTAAGAAATATGACACAAATGTCTGATAATCGCGCTAATAATTCAATCAATTTTATCTGACAGATACCAGCCTATCGATATAAATTCCCCTGTTTAATTGTAGAAATAAACACGTTTCTAGCAATGCGTGTTATAATTTAAATATTGCAATGTCCTCAACGCGTTGCTATTTATAAACACATATGTATGTGGAAATCGTGAGTTAATTGATAGATTAGCAACCACTTCGCTATTCAATTGTTTACAGCTGACTGGTGATTGGTGGATTGTTGTCAGTCTGTGGGTGGGGCTTAGAGGAAAGCGATTTTCATTTGTTTATATATACATCGCCTACTGCAGGATGTTTTTTTTATTATTTTATGAAAGGAAAGACTAATTATACTGCTCTAGTGGATAGAAACATACCAAGCCCATATATGTGCAATGCATGTTAACTAATATCACGAATGGAATTTTTTTGTAATAACTCATATTTAAAAATAATATCGCACATACAGGGTGCTGACCGAGAGACTTTAACATGTAAATCATACTTTCGTAATTTCCTGCTTCCCTAATTATACTAATTAGAAAAGCTTCAAATAAATGTTGTACAGCATAAAATTCTACATTAGAATCAATAAACAAAATTAATTTTGCGTGCTCTATAACGGCAGTAATTAGGTATCAAAATGTCGAAAATCACCTCAAAAATAGCGATAACCAAGAAATTGAAACTAAAAATCTGATGTGACCAACACAATACCTCCCGCCATTTAATTATTATTATTATTTATACATACCTACGGGGTCTCGTATACGCGTGCCTGAGTATCTAGTCGCAAATCTGAGAATCCGGATTCCATCCCGATCAACGCCAAATATTTCGAATTATAAATAGCACAAAATTGACCGCGGGTGGCGCTTGGTAAACGCTGTCATTATCATTACCGAAATATGTGCACAAAGCAGATTAGCACACCCAGCAATGGGTAATATGCCGTGATGATATATTTATTTATTTTTTATTTAAATACATACCTCCATATTTACTAACGCTAAAATTTATGTATATTTAGTTCCGTTCCATATAACTATTATTCTATTTACAATTTTCTTTTTAAAACGTTACTATTATTAATTTGAAATGATTTTTTTTAACAGTTACATACATTTCAACTGAACTGTGTAACCATGGAGTTGCGTTTAAAGCATAAGCTCCGAGATATAATTTTTATATTATTTTATAAATTTATCCATAAAATATATAGAAAAAATATTAATGCAAACCTGTAGAATATTGAATAATCTTTAATTTTTATAAAAACATATTGAGAAAAATTAACATTTAAAGGTATTTTTTGAAGAAAAACTATCTTCAGCTTCAAGTAAAGTGCCATTTCCGGTTATCCGATTGACACCAAAATATAATGGCTTCTATTTATATTAGAATAAGGTAGAATCCACACACACATACACATCCACAAACATAATCGTGAAAATGTTAAAATCGGATTGTAGGAACCTTAAAACGTGGTCAATTATCAAAATCTCGATGTGCAATTATTAGGACGATCCCTATACCTCCCTTACCAAGATTAGTGGGAGGTAAATATTAACAAATGTTAGCGGTTTATCTGTCAAGTTAAGTTCATTTATTTTTATTATTATTTGTACATTCTGTTAAAGTGAAAAATTATTTATTTAACTGAATAGATAATAATACCTAATAAAACGTCAAACATTTGTTATTGCTATTTTTGGGATAATTTTCGACATTTTCATACCTAATTTCTGCCGTTACAAAGCATGCAAAATTAATTTTGTTTATTGATACAGAATTTTAAGCTCTACAACTTTTATTTGACCCATTTTTACCGAAAATAATTAGGGAAACAGGAAATTACAAAAATATGATTTTATATGTTAAAATGCTATGTTCCGGTAACACCTTGTATATAAGCAACTATTTGCAATATAGACATCCGTTTTATCAATAAAAAAATGCTTAAAGTTATTAAGAGATTTGTCATTGTTTGTGTATTTATTTGTAGTGTGACAGGTAGAATATGGCTAAAATAAGAAATGATATATTTATTTATTTATAAACTTATCAAAAGGAAAAACCTTAAAATACCGGATAAATATTAGAGTACACGTATTTATATACTCATTCTCGAGATGTATATAATTAATTCTATTCAAATTCGAATGTAAATCTTCTAACAAGTATTTAATTGTCTAATTTACTTCAAAGTTTTTCCTTAACATCTTGATCTTTGTCTATTTGAAAATATTTTTTACCTATAGTGAATGCGTTTAAGTAATTACTTGTTAAAAGAAGTGGGCGTATTTTCCAAACAAATAAATGATACTCAAACGTATTTGCTTGTAGTTCTGTAGAAGGCAGTAAGATTTACTAGGAAATACGAATAGTAATTATAACTAATTACCTATAAAAAATACTTAGAAAAAATATAAAACAGAAGTAATTAAAAATAGAAGGCCGTCCATGCGAAGGACAACAATAACATAAGAATAAATATTTTTGGTTAAAACAATATGCAGCAATTGATAATAATATTTAAAATGTCCTTATTTATACACCACATTTTTACCTTCCGTCACCTTTAGATAAGGAAGGTATTGTCTTTGGTCAAACAATTCAATAATGAGTTTTTGGTGAATAAGCAAGTTTTAGGGTTCCTATAATAAGATTTTACCATTTTTACGATGATGTCTGTATGTATGTATATGTGTGTGTGTGTGTGTGTGTGTGTGTGTGTGTGTGTATATATGTGTCTGCATGTGTGACGAAAGTTTCGGATCGCAAAACTTCAATACCACGATTCCAAAAATTATAATTTTTTCGTATTCCTCAAGTTTACATCCAGAAGAAGAACTGATTAGATTTTGGTTACAATTGTTGAACCGGAAGTAGCCTCATTTGAAGATTTAACAGTTAAATTTGATTTATTGACATTTACCGTTATTATAACTTAAAGAATATATTATTCTCTATACGATTTGATTGCATTTTATACTTCATATTCAATAGATATAGAGTTAATGAATTTTAAAGAAATTAAATTTTATAAATCAGCCAACTATGCTAAACATAGAAACTACTAATATATTCATATAATTCAAATTGACAGATGTCAGTATCAATAAAAAGTAAATTAATGTGGCAGAGATGAGGATGTTGGGGAAGACACGGAAAGATACAGTAAGGAAATAACTCTAGTATTACAAGTTTCTAAAACGATACAAGAGAGATGATTACATTGGTTTGAAAATGTCATTAGAAGAAATGAATAGCTTAGTAATAGAAGGTTGAAGAAACAGAGGAAGACCAAAGATAAGATGGAAGGACTGTACTGCGGAAGACTTGAGAGATAAGGAACTGAATGAGAACGACACGCAAAACAGAAATTAGTGGAAGAAGAAGAAGTCAGTGTCAAGTGAAATTTGCATAGTTTGTTTATGAAATAATTTATACATAATACACAGGATTGACGGAAGGTATTGTGCTGGCCACAACAGATTTTTTAAAATTTAATTTAACAAATACTGGTCTATGAATACAGACCAACATTTCCGGAAAGGAAAGAGATATCGCCTTTCATTTGACAAACTGAATTCCACATATTTACAATAATGAAATTGTTATTAGTGTAGCAATAACATTCTTTCAGGCGCCTGATAACTTTATTTACTCGTATTTTATAGGAAGTTTTTAATGAAAAATTAATTGTGCTATCTAAAACTATCGATAAATCTAATCGAATGTTTTACGGCATCGTTGAATTATACTTTAGCACGTGCTCTAATCTACAACAATAGAATTTCGTCTGTTTTAATAATAAATAAATATAATCTGACAGTAATAGAATGTTTGAAATTGCTGTTTTTATGTTCTTCATTAAATTTGAATTTGTTTGGTGACAAATTCTGATCGAATTCCAAGGTTAGTATGACATGTATTCAAGGAATATTATTGTAAAAATTGACAGTCTTATAAGGAGTAAAAATTTATTGTGCTTGCTATCTTATCAAATACTTTAAAAATTAATAGTTAGTTTGGAAAAATTATACGTCAGTATGTTATAAACATTTCTACTTTCATTCATGGGAAAATGTAGAGTAGTTTACTTAGTAATAAATATTTCTTGTTTTTTTTAAATATAAATATTTTCAATGTGTTTCCTTGAAAACTTGCAATATTCGCATACAATTTTAAAATATTTGAAAAAGTTTTAGCGAACTCCACTGTTTGAGAACGAATGAGCTTCATATCTACAAATAACTTCAATAGCTTTCAATTAAGTTGATTTTTTTTTCCGCATATTTACGACAAATTTATCAAATACTTTTAAAGTTTAAATAATTAAATGAATATTTATGAATACTTAGATTTTTCAAGAAAGTATGAGTAAAGTGTTTAAACTATTTAAATATGCTATGTATTTATCAAAATTCTTTGAATTTTAATAATCAGGTGTAATGTTTAAATTTTTTTCTATAATTATGATATTGAATTTTCTGCGAAAAGAATTTGAAACGCATATTTCTTATCTAGAATTATGTAAATAAACGTTTAAATTAATTTTTTTTGCGATTACCCATCAAGATGCGATCCGTATTTTTTACTTTCCGTCACCTTTAGGTAAGGAAGATATTGTCTTTGAACAAAAAATTTAATGATGAGTTTTTAGTGAATAAGCATGTTTTAGGGTCCATATAATACGATTTTACTATTTTTACGATGATGTCTGTATGTCTGTGTGTGTCCGGAAGTACCATCATTTGAAATTTTTAACAGTTAAATATCATTTATTGACATTTAACGTTATTATAACTTAAAGAATATATTATACTCTATACGATTTGATTGCATTTTATACTTCATATTCAATATATATATTTATATATATATATATATATATATATATATATATATATATATATATATATATATATATTATATGGAGTGAGCGAGAGAGAGAGAGAGAGAGTTACAGAATTATAAAGACATTAAATTTCATAAATCAGCCAGCTATGCTAACCATGGAAACTGCTTATATATTGTGGCAGAGATGAGGATGTTGAGACCGATGTTAGGGAAGACACGGAAAGATACGGTAAGGAATCAAAGAATAAGGGAAATAAATCGAGTGTTACAAGTTTCTAGAAAGATACAAAAGAGATGATTACATTTGGTTGAACATGTCATTAGGAGAGATGAAGAATATATTGAAAGAAGAATGAATAGTTTAGTAATAGAAGGTTCAAGAAACAGAGAAAGACCAAAGATAAGATGGAAGCACTGTATTGCGGAAGACTTGAGAGAAAAGGATCTAAATAAGAACGACACGCAAAACAGAAATGAGTGGAAGAAGAAAATGAAAAATAGCGATCCCTAACGAATGGGAAAGGCTAAAGAAGAAGAAAAAAAAGTCAGTGTTAAGTGCAATTTGCATAGTTTGTTTATGAAATAATTTTACTGAAAATTTAGAATCTTTTGCAAGAAAATTTATATAAAATACACAGGATTGACGGAAGATATTGTGCAGGTGTCAGATTTTTTGTGTTTGACTTTATAGATTACATCCATTTCCAAATTACTGCATACTTGTATTTTGCAAATCACATAAACGTACTTATCTTAATCTTATTCTTGCATAATCCTAAAGCACACATCTTCAAAATATGGAATGTTATTATTTTTCAAAATAAATATAACATGAAAAGAAAACATACTTTAGTATGGAAATGTTCTGTAACTAAACAAAATATTATGCAAATTGTACTTATATATCAGAAGAGCTCTTTTACTAAGAAAAGCTTATCTTTACTAAGAAATATGTATACACGAGTGCATTCTTTATGCATTTACGTATAACATTTTCATTGACAATTAGTAAACTGTTGCGTTTTGTTGTAGATGAAGTATGATACATCAAAGGACACACAGAGGACAAATGTGAGTACTTTTTCTATTGAAATCGAGTGAATAAAGTAACACTTTAATGATGAGGACATGAGTATAAATCGAAAGCTTTGAGGTCTGTGAAGGGACGCCTGGTATACGCCTTCAACGGTACAAATATATCGTTATATTAAATTTGAATTTAAAAATCCCTACAAAAATAAATATATTGTATAGTATAAAATGTTTACTATAAAAACAGTTATTTATTTTTGAATGTTGTGTATTAAAAGCCAGCAGTTAGGCGCAAATAACAATAATTACACATCTGATTTGAGAGCTTAGTGATTCATGTTTACAAATTGCATGTGTCAGGAACTGATGAGACATATAATCTTCATCTCGTTAACACGGTCGGGCAGATCACACGCATACGACGAGAATACATATGATGTAACAACACACGCATAAAATATGCCGAGATACTATACATACACATTGTGCGGTGTTCTATACTACGCTAGCAATTCATGTTTGGCAATACAATATATAAATATTCATGATTATGATACGGAATCTTTTATTTGTCTCGTTATCGTAAACAATTTTACACACGTGTATTATTAGACAAAAAGGAAAAATATAATTGTTTACAATACCAATAATAATAATAATAGATTAAAGAACGAATGATATATATGTAGATTAAAATAAAATTAAATCTATTGATTCGTATGATTAATTTTAAATTTTCCTTGATCTAATCTTTGAAAAACATTAAAGAAATTAAATTTTTTTGAAATAATAAAATAAATACTGCTTTCTTTTTTAATCTATTTTACATACTCGCAGATTACTATTATTAATACAAAGTTCAAACAATACTTTAGAGACACTTAAAACTAATGCGGAGACTACACCACATATAATACCAAATATTATTCTTTGTATTTTATTTAATTACACTTTGATATAGTCGTACAAGGATTTGACAAAAATAAAACCAAATAAATCTTTTGAATCGGTAATAATTAAAAATGTAATCCACCAGTGATAGTTACTACTAAATATAATAAATTCAAAGTACATTTAGGAAACTTTGAACAGAACAATAATTCTTAATTTTTTATATACCTATAAACAATAGATTTATTCTTCGAATCATACATTAGACAATTTATTTTAATTTTATAACAATTTCTAATACAAGAAATATCTAGCTCATATATTAAACGTTTTTATTTCATATTAGTATACATTATGTATTTTGAACAAATTGTGATTTTAATAGCTTCAACCGACGCCAAACTAAAAAATATGTCTTGCTTGTTGAGCAATTCTATGTATTTTATTTAAATTCTATACAGAAAGTTTCTTGCAAAAAATTCTATATTTCCAGTAAATTATTTCACGAACATTTTGTATAAATTGTACTTAACATTGACATCTATCAATTATTAGTAATATTTGAATATTATAAGAAAAAAATCAATTCGTATAGAGAACAAACTATTCTTTAATGTTTATAATAACATAAAATGTCAAAAAATATTTAACTATGTTTTATCAAGAAAAACTGCCAGAGCTTTAAATGAGAGTACTTCCGGTTGACCAATTGTAACCAAAATTTAATCAGCTCTTCAAAAATAAATTTAAAAAAACATATCGTCACAGCATATTACATATTGCTAGGTGTGCCAATCTGTTTTAGACATAATATCGGTAATGATGATGATATATTCGAACCGTGTGGGCGATTACCAGGCGTCACCTCATGGGCACTCATTGCTGGCGTACAGAGTACACCACAAGGAGTCACAAAAATGCAATTTTTGGAATTGCAATATTTGAGTTATCGTATTATAAAATATATATACTGGGTGTATACTTGAAACCCGAACATAGTCCGTTAACACGGGAAAATAGTTTTTTTCAGACTGTTGCTCGCCGTTTCAACCGACAACAATGGTTCTGTTATCAATAGAAAGATAAAAAAATCTGCATTAACTAACACATACAATACATGTAAATTTGTAATATTTTAGACACAAATAAATTATTAGATTTATTCAATTTGTACTCATGGGCACTCATTGCTGATGTGGAGAGTGCACCACATGCGTCAATTTTGTACTATTTAAAATTTGAAATATTTGGCGTTGGTCGGGATTGAACCCGGTTCCCCAGATTCACGATTCGACACTCTGACACGCGGCCACGAAACCCCATTAAATATATCACCACGGCATATTATCCATTGTTGTGTGCGCCAGTGTGCCAATCTGATTTGTACACAGATATCGGTAATGATGAAATATTTGTACCGTGCGGGCGCTTACTATGCGTGACCTCACGGGCACTCATTGCTAGCGTGGAGAGTGCACCACGGGGGTTCGAAGTAATTTTGGGCGTTGGTCGGGATCGAACCCGGGTTACCAGATTTGTTATCAGACACTCAGGCACACGGCCATGAGATCTCATGTATTATATGGACTTGAAAACGAGCTTATTCATTAAAATTTTTTTGTCCAGATAATACCTTCCTTATCTACAGTCCTATATAGGATTATAGGTAACGGAATGTAAAAAATATTTATACTGTTCACAAATCATGAAAATAGAGCTTTGAGGTTGACTTCTGGTAAAAATCCTCAACGGTGGTACAAATAAATCGTCATGTCATTACTGAAATCTGCTGATATTTGAAGATTATTTTCCTAACTAATTACACCGTATTACTAATTAATTTTGAATAGAGTCTATATAAATACTTGTATCTCATTGACATTGCGGGTTACCTAGGTGTATGAAAAAGTCGTAGTATGTATGTGTGTAGAGCCGCTTTGCTTTGGTTGGCTTTAGCTCACTCACTGACTGCACTGACTTGGAGTCTGTGAGGAATGCCTTGTGCAAACACCGGCCGACTGGAGTGCCATTGTGCCGAGGCCCGACTAAAAGTGTTTACCGAACGGGTAGCTCACGACAAGGTGAGGGCATATGTTCAAACACAACATACGAGAAAGATCAGATAGATAGACATAGAACTTATAGCAAAGATTGTAGGGACATTCATTGGAAAGTAATAAAAACGATGACTGGGTGATCTATACTGAGTGTCCAGGATAACTTGTCCATCATGATCTCAAGAACTATAAGAGATACGAAGTCAGTTAAATTAGACAAAAGTTGCACCATTAGGAAACCATTTTAATGGTGTTTCGATATTTGTGAAAAAATGCGTAGATATAAATGAAAATGTATATTCGCAGTTTTTAGTTTTGCAAATAACTTCCAAATACTGAATTTGGTTGGTGTTTCTAGAAACTTCTAACACTAGAGTTATTTCCCTTATACTTTCATTCCTTACCGTATCTTTCCGTGTCTTTCCCAACATCTGTCTCAACATCCTCATCTCTGCCACATCCATTAATTTACATTGATACTGACATCTGTCAATTTGAATTATCTAAATATATTAGCAGTTTCCATGGTTAGCATAGCTGGCTGATTTATGAAATTTAATGGCTCGTATTCTGAGCGCAATTTTATAATAAAAGCGATTTTATGGAGTGCGCTTTTACATTATATTCTTATGAGGAGTATGCTCCATAAAATCGATTTTATTATAAAAGTGCGCTCGGAATATGGGCCAATATCTTTATAACTCTTTAACTCTATATCTATTGCAATAGAAGGTGGAAGAAACATAGGAAGACCAAAGATAAGATGGAAGGACTGTATTGCAGAAGACTTGAGAGAAAAGGAACCGATTGAGGACGACACGGAAAACAAAAATGAGTGGAAGAAGAAAATAAAAAATAGCGACCCCCTAACGAATGGGAAAAACGAAAGAAGAAGATGTCAGTGTCTAGTGCAATTTGCATAGTTTGTTTATGAAATAACTTTACTGGAAATATAGGATCTTTTGGAAGAAAATTTATGTATGGGGCCGCGTGCAGTAACATGATTTTGCTGACTTTGGCAAGCAGATATGGGGACCTGTGTCAAAATGACAGCAATTAATTATGTCCATAACTGACAAGTGTTATAATTTTTCATTCAAAATTTCATAATTTTCTTATTTCATGTGGTTTGTTTGTTATCATGAGTATGGAATTCAGTTGCCGAGAAAGAGAATCACATAATACCAAAAATTTAGAAGCTTTCGCAAGAAAATTTATGTATGGAATTTGTACATAATACACAGGATTGACGGAAGGTATTGTGCTGGCCACATCAGATTTTTTTTAGTGCAATAGATATTTTATTTTTTTGCCAAAATATGTTAAAAATAATTTATGAAATATTACTGTAGTTAGTATGTAGAAGATATAATTTGTTTTACATCCTATCGTCAAACCCCACCACAGACAAAAACAATTACTCATTTAAAATACTTTTAATTTAATTAATAATTTGAAGTTACCTAGTTTTAGTATTAAGGAGACGAAATATTGGCAAAACAATTCGGGATGTGCTTGTTAATTTCATAAGTCTGTCTCTTGATCCTTCCCCACAAGTCTCAGATGCAGCTTCTGTTACGAAGTTCAAAAATCTTTCGACAGCCTGTGTGTGACAAGATAACCTCAGTATAAAAATTTCACTAGGAACATTGGCTATCAGATTTCTTAAATCTAATAAAAAATTGATTTTGATATACACTTTCTCTAATAAAAAATAAGCTTAAATGAATTTGTTTTAATTCATTATAAAATATAAATTCGATACGAAAAGCAAGAATAATAATTTGTATTAAAATAAAAGGAATTTCGTCTCCATAAATCAAAATTAAATTAAAGAAACCGCATTCTCAGACGTAAATAGTATTGTTTACAAAGTAATAATAATCAAATAAAAATTTATATAGTATTTGAAATATTAATCCTTGAACTTTAATGTTTTTGTATATTTGATTGCTTCTATTAATTTCACTTCAAATTCTTGGAACATATGAGTCAAATTTATGCTATTATTTTGAAACTCAATATAAAATTATTTTTGCCAAATATTATTATAAATAATTTCTAAAAAAATATATGTGCGAGTATTTTTTAATTTTAAGACTTAAAAATCTGTGTAGAGTTAGGGTTTGTATTTGCGCGTCCGTGTGGTTGAACGTTCTGTTCTCACCGTTCCTGGAAGCCGGTCTACTATTTAACTAAAACACAGGGGCAAACACCCAACCACTCGGGTGCTGAAATAGTTCACAAGACATAAGACTCCACATATCACAAAAAACATTGCTACATCAATGGATAAAACTTCGTGAAAAAAAAATACAATAACAAAATAAAAATCCTTGAGTTGCGTAACATAATTAGCGATAGTTCTTGGGAAAAGTGACAACAAGTTTAGCAAATATAGTAAAGCAAAGAATTAAAATTATTCCAAGAGCGGCGCCAAGCGGACGCTCTGTGCTCAAATAAATTTACGAAGCGGCTGAAGTGACCTTTCCCTAACTCCAAATTCGATACGACGGACACGACACGAACACGGAGGACTTGTCCCACTTTTCTACAATTTCTCCTAACGATTTGCGCATTTGATCATTTGCTGTTGCGGTTTATTTCTTTATTAATACAGAGCATAAATTAACAACAACTTCATTAGAATATTTTATAGCGTTTAATTAATTCAGAAGACTAATTTGATGTCATTAAAAAGAGATTCATTTTATACGCGCACAAAATTTACTTTCATATGTATGAATATCTTTAAAATCGTGCCAATTATTGCTGCTCACGAAATAAAGTATCCTCCCCTATCCCCGGAAATAGCTCCATCAGAATTTCCTAAAACACCTTGGCAACGATTTTCGTCCAATGAAGAAGTTGATAAGATCGGGATCATGGCATTACAGCATCGATGGATAACTTGTAGAAACTTAAGAGGACTGAATTTTCTTCTACCAAATTGGAACAGTTATTTTGTGTTACCTAGTTAAAATTTACTGTTTCTCTTCCTTCTGTGTTAATTTGGGAAAAATTCTGTAAATGTCCCTTCCATATACGGGTATAGTAAATCAGTTAGAATGTAACCAAGGCGGCATACATGCATTCCTTAACCTGAGCGTTTAATTTAAATGTGGAATCTTGTTTACTTTGATGGCTAGTGGCAGTGATATTGTTAATGTGCCACTCGGATATTAACTGTGACTCCCAAGCAATAAATTGCTCCTGTGTATAGCTACCAAACATTCTTCAAAGTTGCTTTATCTTTAATCAATATATAGTAGGCCTCTTATCACGGGAATAAAATTACAGAATTTGCAATCAAATCAGTAATATGCCAGAACCTCCCACGATAATGCAATAAAATTTACTCGATATAAAATAATAGCGACTTACATTGCACACATAGTTTACAGCCGCTATTATTTTAATATATTACATTCCAAGATTATAGGGAACTAACCAAACATGTCACTCTTTTGAGTCCATAATAGCACTTTAAAATATAAGTATCATAAGGCAATCTGTTAACGTACGACATGTTTAAAAAACGAGCCGCTAGGCGAGTTCTATAAAGGACAAGTTCATTAACAGGCCTTATGAAACATGTTTTTTATACGATTTTTTCTATTGAGGTAATTTTACAATGAAATTTTTAAAAAATATGACTTGGTGTTTTTACCTCCCGCTACCCTTGGTAAGGGAGGTATAGGGATCGTGCTAAAAATCGCATATCGAGATTTTGGTAAATAACCACGTTTTAAGGTCCCTAGAATCTAATTTTAACATTTTCACGATGATGTCTGTGTGTATGTGTGTATGTATGTATGTATGTGTGTGTGTGTGTGTGTGTGTGTGTGTGTGTGTGTGTGAGTGTGTGTGTGTGGATCTGTAACTGACAGATAAATGTCACTGTCACAAAAATTTCATTTCAAATTAATAATAGTAACGTTTTACAAGGAAAATTGTAACTAGAACAATAGTTTTATGGAAAGGAACTTAATATACATAATTTCTAGCATTCGTAAATATGCAGGTATGTATTTAAGTAAAGAAATAAATAAATATATAATCACGGCATATTATCCATTGCTGGTTGTGCTAATCTGATTTGTACACACATTTCGGTAATGATGATGACATATTTGTATTGTGCGGGCGTTTACCACAAGGGTTAATTTTATGCCATTTAAAATTTTAATCGGGATCCCAGATTCGCGACCAGGCACGCGGTAATGAGACCCCATAGGCAAATGGCGGGAGGTATTGTGTTGGTCACATCAGATTTTTTTTTTGTTAGTTATGTTGGTAGCACTTTCCTCTAAACAATTGAAATTTCACATTTTGACATTTTGTATTTTGTGTGTTGCGAATTTTGTCTGATTGTATACATTAATATCTTTTATCAAAAAGTGCGCTATAGATCTTCTAAACGGCGTGTTTGCAGTGCTTTTACAGACCTATAAGAATATTGTGCTGGCCACATCAGATTTAAAAATTAATATTGCTGTAATTTTCAAAAAAATTCCATTTCAAATCAAATTTAACATGCACCTCGGCACCGAAGTTCCTCAAATGGTTTATTTTCCTCAGCCTTACGGGTCGCGGCAAATAAATTCCACATTCGTGATAAAAGGTAGAACTTCAATGCCTTGATACATAAATAACTAATAATATTCAGAGTTAAACATATTTGAATGACTGGAAATATGTTAATAAAATAAATGTTTCTATGTCTACATGTCTACACTACAGCCTTGAATGTTCTCATACGCGCATATCTATCAAAATAATTTCTTCTTTATGATGTATTAATAAGTCATAAACATAAAACACATACATAATTATTTGTCTTAAATCATCAACAATATGTTAACATTTTTTTCACTTTGACGATAATTTATATTGTGTAGTAAATACATACAAGTATAATGTAGCCACGCGCGAAGAAATACTTTTTATTTATTGCAAAATGATAGAATATTTAAACTAAAATGTAATTAAAAAAGATAAACGAGTGGTAAACACCAATAAATTTCTTAACATATTGTCGGTTTCACACTCGTTGAGTTTATAATACTTTACAAAGTTGTTGGATGGAATTCTTTGCATTCTACGAAGATGTAGCGATTTTGTTATTCAAATTTTATAGCGGAGAATTATCTTATGTCTTTATCACGGCATATATTTCCTAAATTCAACAATATACGAACAAGAATATTTTAATTAAGACGTTAAACACGTACGATGAAATGAATTAAAAGATGCAACCGAAAACATCCATATATCCCAGATATCGGAATCGCGCTGCCGTCTTATTGGTGAGCGAGTCTTCTTTCTCCATTTAATTTAGTTTATCTTTGCGTTTTATTCTGGAAGGCGTTTTGCGTCTACTGTACGAGTAGTGCTTCTCTCGCATCTTTTGGCACTCACCGCTTGATAAATGAATAACGTTCCCAAGCAACAGTTCGCGCAAAAAAATAAACTATTCATAATTAAATTTTCTGCTCGGCTATGCCATGACCGTTCGCTACATTATGTGAAAGACTTTTTGCGGACTAGTATAAATAACAAGTTGCATGATTACTTTTCCCTCAAAATGAGGTGAGGAGGTTTTAGCAAGGAGCGGGCTTGCCCAAATACAATAAATTTAACTGGGGTACGAGTATTAAATTCACAAATAGTTACTTCGTAAAATACTACATTTTATTAGGTACTAATAAATTATACAGGTATTTGTGGTTTAGCCTAAATGTCAGAAAAATATTATAGTCCTTGACGAATTTTACAAGAAATCTTCTCTTAACCAAAACGATTGTTCAGTGGAGTACAGTAGGTTTCAAATTTGGGTAAGCAGAAAAAAGGTAAAACGCAAATTTAAACTTTCTTTAATACAGGGTCTTGTTTAAGTAAGTCTGCAACGCTTAACCGGTAGTAGAACTAACACCATTGATAGTAAATCTGGCAATAATTTTTGTTTTACATGCTTTCTATAAATACTAGAGCTCTTAAACCTGACCAATTACGTCATAATTCAAAATTAAAAAATATATATATATATATTCTCTGGAAAAAATGTTAATTGTTAAAAAAGACGTGAAACGCTTTTTTGCATTAGCGTACAATTTATATTCAGTATGTAAATATCAAAATGTCAATTACCTTGATGATAACCATGTAGTTTTTTTATTTGGAAAGTTTTAAATATCCATTATCTGCCGCGGTGCAAATCATCTATGTCAGTTGTGACAGGTGTGACATTTTTTCCAGAGAACACTATGGCCCGTACTACGATCACGGTTTTAACTAAAACGCTGTTTTAAAAAATGTCAAATTCAAATTTCAACATTTAATTTTGCACGTATGTTTGAAGATCGATTTTTTAAAAAGTATTTGTTTGTATACAAACTATGTTCTGCTTTTAAAACATATTTTAATAAATTCGATATTATTTATTATTGTTATTAAATAATGATATCTGACACTTCTTAAAACAGCGTTTTAGTTAAAACCGTGATCGTAGTACGGGCCATTGATTTTTATTTTTTTACAAAATTTTAAACAATGACGTTTCAACCTGAAACTGTATTTAGTCTAAGTTATCCGTTAGGGTGTGGCACATCATGTTTATATTTTTACCTTCCGTCACCTTTAGGTAAGGAAGGTATTGTTCAATGATGAATTTTTAGTGAATTAGCATGTTTTAGGGTCCCTATAATACGATTTTACCATTTTTACGAAGATGTCTGTATGAATGTATGTATGTGTATGTGTGTGTGTGTATGTGTGTGTGTGTGTGTGTGTGTGTGTGTGTGTGTGTGTGTGTGTCTGTGTGTATGTGACGAAAGTTTCGGATCGCATAACTTCAATACCACGATTCCAAAAAAAAAATTTTTTTCGTATTCCTCATGTTTACATCTAGAAGAACAACTTATTAGATTTTGGTTATAATTGGTGAACCGGAAGTAGCCTCATTTGAAGATTTAACAGTTAAATTTGATTTATTGACATTTAACGTTATTATAACTTAAAGAATATATTATTCTCTATACGATTTGATTGCATTTTATACTTCATATTCAATAGATATAGAGATATAGAATTTTAAAGAAATTAAATTTTATAAATCAGCCAGCTATGCTAAACATGGAAACTACTAATATATTCCTATATAATTCAAATTGACAGATGTCAGTTTCAATAAAAAGTAAATTAATGTGGCAGAGATGAGGATGTTGAAGTAGATGTTGGGGAAGACACGAAAAGATAGGTAAGGAAATAACTCTAGTGTTACAAGTTTCTAGAAAGATACAAGACAGATGATTACAATGGTTTGAAAATGTCATGCGGAGAAATGAAGAACATAGTGGATGAATAGCTTAGTAATAGAAGGTTGAAGAAACAGAGGAAGACCAAAGATAAGATGGAAGGACTGTATTGCGGAAGACTTGAGAAAAAATGAACCGAATGAGACCGACACGTAAAACAAAAATGGAAGAAGAAAATAAAAAATAGCGACCTCTAACGAATGAGGAAAGCTAAAGAAGAAGAAGATGTTAGTGTCAAGTGCAATTTGCGTAGTTTGTTTATGAAATAATTTTACTGGAAATTTAGAATCTTTTGCAAAAAAATTTATATATGGAATTTATACATAATACACAGGGTTGACGGAAGGTATTGTGCTGGCCACAACAGATTTTTTATATGTTTTTTATATTTCTTACGACTTTGTTAAATATGATGTTTAATATTTATCATTTTTATCTAGACTCTTTCCATGTGTAATTTAAATATTTTAAGAACATACATATTATGCACAGAACATTTATTTCAACTTTTGTCTCCTGGAGAAGACCCATGTGGGGTCAAAATTGTAGAGACTGCGGAGTATTAAAATCGTCCCCATAATACTAAAACTAGGTAACTTGAAAAAAGTGTTTCTCGAAAAAATCAATTTGAAGTTTCTTAATTAAATTAAAAGTATTTTACATGAGTAATCGTTTTTGTCTGTGGTGGAGTTTGACGATAGAATGTAAAACAAACATACTAACTAAAATAATATTTCATATTTTTAGCATATTTTGGCAAAAAATAAAATATCTAGTAATTGCAATGAAAAAAAAAAAAAATCTTAAGATATTTAATTTTTACAGTATACTTAAAATAGTAAAAACAATTCATTTTAGTCATTATTACTAAAATCATTTAAACATTTTTCCAAAAAAAAAAGAAACACAAAAATAGACTTTGTAAACAACTAAACTTAATTAGATATCTTAAGCAGTCAGAGGAAGTGTTTGATGTTGTCTAATTATTTGCTGTTATAACTAGATATCTCAAGTTATTTACTTCCATAACAAGCTATCTCAAGTTAGCCTAAATAGATTTCTCAAATAATCAACTAATAGCACGAAAATTTTGCAAGACCATGTAGATAACTCAAAAAACCCAAAATTCGAGTTACCTAGTTTCAATTAAGGGGACAAGTGGCTAAATCGCAAAACGTTTATTACCCAGCCAAGAAACAACCTATTTCCCATTGGTTATGCCGCCATTTAATATTAGGTTACATCGCCATTATTAGTAATAACAACTTTAATTCTTAGACATTATATGCAAGAAACCTTTCACATTCTTCTGTTAGAGTATTGCCCCATATGTCTTGCAAGGTAGATTTAATGGACGCACTGAATTTTTACGAAGTTTTTAAGTTTTAAGTCTATATTTAAAGTAGTCGAAAAGATTTTGTAGAAATTTCTCACCATTTATAGGATTTATAATTTGTTGAGCCTGAGCTCGTAAATTTCCCTGCAACCAGGCCTGTCCTCTGCGCTGTTCTCTAATTAGATCTGTCTACTAATACTTATTTTTACAAGAACTTCTTGTCAGCGTACAATCCAAATGTTGTAATAGCAATTACTTGCCGACTATATTTCACAGTTGGGAGCCGCTTCCTCGTTTGCGGAACATTCAACGAACACTCGCTCTCGTGACTTTGACTAGGATTTCAATCCAACTGTCTGGGGCTGTTCTCCATGTCCAAATAACTGTCAAGCAGTGATATTTACCCTGGAGAGTACAATACTTGGGCTATAACCACTAAGCTCTACATATGAGCTTTTTGGCAAACCAAGACGGACATAAAACTATTATTTGTCTTTACAACTTGAATTTGAAGTTGGAAAGAGTTGTTTATTAGTGTATTTGCAGTTATCACACCCAAAAGAGATAGATATATTGCTGGTTTTCAGTCGCAATAGTCAAATAATATAAAGAAAAGTTATAAATAATAATAAATAATTAACAAAGTAATAGGCCGGTTGCCTAGAAAAAACTGAATGGTAGCTGGTGCCGGTTGCTTTAATATCGTGGCTCAGATGTGGCAACCAGCTTTTTGTCCCTTATTAATTTAGGTGGAAAATATTATTATTGTTAAAGGGAACACTTTCAAAAAATTGTGTCTTCTCAATAATTTTAGCGTGAGCCTCATAAAAACTAGATTGGCACAACCAACAATAAGTAATTTATTTATAAATTCTTTTAAAGTTTTCTTCCATGTTTTGTAAACTTAGTCCTCTTCTAAGAGAGTAAATACAAAGTTTCGAATACCCTTTGGGTATCAAAGTTTTGCCACATTCATTTTAACAGTAGATTTGCTGTATTGTATTGCTGTAATATACGACTACAATATGTTACAGAGTGATTTGTTGATATGAAAGATTAATATACTCCTGTGGATTAGATAATTTGTCTAGTTGTCTAGGAGGATTACTGTCATAATTTTGGATTATCTTCATTATTCAAGAATACAAACACTTATACTTAAGTTGTTAAGTATTTTTCCACATTTCAACGATATTTTAATAAAAATATATATAGGCTGTTATGTACGTAAACGTACATACGAGTAGATTAATAAAATGTTGAGAAGATTAGGTCCTTGGAAACCCAAATCTACAGTACGAGTAATTCGATGTTTATCTCTTGTCATATAGCAGGAGCAGAAGTTTGAGGTAGATCAATGAAAAATAATTCCGATTTCATTGAAATTGAAAGAAATCGAAGTTGTCTGACTAAAAACACGAAACTATCACAATTGACATGTAAGATAATTGGCGTCGCGGCAGTAATAGGTACTCGTATTTGAGATTTTTACAATAAAAAATCTGATGTGGCCAGCACATTACCTTCCGTCAGTTCTATGTATTTTGTTCAAGTTCCATCCATTCAGAAGTTTCTTGCAAAAGATTTAACCGGAGTTTAGATTAAAGTCCGGCTTCAGTTTTAAAATGGTTTTTTTTAAATGAATCTATTCCTTTATGTATATAATATTATATTTCCAGTAAAATTATAACACAATCACATAATTTAAATTATTGCACTTGTCACTGACATCTGTCAATGAGAATTATCTGAATATAGTAGCAATTTAATTTTATTTTATAATTTTTAACTATATCCATTTAATATGAAATATAAAATGAAATCAAATCGTATAGATAATAAAATATTCTTTAATATTTATAACATAAAATGTCAAAAAATGATATTTAATTAATATTTTTCAAGAAAAACTGTTAAATGTCGCCAATGAGGGTACTTCCGGTTGACCAATTATAACCAAAATCTAATCAATTCTTCGTTTGGAGTAAACTCAAGGAATACGAAAAAAATATAATTTTTAGAATTATGTTATTGGAGTTATGCGATCCAAAACGATGGTTACATATACACACACACATACACACACACACTCATACACATACATAAATATATCATCGTAAATATGGTAAAATCTTGAACCTTAAAAGGTGCTTATTCACTAAAAACTCATCACGCAGACAGTACCATTCTTAACTAAAAGTTACGGAAGGTAAAAAGTGCATGTGTATCATTAAAGTAATTGCCATTTTGCTATTCAATATACCGAATATAAATTATACGCCAATGCAAAAAAGCGTTTCAAGTCAGTTTTGACAATCAACTTTTTTTTTTTCAGAGAACAAATTTTAATTTTGAACCAATAAGTAATTGGTCAGTTTTAAGGGGCTCCAGTTCTTATAGAAAGTATCTAAAACAAATAATTATTGCCAGATTTACTATCTATGTGGATAGTCCTACCATCGGTTGTTAAACGCTGTGCGCTTACTTAAATAACACCCTGTTACAAAGAATGATTTTAATTTGCAGATGAATATAATACAGTAATTATTATTGATATTGATAAATAAAATTGATACGAGTATACTTGCAACAATTTAGACATTAATTAAAATCGCTTCAGAAGTTATTATAAATTCTAAAACTATTGCAAAGGACTTGCAATATTCATGTTGTTATTTCGTGTGAGTTTACAGTTCTTTGAAGTATTGTATCTTCTATCAATTTAATTCGCTCAATGCAGTGGTATCCTATCAAACGTTAAGCATTATATAGTAGATATCCAATGATATCTAAACACTTCTTTGAACATTCAAACATTCAAAGTGTTATTGTAAACAACACTGCTTCCGTTTTATTTGTGTAGCATGGTGGTTCCAACGTTCATGAAATAACTGCATTGTTATAGATATTGCATAGTTACACTTGATTATTGCTGACAATAATGAAAGAACAACAATGAAACAGTTGTAGAGATATAAACATATAATAGTTGTTTATGGTACTAGTCAGTAAAGATATATTTTATGACCAAGCAGAAAGAGATGACATTTGAATCAATCATTTTGAAAAGAGATCAACTAAAGTTCACAAAATCTTACAGGAAAAGTAAATAGCTAACTAAATCTACAGTAATAATATTATTTTCGTGATAATTTTAATCATTGTAAAACCCAATTTTTAATTTAATAATGATCCTCCCCGCTTGTTAGAATTTTGAGTGGAGCACATTCTGAAAAGCTAATAATTAAAATTGGTGAATTGTGAGTTTGAAAGGAACTGGTTAACCTGTCCGTCTGGTGGAGATCAGAGGGGCCGCCGTAACCCGTGGGTCACGCGTGGGCGGTACGAGACAGACACACAGAAGCACCGACACTCCACAACGAACTGTGTCAAAAGTTCACACGCAACCAGATAAGATGAGATGACGATCAACAGATTTACTTCACATTGTAAATAAACAGTAAAAGTTACAATTATTGTAGCAGCGCCGTTTAATTGGATACACACGCTACTCGAAATAAATCAACGAGAGAGACAATTATTCTCGAGTTAAAATCTTATTCACCACAACGCACTTTAGTCACACAATATGATAGTAATTTATAATATTATTCCTGCTAAGCATCTTACAAATTTGATTGTTTATTCCGTTTCAACCCTTGAGAAAATATGTTAAAACTCCAGAAATATCCTGCTATTTGGGGTAGTAAATATGTTTCCAAGTTTATTCTCCTTCTCCTCGTCGTCCTGGAAGTCTAAAGTAAAAGGATAACTGTGGCGCCGCCTGCTGGCTGCCTCGATTTCAGGTGCTTGGTCGTTGACTCCTGCAATTGGTTTTATAGCGATGTTTTCCAGCAGGATAATGCACAAGTTTCCCAAGGAAACAGATATTTATACCAGATTATAACCGTCGCAGGACTTAAGACAATACTTAATATGTGGCGCTGTTGTGGGATGTCATAGAACCAAGAAGTTATTGTTGTGTTTACCACGAAGAAAAGGACTCTATTTTTGCAAACTCTTAGATCTGAATCAAAACGATTTAACTCTACAATTTTGTATATTTATGATTGATTTGTTGATGTATATCTCGTGTTTTCGTATGCAAAAATTGATTAAGGTCGTAAATTAATTATCATTAATTGCTCCCAAATTTCTCGAGAGAAACTTGTTCAAAATTTTAATGGAAACTTTTTTTTTGGCTGACAAGTACCGTGAAATTTAGTATAGTTATTATGCTGTTAAATATTGAGAAACTTATAATTATTAACGGTGCATACCATGGTACAGAGAATATGAATTTCTTTAATTCTTTGCGAAGGACCTGCTGAGTTGAGAAATTCAATGTACTTAAATTGTAAACTAACATTTCAAGAAACAGACGTTTCGAGAAATTTTGTTCCTTTTCCAAAATCTTGATTTTTTCAAGTCGAAATTATTTTTAACTTCCGTCAACTTCAGGTAAGGAAGGTATTGTCGTTGGTCAAAAAAATCGATGATATGTTTTTAATGAATAAGCACCTTTTAGAGTCCCTGAATACGATTTTACTATTTTTACGATAATGTATTTATGTGTGTGTGTGTGTGTGTGTGTGTGTGTATGTATGTCTGTGTATGTGTGTGTAACAAAAATTTTTCTTCTATAACTCCAATATTACAATTCGAAAAATTATAATTCTTTCACATTTCTCTTTTGTACGACCATATGAAGAGTTGATTAGATTTTGTTTATAATTGGTCAACCAGGATTACCGTAATTTGAAGATATTAACAGTTTTTCGTGAAAAGACGCTGTTAAATATAATTTTTTGATATGATATTATAAATATTAAAGAATATTTTATTCTGCATTCGATTTAATTACATTTTTTTCGTCATATTCAATGAATTTAGAGATAAAAAATATATAAATAAATATCTTGCAACTTATGCTGCTAGAAGAATATTCATAATACTAATTGACAGATGTCAGTGTCAAATAAAATTTACATAACATCTTTGTGAATTATTTTACAGGAAATATATACATCGTTCAAGGAGAGAACGTACCTGTTTCGCGCAAGCAACTATAAAATTTAGGTGGGAGAAGTCATACGAAAGTTGTATTGTTATTATTTTTAGATTCATATAATTAAACTATTGCAAATATAATAGAAATGAGGAATATAATAATAGTAAGAATAATATAATAATAATACAAAATTGGTTCCTGATCGGGTCCGTTCTATCGTTTGCGAAAAATTTTCTGTGTGGAATTTGTACAAAATATGTGCTGGCCACATCAGATTTTTTAATATATTTGAATGTTCAGCCAGAGTACATTTGTTCGTCGGGTTATTTTGTGATGATCTGCGATATTCATCCATTTTCAGTTTGACATATCTTTTAGTGATACCTTCATATGCAACTTTGCAATTATTAGGGGAACATGTTTACGAATTCATAATGTTAGTCTTTTAGTTATTTATCGTATAAAGAATCTAGAACTGAAACGAAAGGTCTATTATCTGTTGTATTGTAATAATTTAAAGTTGCGCCGGACTACAAACGAGAATGTTTCTTTATTTATGAAGGGAAAATATTTGCGGTGAAGTTTATTATCTTTTAATAGCTCTCTGACATTCCCGTCTCATTTCTCATAAAAGGACACAAATAAACCCGGAAAGTTATTCATGGGAATTTGGGCCTCATTTCCTTCAAAAACATTATGTTTTCTTGGTGTTAACGCTTCTTCGTTTGCGTCTGCGTCTTCGTCTTCTGTGGCGGCTTGAAAATCATTTTATATATCGCTTTATAATTACGGGTCTGAGACGTGCAAGATTGTGAGAAAGCAGACGACACGACCCGTCGGCAATGTCGATCACTTCTTTATCGGCTGCCGCACTCTCATTAAAATATTGACCACCGCACGCACACACACTCAAGCGCACGCATTTTTAACTCGACACTTGACAAGATTTATAAGTGAATTTACAGTCGCCAAACATGGAAATAAATAGGTGGCCGCTACTTTAAAACGATCAAAAAGTTCAGAAAATTAGTTTCATCTTTGGCTTTACATTTCAACCCCGACTGGAATTTAATGACACACTTGTACCATTTCCAAAATATTACGGGCACGAAAGTTCCATGTAAAATCGTATGTTAAAAAAAAAATCTGTTGTGGCCAGCACAATACCTCTCGCCATTTCGATTTTATGTTACATAAGTAAAGAATTTAACATTTCTTGTACACACAAATAATTCAAATTGTATCTCTTCTTTCGTTCTATAAGGAATTTTGTCAAAATGTTCAAAATTCTTCAAATTCATTGACGGTATTAGCGGTATTTTTTAAGGATATATGTAATATTAATATATCTATAATTTTTAATATTTAATTAACAATATAATAAGAAATATTAAATGTACTTCCCAGAAAAAGCTGTCAGTAAAACTGTTGCTTTTTGACACACATTTTACATTTATCTGTCAATTGTAAACATTGTATTGGTTTCCATAGAACTATTTGGGCGGCGAGATTTATTACAATAGATTATACTATATTATTATATATTATATCTCTAAATCTATAAAAGATATAATAAAAATTTCAACAGTATCAAAATTTAAAGATCTTTATTATTTGTAATAATATAATTTTTTTAAAAATAATATTTAGATGAATTTTTTTTAGAAACTACCAATTCCGGTTGTACAATTGTTACGAAAACCGTATCAGCTCTTCCCATTAATGTTAGATTGAGGAATAAGTAGTTAAACACACACACACATACACACTTACACACATACACACACACACAGACATCGTCGTAAAAATGTTATAATCGGATTCTAAAGACCTTAAAACGTGCTTATTCACTAAAATCTGGATACGCGATTTTTAGCATGAATCCAATACCTCTCTTAGCGAATGATTTATTTTTTACTGCTTAGTTCCGAAATTATTAGGGGGGTACCCATATGTCTGAACGGTACTGTATAAAGTATAAGCATTAATATTGGGTTGATGTATAAGTTTGTAGAATTTTTAGTTTCTAGGACGAGTGTCTTTGAAAAACAATTATCTCAATGCTGTTTTAATGTTATACTATTATTTAATTGTATTATCTTTGAAAATGTAAATTTGTGCAAAAATGGTATAAATTATTGTCAAAAGAAAATGGAGTGTCAAGTAGCATTTCCGACATATCCTTGTATTTGAGTTTTACAAGGAGTTAAGGTACACGCTGCCGCTAGAACAATTTGTGCCGTTTATGTTGAAAATGGTTTTCTCGTTTCAAGGAGGGCCATTTTGACATAACTTCTTCACTTCCAAATCCAAACCACAGGATTTCTTTGAACGTGGAATTAGGTCGTTAGGAGCAATTGTAAATAATGGAGGAGAATATATTCTTGTTATTTCATGTATTTTCTTTATTAAAAAATAAATAAATTTTGAAAAAAAACACTACGAACTTATGCATCAACCTGATATGTATGTAACATATTTTCGTAATAGTCCGATTCGGACTTCCAACAGTATTACTCTAAGTAGGCGATCTGTAAAGATAGAGAATGCATATAAGCTCCTGTCTAGCTGAGCAAATTAACGACGAACCGTCTCCCTTTAACTTATCTTGTGTTAGAGAACAGGTAGGTTATCTCTTAGTCGGTATCTTAATAATTATTCGTTCCCGATGTTTCATTAAATCCGTTTAAAAGCTTTTCCTCCAAAATTGATTCCTCGGTGGCAAATTATTTTCGTGTGACTATTGATTGGAGTGAAACTAGAACGGGAACTATTTTTGAAATTCGGATGCGATGACTTATTCATATTTCACCGGCGAGCGTGGAGTAGCGCTTCGCTTCGGTAAGGTAGGGTGCACGGAATGCAAACAAGACCGATACGTAAATCATCCCCAATATTATTCATTTCATTCTACGATAACAATAAAGTTCAGACATATATCAAGTATGATTCAATAATTTGTTACCCGGGAGAATAGGTAGATAAAGAATAATAGGAAAAACTCGTATATGGTCAGCATTATTGCCTTCAGTTAATTCTAATATTGGGCGTCACCTCATGGGTTATCCTGTATATTTACTGACCTATACGAAAGTTCACCGTACTTTCCTAATTCTGTCTCTTCTGATAGATGTTTTTCTGGAAAACAATCTATGTTTTTCCATCAGAGATGGACTTCAATAAAAGAAATTAAAAATAATTTCTTCGTCATTTTAATGATTATGTCCCTATCTCTATAACCATTGCTCCTTTGGAAAATTCATCTCGTTTTGAGTTGATTGAACTCAATGAGAATATTATGAAGAAGTTTATGATTCTTGTGAATTTTTCTGGGGTCCGGGTCTGGGAAGACGGGACGCGAGACTTTCTATAACTCTTTCCGACTGTTTGGCAGTTCAAAACAGTTGAATTCACGATATTTTTCTAGTAAAACTTTGCAGGAAAGTTTCCTTCGTAAATTAAAATGGTACCAAGGATTACCTATATATATATTTTGTTTGTTACAGTACACTCACCTTCTGAAAGTTAAAATTCACTATGTTGCAAACACGGAAAGTTAAGAATTAATCTTCTAAATGTTGAAGACAATTAGGATTTTAAAAATACTCTCTACTATTATTTAAATCAGGCGAAAAGTATAGATAGTCCCGGATTTAAATAAAGCAGTAAGCAGTGTTGTCTTGTATCAGGAGAGCATACATAGCACAGTTATCTGGTAAGATATCCCAACAGCAGCTCAGAGAACAAAGGTGGTCTGCTATCTAAGCCTGCAGCTATGACATTAACATTGTGGTAGCCGTATCAAACGCTATCATCAGCGATTGTCTTCAGATGCAGTTAATGGGTTAATTATTGTTTCATTTGACGTAATTAAGATGTTCATCTCTCATCATGAATATTTATTTTATCATCACTTATAGTTACTTCGGATTTTGGACATTCTCTTAAATTTATATAAACTTATAGATTTCCAGATTCTATAAGTATTTACGGCCAAAAGTAAGGTAACGCTAACGCTAAAGTTATGAAGATTTTTCAGGTTACTTATACTTAGTTCTTATAGAAATCCTTTGCAGAGTAAAGATCAGTGTGTATTATTTGTAATATTTGGCCTTCTCTGCTTTGGGTTTTCGTACCGTTATGTGCTATCCCGACAAACACCATTTATTACCTGTCAAAGCACAAGATCAATAAAACTTTATTGACACCTGAGCGTAGTGTAGTACTCGTATAGTATACACTACAGACATCACTTGTCAAAACAACCTGGAGATCACTAATCAATTCACGACTTCACGGTTTCTCATTCTCGTTCTGTTTACTAATATTACGCAATGAAGCCCGTCATCGAGGACTCACAACCAAATGCATTGTTATCATTGCTCAACACACATGAAATATTGCTTATTATCACACGCCATATGGGGATATAATTATATGCAAAGGTAGGATAATATTAGTAAGGCCTTTTCACAGGTTTTCTGTTACATCTTACACTGTTCACCTGCTCAGAAGAATAGTACCTTTTAAGTCTGCTTTTCCCGGGATTTACCAATATGCCTAAAATTTCCGGCAGCCTAGCTGATGTCGGGAAATATTTGCAAATCAAAACCATAACCGAACAACATATCACCCATTAAATAAAGAGTGAGAATAATTCCCGCCTCTGACACTAATTTTTAATTGTATTATCAACGTAAGAAGACTTTTAACTTTGAATATATAATACATATAAGAACGGCAACGTAATGTATTTAGATTAAATATTTCGAGAGAAGGTGCCATCTATCCCTCCCTATACGAATTATTTCTGAGTTAGTGCAAAAAATACATAATAGGTGGATGTTGCACAGTATTGCCACGTAGCTAGAACAGCAAGTTAAGATTTTATAAAGGTTTTTAAGTTTGCTACTGTAAAACAAGTATACATGTACATTGAAGATTCAAAATATATTATCTGGTTATTATGAAACAATATTTTTGAATTTTTGATTATTGAATACCTCTAACAAATAGTATCTGGCAATGCTGTCAGCACGATTTACCGTAGTTCATAGTTTTATGGTAGGAGTCACTAGCTATCTATAATAATTTTGTGAATAAAAAGAGACAGATATAGTATGTTGCTAGGTCATATGCGTTGCCATTCTTATATGTATTATATATTCAAAGCTTTTAAGCACTTTTCATAAGAATAAGAAAACTATTGCATGGGAATGTTTATTTAGTCTGTATAATTTACTAAAAGCAACAACAATAACATAACCTACCGCATAAACGGCAATTGGAATACTCGAGCCGGGTTTTCCAGGGGGGGAGGGGTATTTTGTGCGTCAGATTATTCTTCATGTATTCCCTAATCAATTGAGAATTGTACAAATACGTGTAAACAAACCATCGTAATGATTGTAATAAATGGTTATATTTTTTTCTAATTTAACATTAAATTATAAACATGAGTGAGCATTATTTTTAATTCAACTGTTATGCTATATAAATCGAATTCTATAATTTGAATCGCGCGCCAATATTCTCTACTGCCTAGAAAACTAGGTACTCCAAACTTTCAGAATCTTCAGAAATATCGCATATCGAAATTTTAGTGAATAAGCACGTTTTAAGGTCCCTAGTATACGATTTTAACATTTTTACGATGATGTCAGTATGTGTGTGTGTGTGTGCATATGTGTGTGTATGTTGGTTTTAAAATTATAGGTATATTACATATACCCTTCCGAAATACCATCAATACCATCAATGAATTTAAAGAATCTCGAACATTTCAAAGAGTAATAGGAGAAAACTTGCTCATACTCATAGAATGAATTTAAAATTATAAAAATATCTCAATATAAAGAAGAGATGTTATAAGATTTTTTTGTGTGTACAAAAATGTTAAATATTTGTATAACCTACAATGGAAATGGCGAGAGGTACTATGCTGGCTATTATACATGGAAAAGTCTTACGCAAATAAGTGCATATTTCCTGTAAAAAAAGTTGGTGCTCCAATAAGAGTAATGTTAAAATTCGCGTTTTCAAACTATTTTTTCTTTCTACCTATCTTGAGTCTAAGTTTAATAAGTTTATGGAAAATCAAATATAATGACAAAAGTTTTATTTAGTTGAAATAAACCCCCTCCCCCTCTCACCGAAATTGAAGAATCAACTTAAGTATATTGCAAATAAAAATGTCTAAATATTCATTTTATAATATGGCCGAAAACAGTTCGTCAAGTTATAAAACATCCAGTTGTTTTATAAAACGACTAATCAAATTGTAAAATAATGGTAAATCAACGAAAATTTGGTAATCTGGCCACAGATTTTACATATCTCAAATTCTTTAGCATAATATTTTCATCTCCTATTGCTAGTGTATTTCTTTCGTCTTCCATGTTAGAACGTTTTATTTGTAGTGTATATTAGACCTATGGTGTGAGTTTCGTGCGGTGTAAACTGTTTGGATACAGCTTGAAGACTTCCGTAGACCACCTAGTCTCCACGTAAAAATGTTACTTTATTTGATATGCACTAACTTGAAGATATCTCCTGTACACTTAGAAACAACCTTATAATAAACCTGCTGTATGAAGCTACAGATTTGACTTTGTATAATATACCCATCTAAATCGGAAATTTTAGATGGAAAATTTCAGATTTTCAGGCGAAAATTAGTTATTTTACTAATGGGGAGCCCGAAATACATTAATAATTTATCTCTTTAATGTATGCATTGACAATAAGGGCACTTGTTTTTACCTTCTGTCACCTTTAGGTTAGGAAGGTATTGACATTGGTCAAAAAATTCGGTGGTGAGTTTTCTATGAATAAGCACGTTGTGATCACTACAATACGATTTTACTAATTTTACTATGATGTCTATATGTGTGTGTGTGTGCGTGTGTGTGTGACTATAATTTCGGCCACGATAACTTCAATACTAGAATTCCAAAAATTACAATTTTTACGTATTTCTCTTCCTTACAACCATATGCAGACTTGATTAGATTTGGGTTTTAATTGGTCAACCGAAAGTAGCCTCATTAGAAGATTTCAACAATTTTTCTTGAAAAAACTTTGCTAAATATCATTTTTTCACATTTAACGTTATTATCAATATTAGAGAATATTATTATTATTATGTATGCGAATTGATTACATTTTATACTTCATATTCAATGGATATAGAGTTAAATTATAAAGGAATTAAATTTTATAAAGCAGCCAGCTATGCTATAACCATTGAAACAGCTACTATATTAAGAAAATTCTAATTGAAAGATGTTAGTGTCACGTGCAATTGACTTAGTATATTTGTGTTATAATTTTACTGGATAATACTTTGCTAGAAATTTTCTGTATGGAATTTGTATAAAATACGGCACTGACAGAAGGTATTGTACTGGAAATATATAATCTTTTGCAAAAAAAACTTCTACAAAATACATAAAACTGACAAAGTATTGTGCTGGCCACATCAGATTTTTTCATATTATTTCGAGTAAATTAAGTTACGACATGCCATTTTAAAACGGTACTCGTTGTTGACAATACTGTCGCTGGGACATTAGTTCATTTATTATTTCAAATAACTTGATTCGTAGCCGTGTAGGTATTGTATTGATAGTATTTGTATCGTTTGATTTAGCTTTGATTTGGTTCTCACGTATTTTGTCTCCGTTCTGATCTTGAAATCTGTGTACATAAATTGGGCGTTTAATTACCATAACTTTCTCGGCGAACAAGTTCAAGTAGAGTTAATACGTTTCTAATAACAAATACGAAGAGGTACGGTGTGTTTAAATTAGTTAAAGTGCTTAAATTTATCACGTGACCGTTTAAGGCGCTCGAAATGAGGCTTGAGTCAAGTAAATAACAACCTGCTTAAATTTATTTCCTCTCTCTGCTCTGCGGTGCTCTGATCATCTCCAAGTATTTAAATGCAAATTACACGAGCTAAGCTACCGACCAGAACTATTTCACTTTGTTATATAATTACTTGTGTCTCCTACATAACTATGTCACACTAAATTCCTCCTATTTTACTATAAAATGATGACTAGTAGACATACATATTATTTCTCTTATCATGAAACATTTAAATTCAGCAGGATCTACTACATAAATGCATTTTTGTTTTTAACAATTAGACATAAAGTTGTACTCGAAATAATAACGATTACTCGTCTATTTAAATATGTATATACCTATGAATACATTTTAACAAATAAAATAAATATTTGATTATTCCTATAGCTGTAATGAAGAAAGAATCTCAGAATTACTTTCATCCTTCATGTTTTATGTAGTAAATAATTTGAAACAATGTCCTTCATTCCAAAACAAATTTACGCATTAAATAGTTTAGTTAGTAACATTTTTGTAACAAATTTAAGTTGGTAATGTCAATGTCGCTCTGTTTATAACAAACAAACTGGTGACGCGTGTCTTATGTTTTGTGTTACTGCAAAAATAGTGAAATTGTGTATAATTTGTGCAAAATATACCAAAAAACTTATAGATAAGTGTTCATTAAAATATAACGGTCAATTTTATATAGTAATTATATCAATTCATTAATTTATTTTTCTAGAAAATATATTCCAAATCATGTGTTGTAACGTGCAATGACCCTGTGCAAAACACCATTTTATACTTAGATGATATTTCTATACAAACTTTGAAGTTTATACATGAAAATACATAATATACATGTATATATTTTTACAAAATATTGTTAAATATTTCTGTTGCAGATCTTTCGATCCACCGCTGCCTCATCTTTCATTGGATTCAACCCCGAGATCGACTTCATTTCCATATGTAAATGACTGGCGCTTTAACAACTGAGCCGGCAAAGTAGCAGTTCTTCTGAACTCAGGTAGAGTGAATTTTTTTCTGAAAAAGATTGGTCAAAAAAGGTGTTAAGCATATCTTGTCAGCAGAGAATTTTGCACCATTTATTGAGGTGGCTTCGAACAACAATTTGCATGTAAAAAACTGTTAACAAGGAAAGAGATTCTTACTGTAAACTTTAGGTAAAAAAAATAGAAAGATTTTTTTTTTGTTCTGATGTTACGCAACAATTATTATTCAAGTCAATCTTAAGAAAAAAATTGTCAATTTTTACCTCACGCTAAGAGAGGTATTGGATTCATGCTAAAAATCGCATATCCAGATTTTATTGAATAAGCACGATTTAAGGTCCTTAGAATCCGATTTTACCATTTTTACAATGATGTCTGTGTGCGTGTGTGTGTGTGTGTGAGGTTGTTGGAGACACGATTTCTCAAATTCTATCAGAGTAAAGACCTGTATTACTACGGATTCCTCAATCTAACAGTAATGGGAAGAGTTGAATAGGTTCTGGTAACAATTGGACAACCGGAAGTGGTAGTTTCTAAAAAGAAAAATTCTAAATATTATTTTTTGAAAATTTGTTACTACAAATATTAAAGATAATTAAATTCTAAATCTGACACATTTAATTTTTTTATTATAT
Organism: Harpalus rufipes; assembly: GCA_951394225.1. Classification (NCBI taxonomy): domain Eukaryota; kingdom Metazoa; phylum Arthropoda; class Insecta; order Coleoptera; family Carabidae; genus Harpalus; species Harpalus rufipes. The sequence goes on from OX596283.1 coordinate 4,396,751, forward strand.
CTCGTATAGGTTTGGAGATATAGTATATAATAATATAGAATAATCTGTTGTAATAAATCTCGTTGCCCGAAAAACAGTTGCTATATTCAAATTTTTGTAATTGACAAATAAATGCAAAATGTCAGTGTCAGATTTTTTTGGGAGGTATAAGTACATTTATTATATTATTAATTTAATGTGTAGTATTTAAATTACAGGTATGTTAATATTACACAATACTGCTAATACCGTCAATGAATCTGAAGAATTTTGAACATATTAGAATAGTAGGATAAAATTTCTCATAGAACGAAAGAAGAGAAACAATTTCAATTATTTGTGTGTATACAAGAAATGTTAAATTCGTTACGTATAGGGCGCGAGCAGTCATGTGACTTTGTTGGCCTTAGCAAGCAGATATGAGGATCCGTGTCAGAATGACGGCTAGTAGTTATTTACATAGATGTCACAATTATCATATGTCTTAATTTTCATTCAAAATTTCAAAATATTCTGATGTTTATTTGTCATCCATTGTCGAGGAAAATAATCCACATGGATTTGGAAAATCATAATGTTTCGGATGAAAACTTATGATACTGGACACCTATGTATATTACTAGCTCTCATTCTGACACGGGCCCCCATATCTGCTTGCCAAGGCCACCAAAATTACATAACTGCTCGCGCCCTATGCAACATAAAATGAAAATGGCGAGAGGTATTGTGCTGGCCACAACAGATTTTTTGTTATAGGAAAATTTAGAAAAAGATACAAAAGTAACTTTATCTTTGTATGATGTATCAAAACAAAACAAATCAAACTTTTCACATTAATTTCATTCTCCTCCAATATGATTAGAAGTATATTGATGAATAGATGTTCTTGTTTTGATTCTAAATAAGGAATTTTGAGGCCAATACAATGGTTAACTTACAGTAGCAGATTCTTGGCGATTGTACAGAAGCTGAAGCTACTTGTTGTGCCTCAAGCCACTCTTGAAACGTTATGAGATTATAATCATCGCATTATACTACCATAACGATATATCTTTGCAAGGAAAGAGCTTTACTAAGCGTAATTTTTCATGGGCGGAAGACAAAACTCGTTTATAGTTAAAAAATTTGGAAAATTTTGTAAGAAATGTGCCTAATTTCCACCGAACATTTTAATACTTAATGTATAATGATTTGTGTAGATATAATACTTAATACAATACAATTTACTATGATATCTTTTTCCATCCACTTTTAGTGAATAATTCAACAGAAATATTAATTAGTAATTCCTTTCTACTTATAACTCTAGCAGACTGCCGCTGCAGCAGCAATTCTTCTTTTTTTTTAAGTCATACATAATTTTGTGTATTTATATCCATTCCGCATAATTTAATTTAATAATTATAAAATAAGATAGTCAAACGACAATCCATCTCACAATTGAAGGGCTTGATGTAATAACCGTCCAAGTGCAGAACACATAGTTTTGAGAAAAAGAAGAAACACATTTTATTGTCAAAGTTTGTTTACATTAGTTAATATTTTTACCTTCCCTCACCTTTAGGTAAGGAAGGTATTGTCTTTGGTAAAAAAATTCAATGATGAGCTTTTAGTGAATAAGCATGTTTTAGGATCCCTATAATAAGATTTTACCATTTTTACGATGATGTCTGTATGTATGTATGTATGTATGTATGTATGTATGTATGTATGTATGTATGTATGTATGTATGTATGTATGTATGTATGTATGTATGTATGTATGTATGTGTGTGTGACTGTGTGTGTGTGACAAAAGTTTCGGATCGCATAACTTCAATACCACGATTCCAAAAATTATATTTTTTTCGTATTCCTCAAGCTTACATCCAGAAGAACAACTGATTAGATTTTGGTTATAATTGGTGAACCGGAAGTAGCCTCATTTGCAGATTTAACAGTTAAATTTGATTTATTGACATTTAACGTTATTATAACTTAAAGAATATATTATTATCTATACGATTTGATTGCATTTATACTTCACATTCAATATATAGTTAAAGAAAGAAGAAATTAAATTTTATAAATCAGCCAGCTATACTAACTATGAAAATTGTTAATATATTCAGATTGATAGATGTCAGTATAAATAAAAAATAAATTAATGTGGCAGAGATGAGGATGTTGAAGTAGATGTTGGGGAAGACTCGGAAAGATAGGTAAGGAAATAACTCTAGTGTTACAAGTTTCTAGAAAGATACAAGAGAGATGATTACATTGGTTTGAAAATGTCATGAGGAGAAATGAAGAATATATTGGATGAAGAATGACTAGCTTAGTAATAGAAATTGAAGAAACAGAGGAAGACCAAAGATAAGATGGAAGGACTGAATTGCGAAAGACTAGAGAGAAGAGGAACTGAATGACGCACACGCAAAACAGAAATGAGTGGAAGAAGAAAATAAAAAATAGCGACCCCTAACGAATGGGAAAAGCTAAAGAAGAAGAAGATGTCAGTGTCAAGTGCAATTTAAATAGTTTGTTTATGAAATAATTTCACTGGAAATTTAGAATCTTTTGCAAAAAAATTTATGTATGGAATTTATACATAATACACAGGATTGGCAGAAGGTACAGTGCTGGCCACAACAGATTTTTTTTACGGGAAGAACAGGATAAACGAAGAATTTTAGTACAAATGTGACTTAAAAAATTTACGTAATAAGCGAGAAATTAATTTTTAAGGTTCAGAATGTAGCGTGTGACGTAGCATGTCCTCACCAGTGGTCGATAAACTGTTAGTTCTAGAGAATAAAAATTTTTCATATTCGCATAGCTGAAATATTTTTATATATAAACTTATACGTTACATCCATGAAGAAATTATTATCAAGCATAAATAAAATGCATTATAGAAAACTTATAGAACATTGAAACAGTTTGATCACTGTTTCACAATATTGTGACAAACTATGGCGGCGGGTGGCGGTAATATTTGTCCATTTCTGTTTCACGGTGGATGGGCGCAAAAGACGCACCAGTCGCGTTTTTAAAATTAGGCAACCAATCAAATTACTTAGAACATAATACTTCGAACTATTTTTTTTTTCTTTAATACTTATTAATTTATGTATAATTTCGCTTCCTTATCTAAGATGGTTAAAATTTGACTATGGTATAATATACCCTATCTTATTAACGAAATTCTTTAACGAATGACAAAACTGTTCATCTCTCTTTATTATCTATAGAATCAGAAGGAAAATTTTCAAACTTTAAATGTAGAAAAATTATCTAATCAATATTGTTTCGTGTTTTCATAAATATATGTAGGTACACAAATTTTCAAGACATGTTTAATTTTAAATACATAATAGGCGTCAACTTGTTATCAGCCTAGGGCGCCCAGATGTCTTAATCCGGCCCTGGTTAGAATATTTGATTTTGCCTGAAATTGAAGGAAGATATACGTATAATTAATTAAGCTTAAGGTTAAAGGATCAACTATGAGGTTATTTTTCAGTAATAAGTATAGCATTGTTACATCTGTCAGATAATTTTGAGAAATTGAAATGCTGCAGTAAATATGCGTACGATATATTGTAATTTATTATTAAGTTTGTAATCAGGGCCATCTTTACGCACGAGCTCGCTGGGCCTAAGGCCCCGCGATCCAAGGGGCCCTCAAACCGAGCCCTTTGCTTCCATAATTTACCAACAACAAATGACCAACAGAAAAAAACATCCGTTCACTGAAATATGCTTACCTAATTTTATAATTGATACCTAAATTCCCTTTTTGTAGGGAAACTCTTATAAATAACTGTAAAGTAGGGAAAGAGGGACATAATTTAACAAACGTAGGAAAATTGTATGAATAATAATAATGAAGTTTTATTATATTTAATTTTGAGCGGTACAGCTTTTAATTTTTTTTTGTGAGCCCACAACTTTTATGCTACTTTAAATGTACTAATGCATGTGAAGTTGCATATGTTTTACAAGTACATTCTCACCCCAACAGCTTCTGTTTCCATCCGCCAACTAGTGTTGGTGCTGGTGTCACAGCCCACAGTCATTGGATTCAGTTTATGCAATGCAGTGTTGTCATTTTATTATAATTTTTTCAATATATTTTTTTAATTAAAAACAACCGAATCACACGATATGTTTTTAAAAATTACGCAAAATTGTAAATTTGAATAATAGTGCTCGTACGTAGGGATTTTAGTGGTAAAAAAACGAAACTATTTCGCGGTACTCTCACTGTTAGCTTATAATTTCAATAAAAGGGGCCCCATATATCTTTAAATCCGCTGGGCCCCCACTTGGCTAAAGACGGTACTGTTTGTAATATAAATACCGTAGAAATTTCTTTTGTATGGACTCAATTAAACTGATATAATGTTATAGGACGTATTTCAAACAACTGAACAGTAGTCAAATTTACTGCGTAAAAATGCATAAAATGTAGAGTATTGGTATTATATTTTGATTAGTTAGATGTGCTATCTTCGGCGTTTATTATAAATTACAGATTTTGTGTTTGCGTTACTGATCACGTTGCGCCGTTGCGTTGCGTTCAACGTTACTTCATTATAAATAGGCCTTTCACTTAGGCATTACGCCTTAAACCTTGGAGTTTGCAAACTTTTATTCTTACGCATTGCTCTTAGTTTTTAAACATTAGGCTTTATGCGTATAATATTCATCACGAAAGAATGGCATTACACAGTAATGTTCCGTTTATAAGTAGTTCAATTCGCTCTATAATCTGTGCTGACATCTACTAGGAAACTATCTTATTCTGCATCAACAAATTCACATTAGAGAAGATCATAATTCTAGCCCTTTTCAATAGTTTTTCATAGCATTATTGATAAATGATGTAAATTAACACGATACACAAAAATGCTAAAATACACCCCAATGTGTACGAACTTTGTTGATAATTCCAAATTATTTTCTGGACAGAGTTACGAAATACGTTGCTTTATGAACAGATTCTAAAAACTCATCATACAATTTTTATTGCGCAATACCATTCTATATGTAGCAAGTGAAACTTTGGTTTGAAATGTTGAAAATTCTATTCTATTGTATTGTAAAAGTGATGTAATTGTGAAATTCTATACTTTAACTTTAAGCTTTGTATTTAAATATTTATGTTTGGCGTTTCGAATAGAAATAGAATTTAATTCTTTTTAGTGATATTTAATAACAGATTTTATTTGACGTCTGAATAGGATGTTACACTCTTTATTTGATTACTTCAGATGAATCTGTTTACGTACCTATGTTAGGAGTAAACAACAGTTTTGAATCTTTATTGCCTTGAATTTGATTATCGGAATTTACTACACATCTCAATTTATACAAACAGTTATTCTATAAAACCAGAATTGCAAGAAAAAATTAATTAATAATTAATATGATAAAAAAATGGTTTAATTTCTCTCTGCGGTAGGTAGATTTCTTTTACTTTTACCGATTTGATATTAGCGAGGAAATAAAAATGTATATCTTGCTGGAATCTTGAATATTAATTCTGATTAAATAATAATTGAATGAATATGTATGCAGCACACGAATTGCGAGATCTTGATCCAGTTATGATACGGCATACGCGTATGACTACTTACAGAGAAGAAATAAATTCTACTAATTTTTATAATTCTGCAGTTTGTACAGAAGCAGGATGTAATAGTATATTATTTTATAAGGAGTTAAAGTGATACTTCTTATGACAATTGATGACGTCTTGGCAAAAACAACCATAGTCTAATAATAATAATAACTTTATTGAGACACACTCAAAGGCGAGGTTCAGCCGAAGGCTGTTCTTCCACCTAACCCAAAATACAATATCAAATGTTTTTGTGCGGAGTGCCTACATATACAGGATGACACTGAAAAACGAGCCACCCAATATAACTTTTTTACTTCTTTTACTTTTAAACTAGGCTTAGAGGCTCACAAAGCATAGTATTTGGCATGACGGTAACGCCGGTTTGACCGGAAGTGACATTAACTTTCATATTTCAAATGGCACACCCAATATATTTGGAATCTACGTAAAATTACGATTTCAACGATATGCTTGAAGTGCATTTTTGTTGAAGAAATAAATTACAAAAACGTAAGATAAAACCTGGCAATTAGGCAAACTGTGAAAACAGTTGAGACAATGTTAAGTAATATTTAAGTTATTTGTTTAAATAGTCAGTTATTTTTGTAAGATTCCATAGTTGGTTACAAAAAATGGTTAATTTTTTATCACTGCCCACCTAATATGGCTTAGCAGGTTAATTATTCATAATTTTCTCTTATGTTTTTGTAACTTATTTCTTCAATAAAAATTGACTTCTAACATATCGCTGAATTCGTAATTTTACATGGAGTCCAAATATATAAAAATATATACGTGTCCTATTTGAAATATGATAATGTCATTTCCGGATAAACCGGAAGCGCTGCCATCATGCCAAGTACCATAATTTGAGAACTAAGCCTAGTTTAAGAACATGTAAACTGAGTTAAAAAATAATTATAAATAAAAAAGTTATTTTGAGTGGTCTATATTTCAGTGTCACCCTATATAATAATGAACAGACGTGTAAATATACCAATACGAACAATGCATCAGTTTAACAATTGTTTAAGATGAATTTTAAAGTTATTTAATGAATTTTTAAGAAATTCGGAATATCGTTATATAATTTGGATGCTTGATACGAAAATCAACCTCTGAATTTACTTTTTTAACCACTATAAATCCGTACCACGAATATTATAATAGTTTCCTTAACATGGAGCTTATTATATAAGTATTTATAAGGTGGTATGTTTGTCGTATATAATTGCTCGATAGACAGATAAAGAAAATTCGTTCTCCGATCAACTAGTTTCATTTCAGATTCTTGTCTGTATGAAGCTATATGATCTTATTTACGCACATCATAAACGCGCGGAGACAAGAATTTTGAAAAAGTGTAATTCTATGTATGTCTTTGTTAGTAAGATTAGAAACGAAAACACAAGCACAATATTATAATATCTGCATGATAACGGTATTAACTAATATCAATTTTAGAGCAGATGTGTGGTATAGTTGTTTAATCTTGCCGCCATTAACTTATTTTTGGTGTCTTCATTAAATTTCATATCATTGTAACAAACAGTTCAAAAAGTAACTTCAGATTTCTCAGTAAATCATTAAAAAATTCATGTTGTCTTTTTTGAATATTGTTTATTTTCTTTATTAAAGATATTATTTTCTATGCATTATTGATGCTAAAGGATTCAACTAATATTTATTTCCGTTTTAATCACGCTGTTTTGAAAATTCCAAATTTCAATATTTACGTTATAAAAAATATTTCATTAAATACAAACTATGCTCTGCTTCAAAATAAATAAAAATTAGAAATCGTATATGTGATTTGTTGCAAAATCTTGTTTTTCTTTCATTTTCTTGTCTAATCCGAAAAACAGTACCATTTTGCAACTAGTCCATAAATAGCTATTTGGAAACTTAGCTCATCTTTGAAGTTAAATGCTCCAAGAATGCTAGGTACGTTATTTACTAAGAATCATCGTCAAAAGCCATTCATACAACTCTGTGCACCTGTACACAAATACCATCGACTTTTCCTGTTTACCTTATTTTCCTTCCTGTAATCTCGTTCTTATTGAATGAAAATTCCATGTTGTTATCGGCGTTTACGGCTTGACACCTCGGATTATGACACCTAGTACAATATAATCCTATAGCTTAGGTAGGAAGTTTGGCTAACATCCTGGCCTTGAATCTAGGGTTGCGGAACAAACAACACAATCGTAAGAGTTCTAGGGCGATACCTGGACAACCGACTAGGTGGTCGCATCTGACCATAACGCCATACTTCCCAGAAATGCAAAATCACTTTAGGGCGGGGTTGCCAAATTTAGGAGAAAGAGAGAAAATTGAAAATATGTAGTTAAAAAATTGTTTATTGATAGTTTTTATTACTGTTTTAAAATACAAATACATATTTTTTATATGGTGTCCAACTCTTACATAATTAAACTTCGAAATCATTTTTAATGGTTTGAAAAACCTAATAGTCTTATACTATACATAATTCAAATTCCTGTTCACACTTCTCATTACATAAATTATGTATAAACAAATTTAGTTTAGTTTCTATATAAAGTAGTAACGAACAAGAATATTTATTGAAGTATTGAATTACAAATTTCAATCTGGTATCATATATTGCCTTCTGAAAATAGCGTGCGTTCAATGCGCGTGTATATCATCCATACCGTGTATGATAGACGTTAATTGATAAATTTATTAGCCGTCACAGTGCGCCGAACACCTATAATCTGATCATATAGCAATCAGTTGGTATTCATACAAACCAATCAGGTATTATAATCATGTGAAACGAACCAACACTTTGAACATTTCAACGAGGAAAATTCAACACTATACAAAACGTATTTATTCGTAATCTGATATGTCCAGCACCAATTTAATTTTCATTTTGTTATATTTCTGAGACTTAATTCAAGAAAAACGAAACGAAATGTCTCAAAAGACATATTTTATTGAATTCATTGTCAACAACACGTATAAAATTTATTGTTCGCTTTCATATATTCACATGATTATTTCCTTAATCTAGTTTAGTAAGTTAGTATTCTATTTCTGTGTGAATAAGGAAATTTCTATCTATTGCAAGTGCATTCTGTAGTAAATTAGCCCAATTACGATAACCCGAGCGACTTGAATTTGAATTAAACTTGGTAACAAGTCACTTAGAGAGGGATAATAAACCCTTATACACGCCTCGCATCCTCTGAGAATTGGGAGGAGGACTGAGGACCTCTTGCAAAGGAGTGATACCATTCTGAAGGTAGTATTCATATAGATATAGAACACAATTGTTTCTATAAGTAAATGGTATAATACTATAGACTTTGTTGTTAATGTATAATTGTAATAATAATAATTGTTGTTATCAAGGCCGCTCCGTGGGTGTGGGTGTGGGCATGTTGTGCCTCGCATAAAGGTGCCGAAGCATGATGGGTGCTATTTTAAGACATTAAAAATAATAGTTACTTTTAATAAAATGATCTTATTCGTTAAATAAAATTACTATGCAACTTACACAATAAGGTAAATATATATATATATATATATATATATATATATATATATATATATATATATATATATATATATATATATATATATATATATATGTGTGTGTATTAATTAAAAACCTGGCCATATAGGCGTTTAACATGGGAAATCAGTTTTTTGAAGATTGCTGATTTATAGTGATAGCCATGCAACTCAAATAACATTTGTCTAGAGTAATACCATTTTACAATCTGAAGCTTTTCTTCGTGAGAAAATTGTTCCATACTTTCAAAGAAATATGTTATTGAACGAAAATCACAAAACAAACTTTTTTTGACAGTTAAGATGGCATATACATTTGTTCCTAATTTTGTTTGATTTCCATGGCTACCGCTATAAATCAGCTATCTAAATTGATTTTCTTAGTTATGAAATGTGAAAAATAAAATCTTATTACTAATTCTCTACAACATTTATTTGAAGTATTTTTGTCTAAAATAATTTGGGAACTTTGGCGCAAGGAAAAACTGATTTCCCATGTTAAACACCTATGGCCAGGTTTTTAATTAACACACTGTATATATATTAGAACTCTAATTATGTTATAAGAAAAATAATTATCCTACCAAACAGTTATTTTTCTGACATTGTTATATTGAAATGATAACTGTGATGGTGTTGATACAACAAATAATATTTTGATTACAAGAATGAGTCCAACAATGAATCCATTATTTAAATGTTAGCATTTTGTGAATGATTTATAATTCTGAAATATTAGTGAGATGATTTTATTTTTCTTTTCTATCGATATTGAATTTCCCTGATTTACTATTAAAATTTACTAGAAAAATCTGATGTGGCCAGCACATAACCTCTCGCCGTATATTTTACCTGGCTGTATGCATAAAGCAAAGATTATTTTTTTAAATACAAATAATATATTCATATAAATCTATGACGTATAAACTTCTTTATTATTCAATAATAGCATGTCTCAACATGAAGATATTGTACCATAAATTATGTTACAATAAATTACAAAGTAGAGTTTACCATATATAAATATTAGGCTGGTAACAGCAATTTTCAATTCGAACAACTTTGTTTACTTTCTCTTCATATTCTTCTAGTAAAAACATTAATTTTGGGCGGTCTAAAATGTATATATCTGGATTGTGCATCTATTCTTATATATCTTCTTTTACATTTTATTTTTTCATACTTGTTATATCTAAATAACCTTAATTCCCTTTAATAAAGTGACGGATAGATTGCACTCCGATTTTGTCAATATTTACAACTTACTTGAGAAGAATTTGATAGCTTTTTCGCAATTCAAAGTTACTCTAGTCTACAGTACTGGTGTACATTGTCCCATAATGTTTGAAACAAATTTAAGTCCTTCAACCTAGACTTGTCATCTCCATAATAGTCACAGATCAAGAACTAAGGGATTCTCCAAGTACATTTTTAATTCATTACTCATTATTTCTGACACTGACATTTATCTGTCAGTTACAAATAATTTAAATTATCAACTATTTTTCATGGCATTCTTTCGGCTGTCAAATTTATTACAACAGATTATTTTATATATTATACTTCTTTTATCTCTAAATCTATGGAATATATAATAAAATATTTAAATGTATCAGATAGAGAATTTAATTTTCTTTAATATTACCACGAAAAATTTTCAAAAAATAATATTTAGAAGATTTTTTTTCAAGAATCTTCTACTTCCGGTTGTCCAATTATTACCAAAACCTTTTCAGATCTTCCCATGAATGTCCGATTGGGAAATACGTTGTTAAACAAATTTTAAGTCTTATAGTTTTTGAGTAACCGTCCTTCCAACATCCCACACACACACACACACACACACACACACACACACACACACACACATCCACACACACACACACACACACATCCACACACACACACACACACACAGACATCATCGTAAAAATGTTAAAATCGGATTGTAGGGACCTTAAAACGTGCTTATTCAATAAAATCTGGATATGCGATTTTTAGCATGAATCCAATACCTCTCTTAGCGAGCGGTAAAAAAGTATAACAAATATCCGGCCAAACTATACTTTTTGCGTGAAATGAACCTCACTGAGTGCACACTTTCTTGCACTTACTACTATCGTTAGTTCTTGGCAGTGCAGTCTGTCAAATTCATATATTTTGAGTTGTAAAAAAAGTATCTGTACAAATATGGATGTAAAAATTAACTTTTCACAACCTCTCTATTTCAAACACAGCTAACAAACTTGCACTGGACTTTAGTAACATGCACTACGCATGTGTTGTAACAAGAACTAGTGCCAGGCATAACATCATTAGCTGTAATAGGTGCAAAACTAAATACATACATAAATGAAAACGCTGTAACTGTGTTTTTGTTTGATGTATCGATTATACAGTCAGTTCCAATTTGCCCAAAATTTGACACTGGTTGGTCTTGCATTAAACCAAAGATATATCATAAAATATATTGCACGTATGGGAAGTGTAACAAGTGCATTCAAAAATAATGTGTTATTTGTATGTCTAATTTAAAGTTAGTCGAATCTAGGAATCGAATTGATTCGTAAATAAGTAGAAGCTGATATCGTGACACAAATAAACTACTGTGACGTAAATGTGAATACATTGTATTGATTGACAAGTACAAATGCACGAAATATCAAAAATTCCTTCTTTTACAACACCGAGCACCTGAAAAGAAATTCCTCCTTAAAACTTTCATCTTGAATAAATAATTTACGTAATAAATTATTAAATGAAATATTTACAACATAGTACGACTTAATTGTTTAAGATTGATCCATTTCATTGAGATCCATTCACTTGTGTTTATAAATAGTGGAGATATTGATATATCTAAGATATAGAAATAAAACTTCTTGTGAGTCGCTTTTATACAGAAAGTTTAAGAAGAGCGGAATGAAAGAAACATGATAACTGTGTCTTGTAACTGAGAAACTTTTTTACAACTTAGTACGGAGATAAAATTCAGGAAAGCTTTACTACAAAAAATCATTTGCCGGCGGAACTATATCGCGGAAAATATGAGGAATATAGATACTAGATAGTACAGTTATTACACTTTACAAATGTGAAACAAATGGAATAATAGAGATTTCAATTTCATATGAAACATTTTATGAAAGATATTAATTGTTATAATTGTTTATCTACATAGATTTATCTACCGGTATGGTTAAGATAATTACAAATATATCTGTACTGCAACCAATGTCAATATGTTTAACCTTTTGTCACCTACATGAGTTTATAATGAATAAGCCCGTTTTAGGGTCTCTAACATAGACATTTTTCATATAAATTTCATGACATTTAAAAGGGAAATATTGAAGTCGTGCTATATTAATAATTAACTAATCATGTATGTTAATGTTTTAACATTTATTTGTTGAACTCATAGTCTTTCACAATTTTTTCAAATTGCTTTGTAATATACTCGTACTATCAATATAAATTTATTATTTAGTGGCAACCTATAACTGGTTTGAAAAAACTGTTGGTTCGCCAAATGTACATAATTAAATAAACTACCAATTTACTATTTTTACGGTAATGTCTTAGATACAGGCTGTTGACCGCGACACCGGAACTTCAATATGAGTTATTTTAAGTAAAAGATATGAAAAATTATTTATTAAAATTAATAGATAATTGTTCACTTGAACAGATATTACAAATAATACTTCATAAAAATATATTAACCTAAGATGACAGGTAAAACGTCAAACATTTGTTAATTTATCTGTTTCAATTTTATGGTCATCGCTATTTTTGGGGTGATTTTCCATATTTCCATACCTAATTTCTGCCGTTATAAAGCATGTCAAATTATTTTTGCTTATTGATTCAGATGCAGAATACAACTTTTATTTGAAGCATTTTTACCGAAAATAATTAGGGAAGCAGAAAATATGATTTTATATATTAAAGTTATATGTTCCGGTATCGCGATCAACACCCAGTATGTGTGTGTGTGTGACGATTGCTCGACATCAATTGGTCAACCGGAAGTACCTACATTGAAGAAGGAAAAAAATTCACACTCACATACACATACAGATATCGTAAAAATATTAACGTCTAGGGACCCTGAAACGTATTTCTTATTGTAAACTCACCATCGAATTTTTTGACCAAAATTTCATCTTATTTTTCTGTAATACTTATAGAATACTTAGTAATACCTACACTTGTCAAATAGTATTCCTTCCAGCGTAATACCATTTTTTCCTAAGAAAGTAATACCAGTATTTCCTTCTATTACCTAGAAATAGTAATATTTTAAAAATTCCTGTATTTTCTTATATAATATTCTCCAATAACACTTCAATACCGTATAAAAAAAAATCGTGAAAAAAACATATCAAAAATTAAATGAATTTTGAATAAAATTTCCATTTTTAAAGAACAGTAAAATTAATACAACTTTTTTGGCACTTTGAAATAATTTAGTTCGGACTGAATATAAAATAAATAAGTTTGTAATATTGTAACACACTTTACAAGTATTTCGCTAGTACATAATATAATCTATTAATGACAGATACAGCTAGTAAAATAAATATAAAACATATAGATAACATATTTTAAAAATTTATTGGCGAGTTTTATCCGTACTACTCCTATACAAATTCACTCTAAGTCTATAAGAAAATTGTTAAGGGTTAGCAACTTTGTTAAATATTGTAACCACAAGAAACAATTGTAAAACTATCGTTTTTGTTTTATTCATTGTTGGCAATTTGGTTATTTGCGGTAGCAATGTTGCTAACAGTTAGTAGCTGTATTACAGAATTGAAATAAATATATTTGCAATAAAGTTTCTAAAAATTCCAACTTAAAAAATGAACTAAACACACTACGAAAAATTTACACGATTTCATCGAGCTTCCTACAAATATTCCGGACGTAACTGATTATTCCAATATTATTTTGCGATAGTGTACATATATCACTTTAACATTAAAACTAACAAAGTTTTCCAAACTTTTCAAACTTTTTCACATACGAAATATTTACCCGATTTCTACGGTTGAAAGTTTTTATACATGATGTGATGTCTCCTACCTGAGTGAAGTGTACATGTGTCGGTGGTCCACGCTGGCCGCATGGGCTCGTGGTGGTCGCCGTATGAGAGGCGACGCTGCCTCCGGGTCGATAGGCGTCGGCACACTGAACACTCCGACGCCGGTAGCGACGCCGGAACATTTCCAGCGCCGACGCAAAGCGCCCTCCCACGCACACGCTGACGGATAACCGGACTACCGGACTCTGGTTCAAATCCCCAAAACACGAACAATAATAGAATGAAGAGTCCTCTTTTTTTGCAATGTTATTGTGTAACTAACTGCGTTGAAAGATTTTAATATATGATTGCACATAAATGATTCATTAGTTATTTATTTGCAAAGGTATCGCTAGAATTGTTGAAAATAAGACATTTACAGTAAAAAATTTGAAAGATGTCCGATCAAGGTCATCTGTATCATGAACGAATTAATAAATTGGCATACATTTATCTCTTTCCTTTGCAAAGGCTATAAGCATATGCGATAAAGATGGATATAACACGCTTGTCTTAAAATTTTTTATATTGTTTCGACTAAGTTAGGACATTTCACTTTAAAACGATGCTCGTTGTTAATAATACTTTCGCTGTAACGTAAGTTTATTTATTAATTCAGATACATTACCTTAATTCATAGCCGTACGAATAACGTTATTTTGTGTCAGAATCACTGACACTGACATTGTGTCAGTATCTTGTTTTTCACATATTTGGTTTTACATTTGCTAATAAACTTACCAGTTGACTTATTTTTGAATTTTGAATGCTTTTACCGTAACATATATATTTATAATAATAAAATAACAATAGTATCTTATGTACCCTCATAAAAACTAAGCAAACGACACTACTGAATTTGTCGTAATGCGCGGAACAAAAATCTGAATTCATACAATTCGTAGACGACCTTGATCGGACATCTTTCAAAAATAGTACTGTATTTATGTTAAATATATACAAAGTAGTTCTCTTCAGCAATAATACACAATCATCATTCTTTCATTCAACTTTTAAAAAGCTCCCAACATTCTTCTTTTGGATCTTTTTCTTATTATCAATAATTATTCTAGTGAGACCCTCGTGTAGTCACTCCTGACCCATAATATCTGTGGTTTACTGTAAGAACAACCAATGTTAACATATCGTACTTTTAAGAATAAATAATTTAAAAGTACTAAGAAACATTTACATTGATTATTATTCAAATAAATACTTTGTTGTTTTCTGACATGACATTAATTCAATGAATACCAATTTCTATAAATTATTTTGCAGTTATAATTTAATTGTTCTTACATATAAAAATTATTATTAATTGTTGTTATATTAAACCACAAAATGCTCTACTATATTTCCTATCATAATACGAGGAGTAGTTAAACTTTATGTACCTGTCTTTGATAGGTAAAATATTTTATTTTTCTAAGAAACTTCGTTTACTAGTCACTAAAAATATGACAGCGATTTATCCAATAGTTTAGTATTAGTTATTCTTCAAAGAAAACGAATTTTGTATATGTAATGAAAGATCTTGAACATCGCGCCGTTAATAAATATTTTTATTTAAAGTGTTTAATGGTTCAGAAATTTTTGGAGAGATGGAAAGTGTATTGGGTAAAAATTCTTTATTATACGTGACGGTAAAAAAATTGGGTAGCTGAATTTAAATAGGGCTGTACAAGCATCCAAAACAAACATCGTTCTGGACGCCCAAAAAGTTCTACAATACTAGAAATGGTTGCCAAAATTCACGATTTGGTGTCAAAAGTCAGACGGCTGAAATTGAGAGAAGTAGCTAATACTGCAAACATCTCGAAAGAACGATTCCGCCGTTTAAGCATGATAACGGCAATTTTCTAAAAACAATAGAAATGATAGCTTCTTTTGATTCTGAAATCTGATTCTAGTCGGATGGGTTATGGCTCACTATTTAGGAGATCAAATACAAAATGAAATTATTGAATTATTCGGCACAGCGATAAAAAATTGTATTTTGGACACAGTTAGAGAATCGTAATATTTTTCCGTATATTAGATTGCACACCGGATGCAAGCCATACGGAATAAATAACAGTAATACTTAGACATGTTTATCTAAAAAATACAAATAAAAAAGTAGAGGTATGCGCACACTTCATTGGTTTTTGTCCCGTTACCAGTTTAACTGGCGAGGGTTTATTAAATTTTGTTTTGAATTTATTTTCACAATAATTAAACCTTGACATTCAAAAATTGCGCGGGCAAGGTTATGATAATGCTTCTTACATGCGTGGAAAACACAACTATGCATTTTACGTTCCATGCGCAGCTTCATAGTCTAAATTTGATAGTCAACGATACGCACGAAACTATCAATTTTTTTGACATAATTCAAGATATCTATGTTTTCTTCTCATTGTCTACAAAAAGGTGGTCAAGCAGACAGAGCAGCAAAAGAAGCAGCGGAATATATCACAGAAATAGACAGATCTATACCAATCTGGGATGTAAATAGCGTATTAAAATACAAGACAAAAGAAGCATGGAAACGAGAATGGATCAACACAACAAATAATTAGCCACGTGAAATCAAAGAGGAAACAACCAACTGGCAAACACCGGGATCAAGCGAGACCAAATCACCCTCACAAGACTCACCGCAAACCCAAACTGTTTTAATGCACCAATAACGGTAAAACACATACACACTAGGAACAAATACAAAATCCCAAATACAATAAAAGATATTCTAAAAAATCTGTTGTGGTCAGCACAATACCTTCCGTCAATCCTGTGTATTATGTATAAATTCCATACATAAATTTCCTTGCAAAAGATTCTAAATTTCCAGTAAAATTATTTCATAAAAAAAACTATGCAAATATATTCCCATAACCCACTGCAAAAGCATTCGTTTTAGTTCGAGCCGAGCAAGGCTTCTGGTCGACAAAATTCAAAAACCGTGTAAAATCGACGATTTAGAACCATAGCGGGCGAAAAGTAGCACTTTACTGTCGCCACGAGCATTTTTGAGCTCTCAGACGAATTATCAGCCGATCCCAAGGCATATACTCGGCAAAACTCAAATTTACTGGCTCTAGCAAGACATCTAATCATCAAATTTTATAATTCATAGAACCGAAAGGCATTCTCCCACAAAATTTAAAATTCAATCGTTTGGTGGTAGATTCATGAATCCTAGCCTTCCCACCACAGATTTCAGCCTTATATACAGCTGTCTGATGAATTTACAGTTATTCGGCGTGAATGGTGGTATTGAACCGGACACTCTACTCCCTGAACTTATATAATGAGCTATATACTTACTTTAGCCGATTTTTAGATGACTAGCCACCAGGCCCCACAGCCTAGACCGTAGGCTAGGCTATAAGGCTGGTGGGCGGTTGGAACTCGTGGATCGCTCGGCAGTAGGATCGGGTGAATATTCGGCAGGTTACCGGATGCTAGCTAGTAATCGGCAATAGAATTTGAATCTGTGGTTTGCTGGATTTTGCAGGTCGCCGTTCTGGTTGCAGATTAGCGGCCTACATAATGTTTTCTAGCAAGCGGGATATGAACCTAGATCTTTGGATTGCGATTTTTGATCGATGTATTGGAATGAAATAGTTTGTTATTTATAACAAGGATTTATTTCCCAAAGATGTGTTACATAATAATGATATTACACATAAGAAGTTCGCAGTTTCACAAATGTGTTACAAAAATTCATTATATTCTCTCATTAAATATAATATGTTCAATAAAAAACCTAACATGAACAGAGAAACGTATGTTTGATCATTATTAAATTCAAAAGTCAAGGTGGTAAAATTGACCTTGAAATGTAATTTTAAGGATAAAAGATAATAAAGAAGGAAACATTATACAGTATATTGTCATTCGCCGTTTTCTAACTTGTTTCGATTTCCAAAATAAGACTGAAGAAGAAAAGCTTTGATTTCTTTCGACAATTTTTTGACAATATCTTGTGTCAAATTGACATTTAATTAAATATTTCTAAATTGCCATACGTTTATTTGTTCATAGCCTGCTCCTAGTTAGGTTTTTTTAACACACTGTACAAGCTCGTGATATGATTAATAATCAAAGGTATTGCTCGTGAAATCTGCTATCGGTTTCACTGAAGAATATCACCGATGATAATCATATCACCTGTTATATTACATATAACTAAATTTTCATGGTTGAACATGAGAACAAGATAATATTTTACAAATGTTACAATTATGAGAAAAATAAAATTTTCTACCATTCTTCCATCGTTGTCCTAGGAGGGTTGTCTGGTGTTCAGCTACCCCTAACTGTACGGAGCCATAACGGTCGAAACCCAAGGCTGGTAGATGTATCATCAGCCGAACTTCATCAGCAATTTTATTTATTACGTTTGGCAGATTCAAAATTAATTATTGTTTGTTAAATAGCGTTCAGAAAATATGTCTGATACAGTTATATTTTCCCGAAATGGTTTCAAAAATAGGTGTTGAAGGTGTGAAGTTTCATATTGTTCTAAGTATGAATACGATATGAGAAATATTGCGCAAATCATACATATATTTATTAGACGTAGTTGACACCTTGTTATTTGTCAATCAAATATTAAAAATAGATCACATTATAAATACAGTGTACAGTGTTGTCCATTCCGTTTTTGTATCATTGCTACAAAATATTACATTTATAATTGTTATTGAGAATTATTTACTATCAATATACGAAGAATGTATCCATTATCTGGCGCCTCTAAGATAATTGGGATTATTGAACAATAAACAATTATTACTTAATGGTATCTTGCAAAAAATAGTAATACTTTTCGTCTAATAGTTATTCGATGTTGCTGTCCAAGATTGCATTCTAAATATAATTTATTACTATTAAAATTACTTAAGTTACTTGTTGTAATACAGGTAGTAATGATTCTTACTGTATATGGACACACATAAAATGTCACCATTAGAAATATGGTAGGTAGAAATTTTGATTTTTATTCGATATAAATTTTGTTTTGATATATGAGATAACTATATCTTTCACTGGTAATTTATATGGGAAAACACGTAAATGAGAAACACAGTATTGAGCGTATAAATTTCTTACAAAATTTACCGATTGTGAAATTACTGGGACTTGAACCCAGGATGATGTCTTTAACGAGTATGAAATATGAAAACGTGACCATTTACCAAAAAATCTCGATCTGCGATCCCTATACCTCCCTTACAAGGGCAGCGGGAGGTAAAATTAGTGTTTGTAGATAAAATATTGTATAATGTACGTATTAAAAATGCTTCTATTTATTCGAAGTATTGAATCACTCCGCTGCGCATTATGCCCAAACTCCACTCTTCCATATAAAATGACACTTAACATTTACATCATAAATACCAATTTACACAGTTATTTTTTATAACATGCAAAATCGTAAAAAATAATTCAAGTATTGAATAGACGAATTTTTTTGAAGAATTCATGGATATCACTGGGAATTTAACCCACTACCATCTTATATTTTTAACGAGTAAGCTCTCTTATTCAGACAGCGCGACACTCATGGTGGTTTAAGAACCGCACCTTAATAAATTATAAACTTTGAATATATAATACATATAAGAATGGCAACGTAATGTATTTAGATTAAATATTTCGAGAGAAGGTGCCATCTATCCGTCCGTATACGAATTATTTCTGAGTTAGTTCAAAAAATACATAATAGGTGTATGTTGCACAGTGTTGTCACGTAGCTAGAACAGCAAGTTAAGATTTTATAAAGGTTTTTAAGTTTGCTACTGTAAAACAAGTATACATGTATATTGAAGATTCAAAATATATTATCTGGTTATTATGAAACAATATTTTTGAATTATTGATTATTGAATACCTCTAATAAATAGTATCTGTCAATGCTGTCAGCACGATTTACCGTAGTTCATAGTTTTGTGGTAGGAGTCACTAGCTATCTATAACAATTTTGTGAATAAAAAGAGACAGATATAGTATCTTGCTAGGCCATATGCGTTGCCGTTCTTATATGTATTATATATTCAAAGTTATAAATTAAAAAATAACTAAATATAATTATGAAATTTAACTTGTTTCAGTAACAAATTCACGACATATTACGCATTTTTGGGTGTGCCAATCACCAATGAGAAAGGGTGAACTACACGGTCAGTCTGTGCTATTTAAAAATTAGTAATTCAAGTTCTTCGTCTGTCGGATCGTTGTAAGATTTCATAAACAAACAAAAATAATTTCTTTTGTTGGTGTTACGGTACTCTACTCTTGGTAGAATTCTCTTCCAAAACAACAAAGAAATAAAGTGTAAAAACAAAGCATCGTAATTTTTAATAAGTACCATTCACACGTCGGGCTATTCTTCTTTAGGGGGCGGGTATTCGACCCGTCTTTTTCTATTACAGTCCCGGTAAAAATATTAACCTTTGTTTGTTCCTCTGCGCTGATTAAACATATAATCAATATATCAACAACGTTGGAACAGAAAAAGAAATGTAACTTTATTATTAATTTGACTAGAAAGTATGGGAATTTAACCGTTAACCATAGAAAAATGCAAATGAAAGTGTCACTGATTCAAATTAAATCTGCCTTCTGTTAAGGTAAAAATTTTGAGTGTGAAGTTACCATACAAAATTGAAAACTCACCATAAATTTCAGATATGATGTGGGATTTCCAGATAATCTAGATGTTTCCAGGAAGTCCAGATGGTGTAGAAAATCTCTAAAGGATCTGGAAAGAAGAAACAATTTTTTAAAAGTTACAAGAATTTGTATATAAATTTATGTAAAAGATGTGGTAATATATACATATTTATCTCTACGCGTGAAGTATGAAATACAAGTAAAGTTAACTGTAATACAACACAACTGTAATTCCTGCCTCATATAATATACTACACAAAAGTTAAAGAATTTATTTGTAAATGTATGTGTGTAAATAATGTGGCAATAATGTTTACATCATAATTATCTCCTTAGTTGAACCATGAAATACAAGTAAAATTATAAATTATACAAGCCTAATATCTGCCCAATACTCAATAAATATCTTAAAAGAATTTATTTCAAAAATATGTGTAAAACATATCTCAAGAATTGTACAAAAAAATCTGATATGGCCAGCACAATACCTTCCGTCAATCCCGTGTATTACCTATGTATAAATTCCATATATAGGATGTTATATTTTAATGGACCCAGCAAATATCTTGCTTATTTATTAAGTTAGCAATTTCTTTCATATAACATGATTTATACATCAACATGTAGGGTACTTGATGACGGATGTACATTCATGATACGACTTCCGGTTTATTAGTAATTAATATCAACTTTGAAATTTCAAACGGAACATACTACATTTTTTTACAAATTTGAAAAGTACATCAAATTTGCTTTACAATCATGTAAAATAATCCATATGTTACATTATTAAAAAGTAAAATAGCGGGCACTTTTTTATACACCTAGTCGAAAAGAGAATAGTGAGCCATGACTATGACATCCTCATCTCTGCCACATTCATTTAGTTTTCATTAATACTGACATCTGTCAATTTGAATTATCTGAATATTAGCAGTTTCCATGGTTAACATAGCTGGCTGATTTATGAAATTTAATATCTTTATAATTCTTTAACTCCATATCTATTCAATATGAAGTATAAAATGCAATCAATTCGTATAGAGAATAATATATTATTTATGTTATAATAACGTTAAATGTCAATAAATGATATTTAGCTGTTAAAATCTTCAAACGAAGCTACTACCGGTTGACCAATTATAACCAAAATCTAATCAGGTGTTCTTCTGGATGTAAACTTGAGAAATATGAAAAAAATATAATTTTTGGAATCGTGGTATTGAAGTTATGCGATCCGGAACTTTTGTCACACACACACACATACATACATACAGACATCATCGTAAAAAAGGTAAAATCGTATTATAGGGACCCTAAAACATGCTTATTCAGTAAAAACTCATCATTGAATTTTTTGACCAAAGACAATACCTTCCTTACCTAAAGGTGACGGAAGGTAAAAATATAACTGAGCGAGCAACGACTCCTACTGCATCAAATTAAATTATGTTAGATATTATACAACATTAGTTATTAAATACTTACAGAAGTAAAAATAATATTAAAATCACGTACTCAACCAGTGGCCCTAAAATGTTTGCTTACCATAAAATTAAATTCTAATTTAAGTTATAACAGGCTATAATTTATCGTCGAAATTTTAGCGAATAAAATACTGTTTTATAAGTAGGTGTTGAAAATAAATAATACAGAATATTCGGAAACCTGCTGCACCCAAAAAAAATTCTATAATTTGGCGTAAAACATTCATAATCTAGATAAAAACAAGTATATCTTCTCGTTCTTTGTGAAGAGTGTGTAAACACTTGTTTTCATCCTACATACACAAATTCCTCGATGGTATCTCGGGTAATTCGTGCAGTAATACAAATCTGAGGTCATAAATTCCTCCTATATTGGGTGGTCTGGTAATACGCGTTAAAATCACACGTACAACAATGCGAGTGCTCGTGAGTGGGTGGACGAGGCACGCGGTAGCTTGGACTAGGGAAGACGCGCTGCCCTTATTAAGCACAGGGACCAAAGAGGTGTTGTTATTACATTGTTATGGCTGGGACAATGGGTATTGTTGAGAGGACGCCCTTAGCGCCTTCAGTACACCCACTAAGATGAGACGGAGAAGACATAAACGCCAAATTAGAATAAAACATATTATTACACTTATATGATGATGTCAAACGGACAAATAAATAATCATCTTTTTATGGGAAATTTCTCTTTACTACTATGGAAAATTTCGCCTATTTTCGTGACAACAGAGCTGTTGCAAGAATTTTTATGCCTTCTGCGTACTAAATTTAAAAAAATCTGATGTGGACACAACACGACTTCCTTGTACGATTATTAAACTATACATATTTTTTTAATAAATAAATTACAAAATATTAATTTTAACTTTAAAACATTAAGATATATAGCGACCATAAAGGGAGTTTTTAAAGAGAGTTTTGATTACAATAAAGAAATATTTGATTACAACAATGAATATAACTAATTTCACAATAAAAATATATTTGTTATTGTACGAATCAAATTGCACGTATTTAATGTAATTTGACATGAACATTTTTTTTTGTCCTAATTCATAGCAAGCTTTATTACAAAAAAATATTTTTATATTTACATATCTCGCTTATATAAAGGGCTAATTTAATAATACTGTGCTAGACGCAGAAATTAATTCTCTAAAACTTTTATTTGAAGCATTTATTTCTAAAATCAAAATAAAATCATTTTATTCAAGAAAAACTGTTAACAACTTCAAGTAATGTACCACTTCCGGTTAGCCTATTTTAACCAAAATCTATTATGTTATTTCGATTGACATAAAAGTCTTGTATACCAAATTTGAAAAGTTTTGGATTATATTTTATAAGAGTTTTTCATTAAAACCTATTATAGGCTTCATGTAAAGTACCACTTCTAGAAATTGTGTAATAACCAGAAAGGGAGGTGCACAACTAGATGTTATAGGAGTCCTAAATACAAAATTTCAACTTTCTACGGCTTACCGTTTTTGAGTTATGTGAGATACGTACGTACGGACGTACGTACGTACGTACGTACAGTCGTCACGACGAAATTAGTCAAAATGGATTCAGGGATGATCAAAATGGATATTTCCGCTGAAATCTGAAAACCGAAATTTTTCGCGATTACAATACTTCCTTTACTTACGTACAAGGAAGTAAAAATATTGTCTCGCTAAGAGAGGTATTGGATTCATGCTAAAAATTACATATTCAGATTTTAGTGAATAAGCATTTTAAGGTCCCTATAATCCGATTATAACATTTTGTACAATGATGTCCGTGTGTGTGTGTGTGTGTATGTGTATGGATGTGTGTGTGTGTGTGTGTGGATGTGTGTGTGTATGTGTTGATGTTGGTGGTACGATTTTTCAAATTCTATAAGACTAAAGACTTGTGTAACTACGAATTCCTCAATCTAACAGTTATGGGAAGAGTTGAATAGGTTCTGGTAACAATTGGATAACCGGAAGTAGTAGTATTTTAACAAAATTCTTCTAAATATTATTGTTTGAAAGTTTATATTATTCCAAATATTAAAGAACAAAATTATCAGACACATTTAAAATTTTATTACATATTCTATAGATTTAAAGATATAGAAATAAAATCTATAAAACAATTTGTTGTAGTAAATCTCACAGATAAATGTCACTAATGTCAGCGATATTACTGAAGGCTTTTTCTGGGAACGAAATTTAATATTTCTTATTGTATTATTAAACTAATTTTCCTTTTTCCGCCTTCCAGAGGTAAGGTGTGACCAAAACATTGGTTTAAACACATATCTAAATTACTTATGGACGTTTCGGGAGTTGTAGAACTCCCATCTTCAGCATACAGTTAACATACAATCGATACTACAAGGATAAGCAAAAACTTAGTACATACACCTTTAGAAAATGAAGTAACTTACCAAAAAACATGAAAAAATTATAAATAAATTCAGAATTTGGTTGCATATTGCTGATGGCCAGGCCGCCCTGGTATATAAAATAACTTCACCTCCATACAGTGTGCATGAAAAAACACGTAAAACATGTAAGAAAAGTTATAATTTTAAAAAATCAAGAGTAAAATAGAGACCTTATAGAAAGAAATAATTACCCACGATTGTGAGGGAGTAAGACGACAAAATTATGATGGTTGTGCTCTAAACCACCTTGGTTAAACTTTAAAAAAACGACAAAAAAAGTTTTCAGCCACCATCTTCAATATGACCGGTATTGTATTATTAATTGAGTATATTTAAAATTATAGGTATATTACATACATCCTTCAGAAATACCGCCAATCCCGTCAACGAATTGGAAGAACCTCGAACATTTAGAAGAGTAGGAGAAAACTTACTCATAGAATGAATTTAAAATTGTAGAAAATATCCACCTCCTGAAAAAGGCATAGGAGATGCCGAAACTGGTAGAGGCCGAAATTCAAATAAAAATAATTTGACTGCAATCCAGTAATTTATTTATTTCCATTCAAATATAAAGATTAGATGTAATTAGATTTTTTTGTGTGCACAAGAAATGTTAAATATAATACTAATATGTCCTACAATTGAAAGGACGACTGGTATTGTGATGGTCACAACAGATTTTTCATAAATGTTCAGTGTTAACAATAAATGTTCAGTTATATAATACGTGTTCACTATAACTATTGAATGTTCAGTAAATTAATATATGTTCAGTATTTTTCATAAATGTTCAGTATTTCTCACAAATGTACAATATAAATAATAAATGTTCAGTAAAATAACACTTGTTCAGTATAAAAAATAAATGTTCAGTTAAATAACACTTGTTCAGTATAAATTATCTTAAATGTTCAGTAAATTAATATCAGTCGCAACGCTAGCCTTCGTTTTGAGTTTTCATCAATTCTCAAAAACACTCATCGGATATCAACTTCGACTGGAACATACCGACGCCCATCGACGTCGTGACACTAGGCGTCATTATTGGGTTTTCATCAATTTTTCAAAAACACTTATCGGAGATCAACCTCGACGAGTGTCAGAAGATACCGACGCCCATCGTAGTCACGACGCGTCGTTTTTTAGATTTTTTTAATTCTTTAAACTACTCATTGGGAATTAACTCCTGCGAGTGTCAGAAATACCAACGCCAATCAACGTCGCGACGCATGACATCGTTTTTGAATTTTCATCAATTCTCAAAACCACACATCGGGGATCAACTTCGACGGGTATTGGAAGATACCGACACCCATTTCAAATATTTACTAGTTATAGGATCCAACAAAACTAATTTTTGCCCAACATTAAATTCCAGCTCGTCTTTCAAAAGTTAGTGATGTTTTATTAAGCGTCGATGGGAGCCAACACGGAGCATGAATAGAGCGGCATAAATAATGGCCCGTTGACATCCAATATTATAAAGCAAACAGTAGCTTTGTCATAATTATGATATTTATAGTTTTATTGCTGGACCCCTCAATCATTTTTTCTGACTATACGAACAATGTTTCGATTTAAATTATTTTCTGAACGGAGTTACGACATACGTCGCCTTATGAACAGATTCCATAACCTGCACGGCAGAAAGAAACTACTTCAAATACGTATGTAGTCGAGAATCATACACTTTCTATTGTGAAGAATACTATACAATTTTTCTCTAAATATTCGTATACCGGATAATCCCTTATTTATTATAATTACGTACAAGAAACAAAGTGCTAACTGAAGAATGTTAAAGTATGCAGATGTACCGTGAAGAATGTTGAAAGTAGAAGTAAGAAAGTGTGGTATTGTTACGGTTGTTACATCTTCAATTAAAACAGGCCATAAAATCAACAAGGCAGCTCTTAAATCACTAGCAGCTAATAACATAACCCGTCTAGTTCACCGGGAGCTACTCTACCTATACAACAGGGTCTCTGATCTTATCAACTCACCCTTCACACACCGATTCCACGCTCTAATAAAAGTGATATACTGATGCCTTAATAACAGCGCGGCCCACAACTCTAAACCAATTCCTATTCCGTCAAAGACAAACCAATAGGCAATAGCTATGGCATGGCTAAGGATAAGGACGTTCACCTATCAGACGGAAAAATCAACGGCGCCGTGCGCTCTATTGTAAAAATAAAACCAGGTAAATTGACATTAATCTCAAGGAAAACACAGATAAGCCAGAGGAGTTATCTCTACTCAGAACTAATTATTCTTTGTTTGATCTCGAAGCTTATTTGCCAACAACAAAAATGAACGGATTCCTTTAAGCTACAAGAATGTGATCGCCTATATAAACAATAACTACGCGTATAATAGGTTAACTTTAATTATCGTTTCATTGTACATGGATCCCTTTTTGTGTTTCAATGACAATTTCGTTTGTATATTTATCCATTATCTATAAAAATAAGATAAATATTTGACCGGTTACCCATCTCAAAATTATCTGTAATTGTTACAACTTTACTATCCTTATTCTTCATTTCATTTTAATGACAATTCTAATTATACCAGCCCAAGCTCAAAATAGTTCGATCGGTTTACATTTTCATCAAACAGATTATAAAACCTTTGCAAATAATGAAAATTTTCTACAAAATTCTTTCGGCTAATTAAATTACAGATTTTAAACCCACAAAAATTTAATTTGTTTTCAAGTATTCCGCCTTTTTACCTCTCAGAGAAGTATTGGATTCATGTTAAAAATCGCATATCCAGATTTTATTGAATAAGCACGATTTAAGGTCCATAGAATCCGATTTTAACATTTTTACAATGATGTCTGTGTGTGTGTATGTATGTGTGTATGTGTGTGTGTGTGTGTGTGTCTGAATGTGTGTGTGTATGTGTGTTAGGTTGTTGGAGGCATGATTTCTTAAATTCTATAAGACTAAAGACCTATTTGACTACGGATTCCTCAATCTAACATTAATGAGGAGAGTTGAATAGGTTTAGGTACCAATTGGAAAACCGGAAGTAGTAGTAGGTATCTTAAAAAAAAAATCTAAATATTTTTTTTGAATTTTTTTATTATTAGTATTAAAAAATCTGTTGTGGCTAGCACAATACCTTCCGTCAGTCCTGTGTAATATGTATAAATTCCATACATAAATTTTCTTACAAAAGATTTACTAACTGTCATTTTGACAAGGGCCTCCATATCTGCTTGTGTAGGCCAAGTATGACAAACTAACTACGTGAATTTAGAAAATCTTGAAATTTTTAATGAAAAATTCTGACATTTGACATCTATGTACATCAATACTAGTTGTCATTCTGACACGAGCCCCCAAATCTGCTTGTCAAGGCCAACAATGTCACATGACTGCTCGCGCCCTATACTTATGTAACCAAAAACGGAAATGGCGAGAGATATTTGCTGGCCACAACAGATTTTTATATTAGGTTAGATCGCTTTGATTAATAATAATACCTTTAATTCAATTAGGCATTGTATCCATAAGACCTGCACATTTTTGTCTCAAAAGTAAATGGTCTCGGTAAAAGATAAATCTGGACTAGTTTTAAGTCTATTTAAAGTAATCGAAACAATTTTGTAGTAATTTCTCACCAGGTAGGTTTTACATTTGTTAAAAATTTAAACTGGTTGAACTATGATGGGCCAGGGCTCGTACCTGTAAAATAAATAACAGATACTGCGGTACACTTCACCATAACCATGAATGCCCCTGAAAAGTCCTCTACTAAATGTCTTCTTCTATGAAATATGTACAATAAATATTTTTTTGCCCGAAAATATTGTCGTCCTCTATAAAAAGTCCTGCACGTCTTAAGTGCATCTTTAGTGTCCAAACACTAACAAGACCTATCCTCCAGTTCCAGTTGTCATCTGATGTACGTGAAGTGAAGCCAAGTGATCTTTCCATCTGTATAATGATAGCCGTTCTCAGGTTGTTGGGGACCAGATAAGCGCATTTCAGCAATTCTGGTTATTTATGTGTCCGCCACGCTTTAAAATACGGCTACTGTTCTACTTATCGCGATTCGGGCAGATCTACATCAGGGGACCTATTACCGAACAAGACAGATTCTTTTTCTTATTGTTTGCACTGATAACGGGCGATATTTCACAGTACGAAGAATTTTTCACAACGCAAGAAGCAACTAATTAGTATTTTCAAAGTAATTAGAATAGTTGCAACAAGAGTGTAAACACAATCTTTATGACATGATGTTAAGTATTTTGTGACGAGGCTTGCCGAATCATGAAAATTATTGACCGAATGTCATAAAGATTTTTTACACTTGAGTTGCATACAATATTTTTTATATGACCGAAAGTAAAATTCCTGAAACAAAATAGAATTTGACAGACGAGCAGACGACAATTTGAACACACCAAATACCGAATTCACATTTAACAGATAACAGATCTGAAGTTGAACACTGCAGTTCTGTCAGTATTACCAACATGAATGTATAGAAAAACTAAATTTAGGTAAGACAATTTAAATGTCAATCGTGTATTGATGGTGGAAGCTCTGTAATGTGTAAATAAAGTACAAAAATCGTTTACTTTACACACTGTCTGCAGTGTGTAAAGTATCAACGTTACACATCGGAGTATAAAAAATACATTTTATAATTATTCACTTTCATTACAGGGCAAGAAAGTAATGTTGATATATTTATTTTCCTTTATTTAATCGCCCCGTGTAGTAATGTAAAACTGATGTAGTTTCCTACATGCATTTAGCTCCGAGACAGAACAATAGGTCATCTCTTAGTGCTATTTTGTCACTAGTCACACAACAAGGTTCGGACGTTCGAGACTTAAAGAAAAATGACTGGGACCAGCCGACGACACGGCCAGATTTGAAGAGATCCCTATGTTCCTCTCGCAAGATAAATGTTTTATAATGTTTTACTTGTATCTTTCACACAGACAATGATTAAAACTCAGAGAGAGCTTATGTCATTAATATAAACACTAGTTCATGATGATGACAAATAGTAAGACGACAGGATAATCGGAATGGATATTAAGATGTTATATATTTTATCAATCAAATTTAATATCTACAAGAAACTTTCAAATTTAAATATTAAAGATTGCACCTACCTGCCCTATTTAAGGTTTAACCTTGACTTATTTAATTGTGCTAATTCAGGGTGATATAAAAACTGTAATCGCGTTTCCCATTTATATATTTAGTTTTGCGCTTAGTGCAACTAATGACAAGTCATGCTCGACATTAGTTGTTGTTACAATACAATAATTGCGTAGTACATTTTAACTATTGTCCCTATTAAATAAAGAGATTACATAACACTTAGGGATGCACTCGATTTCGACCTTTGTGTGTGTGTGTGTATATGTGTGTGCGAATGTGTGTGTGTGTGTGTGTGTGTGTGTGTGTGTGTGTATTGTATGGATGTTTTGGTAATTGGACAACCAAAAGTGAGTTTTTTTTAAAAAATCTTCTAAATATTATTTTTTGAAAATTTATGTTATTACAAATAATAATGATTTTTAAATTCTCAATCCGGTACATTTAATTTTTTTATTATAACTTCTATAGATTTAGAGATATAATATATAATAATTTAAAATAATAAATCTGGCTGCCCAAATAACTCCATGGAAACCAGTTGAGATATTTAAATGTTTGTAATTGAATGAATCAACAGTTTTACTTACATTACTGCTAGCTTTTTCTGGGAAGTAAATACATTTAAAATTTCTTATTATTAATCAAATATTTAAAATTATAGGTATATGAATATATCCTTACGAAATACCGCTAATACCGTCAATTAATATGAAGAATTTTGAACATATTATAAGAGTAGAACAAAATGCTTCATAGAACGAAAGAATTGATACAATTTGAATTATTTGTGTGTACAAGAAATGTTAAATTAAATGGAAATGGCGAGAGGTATTGTGTTGGCCACAACAGATTTTTATTTTATTATTATTATTACTCGTACATAAAGTTAAATAAAATAAACCCTTACTTAAATGAAATAAACCCTTACTTAAATGATCTTGCAAAATTCGTTGAAAAAAGCTGTGCAAAATTTCAAACGCCTCCCGTAAACAAAGTGTTAAATACTCGTAGGTCTATCATTTTTATAACAAGCTTACACTAAAAGCGTTTGATATGAAAAACTTAAATATTTCACCTCATATCAAAATCAAAATTATGGATGCACCCAATTTGGAGGTTTAGCCCGGCCCGACCTGATTTCAAGTCAATTTTTAAGTCGGGACGGCTAATTTTTTGGCGACAGATGTCAGTGTCAAATAAAATTTACATAATATTTTTGTGAAAAGATTTTACTGGAAATATAAAAATGTAAAATAATTTAAGGTGGCAAAAACAAATCACATAAGGTAATACAGCTGATTATAGCTATAAGCCAATTCAGCAGACTATTATGTTATAAATATATTGCAATATATTTTTTATTTTCTACTTCTTATTTTAAGAAACATACTGATCTTTTTAGGAATAGTTTAGTTCAATTCAGTACGAGGTAAGATCAGTTCATTTCATCCCTAAAAAGAAAACGCCCATAGAATAGTTTACAAAAAAAAATCTACGTGGAATTTATACAAAATACGTAGAATTGACGGAAGGTATTGTGCTGGCCACATCAGATTTTGTTTTTATTGCTAGACCCGGCAAAGTCAATTTTTCTGACTATAGCTAAGAGTGCAAGTGTGGTGACTTTCCCAATATAAAATTTAATTAAAAATTTAGTTGTAAGATAAGGTTGATAAGTAAGCCTCCCAATTAACCTTACAAATCCAGCGATTAAGTTATTTTGTGAGTTTTGGAAGTTTTATCATTAGTTGTAACTGCTGGTAGGTTGGGTGCACTCGTTATATTTTACGATAAGCATCACTGTGTTGAGATAGGCGCCGCTTAGCCGTGTCGAGGCGGCAGCGGCTTCACTCTCTTTGCTACTGATATTTACGCACGTTCCTGGAATATTCTCAACGCTATTTCTCATTGACAAGTGACAAGATGTTATCAAACTTAAATAGAAAGCCGTCATTACAGCTAATAAATAATACCAGCAAAGCATAGCAAGCAAGGTTCCACCTGCCTTGTTTCCTCTGCCTTGGATCTACAAAAATCGGATTCATTTGTGTTAAGGTTGCCGTATAAACTTATTTATATTTGCTCAACACTTCAATCTGTAGAGGTCAACTATATCATCTTGATTGAAAAACATACCTTTGCTTTATTTTTAAACAGATCATAGGGCAAATGACTGATAATGGTTCGTATTCGTATTAAGCGTTTTTGGTTTCTTTCTAGGGCAAGAGAAAACAATTTGTTAGACATAATACATTATGTCAACGTTGTTTTATACTATTGTTTAATTGTATCATCTTTGAATTTGCAAATTTCTACAAAAATTGTGTAAGTTATTGTCATACGTAATATAACAAGTGATATGATTATCATCGATGATATTCTTCGAGTGAAACCGAGAAATATCTTCGATTATTAATCATATCACGAGCTTATATTTAATGATAGAATATAATGAATTTTTGCAATCTAACCTAACCTAACTTTTAATATACATATTCATATTGTATTAAAACATGGTACTTACGAGTTTTATTTAATATTTCGGAGTTGGAATTATTGTTATTATTTATTTTTATACTCAAAATTAACTGTCAATGTCATAAATAAAGAAAACAAATCCCTTAGTAACGACTATAAATACGGTGTTTATTTCCTTGTTTTTTATCATCGCTGTGATAAACGCGTAGCTAGGGAGATTCTGAATGTTGATTGGCAGAAAACATGTCACGTGACTAAGGAATTATATTCTCAAATAAATAGGTACACATAGGTATTATCATTAGGTATTATTTATATCGAAATATCATATAGAAAATAAAAATGATCTCCACAAACACAATATTGCAAAAAGAAAAATCTATTGTTGCCAACACAATACTGCCCTGCTAAGCTGAAACGTCCTATCTGACAAAATTTTCGATTTTGCGATAAAAGCATTTTCTGGCTCACAACACGATATTCTACCTGTTTTCCTAGCCAAAATGGTCCTATTTATGTTGCAAAGTACCGATTTAATATACGTGAAGTAGTCCTAACTACATAAAACACCATAATTGCTAAACGTTTTTGTCCTATCTGATATTACGAACATAAAGAGTCCTAACTGTAAAGATTGGACATTTGCTGTTGTAATCTTAAGCCATGAATTTATATTATTTCTAAGCAATTTGTCCTATCTGGTAGATTGGACATTTGAGCTTAGTAATTCTCATGTCAATCTTGTTGGTCAGGACCGTCATAGTACATTGTAGCCTACCTTAAGAAACAGCAAACGCACGCGCAAACCTTTGGCTGTCTTGTGGCATGAAGGAATGGCTAAACGGAACAAGGAAGAGCTTATTTCAGCTTTTCATACGTTTTTTTTTTTAAATAGAGATTATAATAACATTACGATTTGGTTAGATAATTGTTCTGTCCAGAATAAAAACTGGGCATTATTTTCATTTTTTTGTTTACATAGTTAACAGCGCTGAAGTAAATTTAAACCAACCTGAAATAAAATACTTTGAGCCAGGCCACTCCCTCATGTCGGCCGACCATTTTCACCAGAAAGTGGAATTGGCAATGAAAAGAAATAAAAGATATTTGATTTCGATGATTTCATTTCTTGCGTTTCATCTGCTAACAGTGGCAAAACTGACGTAATAAGCATGGACATAAGACAGTTTTATAATTGGAAAGATCTCAGCTCCAAAGTTAAAATTACGAAAAGCTCAGTTTTACTTTAAAGATCTAGTTTCAGCGGTGTTTAGAAGAAATGATTTTCATTTTACATATTATAAAACTGGGTTTGATGAGGAAAACTTCCGAAGCTTAGATTTTTTAACAAACGCAACGACTAAAACTGACATTCATTTAACTCCTAACAGAACGCAAAACAGGGGGATAGATGAAAAACGTAAAGAAACTTTGATATCTACCTTGAAACCAATTATAAACGAAACACATTTACAATTTTGGAAAGAGTTAAATGTTTTTTGTGATGCTGTTAACGATGGTTCGTCCGAGTCAGAATAGTTCTTTTGGAATTATAATTTGCATACTCTTAAATAATAGTTTTTGTTGTTCAGTTACTGACTAGGTTAATTATAGAATGTATTTTTTATTTTACATATTTTAATAAATAAAGTGATTCTAACAGTATAAGTCCTATCTCATTATGTTTTCCTACATTTTACTAAGAGTAAACGTCCTATCTGACAAAAATCTAACTTAGGATAATTTAATCCTCATGTAAATATATCTATCGAAATTTACTTCATTTTAATAGTCTGTCAGTCAAATTTCATCAATTTCTAAAAATATGTAACACGCGAACTGGAAATGAATGCTTAAATCGCTTATATCTCAAAACTATCATTTATTCAGATAGGACGTTTCAGCTTAGTAGGGCAGAATACCTCTCGCCCTTTCCGTTTTTGGTCACTGTGGTGGAGTGGAAGGCTTTTTTAAGTTGACGCACTGATATTTATAACTATGCGATTTATTGACACACACACACACACACAAGTACAGTTATTGTCTAGCTGACGTGCTACGCCTGCCGCAAGCAGTATATTGATATTTAAACATTTAAATAAACAATATTGCCAACTGTATGATACACTACTGTTACATAACTAGAAGGCGCGAGTAATCATGTGATATTGTTGGCCTGGGCAAGCAGATATGGGGGCTCGTGTCAGAATGACAATTAGTTATTATGTACATAGATGTCAAATGTCAAAAATTTTCATTAAAAATTTCATGATTTTCTAAATTCAAGTAGTTAATTCGTCACCAGGAGTGTGGAGTTTACTTGTCGAGAAAAATAAACCGCATGGAAATGGAAAATCACAAAATTTAGATACTTATGATATTTCACATCTATGTACATAATTATTAGATATCAATCTGTCACGGTCCCCCATATCTACTGGTCCAACAGCGTCACATGACTGCTCGCACCCCATTGTACACTGGCTTGCAAAAAAAATCGCGTACACCTTAATTTCGGTAACGATGAGGACATATTTGTACCGCGCGGGCGATTAGCAAGTGCCACCTCACGAGCACTTAATGCTGGCGTGGAGAGTGCACCACAAGGGTCATTTTGTGTCATTTAAAATTCGAAATATTTGGCGTCGGTCTAGATCGAACCCGGTATTCAAATTTAATTTAATTTTAAGTATTTACATGAATAAAAATTAAATTAAACGGGAGATAAAGTGTTGGCCACATCAGATATTTGCTAATTTATATACTACAGAAAGCAACTTAAACCACATATTTCGAATTGCGTCAAAGCTAGCTATAATGCCGATAAATTTAACTTATCCGAAAATAATTGACTAAAAATAATTTTGACTATATCATTCATTAAGTTATAAACCAATAAGAATCCGTGATTTTCCTTAGTTTCCACGTATTTCAGCGGTTATTATTAAGTAACCATGGTGAACGAATATACGAACCTTTGTATATTCGAATATACCTACCTTCGTATATTCACTTATACCTGCGCTTGATTATTTTGTTGTATGTACTCAGAACTGGCAATGTCATTTTTAATTATATTTACGGACATGATCCTTTTTCTTCGAACACAGTATCGAGTATATAAATGAATCTGTAGTTAGACTTTGACGAAGAAAATCGTGTTTTGTATGCTTTAAGTAGACATCTAAAATCACACTGACAGCTCCAAGTACACCGAAACAAATAAATGAACGTATCTATTATTTGACAGCAAGGCATTATTGAAGTAAAAATTTGACACATAAACAAATGATTTTTGGATCACAAGTCTAGAAACTGCACTGTTGCTAGTTTATTTGAAATACAAGAATTTATTTTGAAATACGAGCATTTCAATGTAATATTGGACTACTACAACTATACATATGCATATAGTTTGACGTTTCTGTCAAAATAAAATATACCACAGGTTACATTAAATTTACTATTTACTTTTTAATTTATTTTTTTATTCATGATATATTCTACCTATATACAACTCGACAATAGAAAATTCTCGACATACTCAACGAGTTGCCTATTGGAAATATCACTCGACCTTTGGTCTCGTGGTGTTTCCAGGCAACACGTTTCGTATAATCGAGAATTTTCAATCGTCTTGGTGTATAATATATGAGAATTTAATTAATAGATATTTAAATTTTAATAAATTTAATAATTTTCTCCCAAAATGTTTTATTCATGTTTAACACAAAATAATGTAGACGTGTTATACATCATTGAAAAGTTTATAAAATAAGAAAAGAGATGAGACTATTTTCAACAATGTTCCCCTTTAAAAAATATTATGTTTGTGTTTCGAGAATTAATAATTTTTGAAAAAATCTAATTTAACCACGTTAATTCTACGTAAAAAATCGTAACCGCATGTATAACCGCAAGGTGTCGCGGTTATGCGGGCCAGCCGCTGAATGCGATAAGATTTCTGTATATATTTGCACAACCGCGCAGCTGAACCGCAAACGTGACAATAAAGTACGGTTGTAACCACGCGGCTGCAACCGCAAGGGTGCCACCAGCCTAATGGATAAACTAATTTAATAACTGTCAATTTATAACATCTCATTATTTGAAAATACCAAAAACTTAGTAGCCTATTTTCTGATAATTTTCTATTGACCTATTCCCAGTTCGTAGTGAATGTCCTTCTCGAAAGTAATGTTCTTCTACCACCCAGAATTGCGTTTAAAGAAGACATTAGCAATAAAATCAAACCTACATGTTAAACACAGGTAATTAAAGTACGAATAACGAAAATACGATCCTATATATCTTACTAATTGCTCTTCAACATGCATAATATTAATTGGACGCTGCAATTATCTATTAAATGTAATAACACTTTGCTCAATGCTCACTGATCATTTCATATTCATAGCAATAAATCAATGATCGCTTTATTAGTTATGATGAATTCATTAATGAATTCATATTATATAGAATATGTTTACTTACTTTACTGCTTTGGTGGTCCAGACGATACTGATGATAGCCTATTTTGCAAACAATGTAAATAAGTAAATACATCATCAAATTTTACAACCATATTTTGTATAGAAAATTTGGAAAGAATTTGTGGCTCATATATTTATTTGTTGATGATATCATATACATAAATGTTAGTAATCCAATTTTTACAAGTTCTTAAATTTATATAAATCTAAAGGGCCATTTTCTACGACGTACAAGGTAGCGTCAAAAAGTATTCGGAATCGTTGCCTAGAGTCGTGAAACCACAGAGAAAGCTTCGAGCCACCGGCACCTCTTTTAGTTGCTGTCTGCGCAAACTGCAGGTTGTTGCTTGCAATGCGTTTTTTGTTCGTCGGATTTTGAAATGTCGTCTTCAGAGCAGGGTGCATACTTCCAATTTTGCGTTATGCTAGAGAAATCACCATATGAGACCTTCAGATGCTATAACAAGCATACGGAAATGATGCGATGTAAAAATCGACTGTGTACCAACGGAACAAACAAAAATTTCGCTTGGAAAAAGAACGGGGAAAGTGATTAGGAGGAGTTTTTTTGATTACCAGAGCTTGATTTACCAAGAATTCATTCCTCAAGGCCAAACTGTAAACAATGAACTTGAACTTTACTGGAGATCCTTCAATGCATAGGAGACGCAAAGTCGATAGTCTTGAAGATTAGACAAAAAACAATTAGGTTTTGCTACATGACTCCATAATGGTGAACAATTACCTTGCTAAGTACAATGTCACTCTGGAACATCCCAACCTTGCAAGAGCCAACCTGTACCTACGGCTAAAATTGAATTTGAAGCGACAACGTTTTGAACAGTTGTATGAAAGTTGAAATAAGTATGCAATTGCAGGAGGGATGTACTTTAAAGAAAATTAATACAAAACTGTTGTGCCTTTTTTCAATAAAATTTTATTGACCAATTCCGGGAACATTTTGACGCTACCTCGTATGTGACAAAATATTTTATTACTTGTAATCAGTTACCTTTAGCTCGATACTTTGTAATAATGCAACAATTTTTTGACATTGACGATTGTCAAAAGACTTCAAATAATAAAACGAAACATTTTCGAAAAAAAAAAAATTAAAATAATATCGTTGATTGAAGGAATTAAGGGAAAGTGGGTTACTTAAAGATGAAGAAAGTAAACAGATTTAATACATCAAAATTGGAATTCGGAAGATTTTACCGAAATATGATATTTTAGAGCTAACAATTAAACCGAATTCAGTGATTTTTTTATGTAGTATTTTTCATATTAAGATTCTTAAATTACTTTCTTCATCTTAGCATTGGTTGTATATACGAATATATATTATTCACTGTAGAAAAAAATATAAGTGCATTAAAAATCCTTTTTTATTTATAAATACAAATTTTGAGATCTGTAACAACAACCTCAGCACCAGACAATCAGAATTTATTATTTTCTGACCGTCTATTACGTATTATTATCATCATTTCTTTTTTTGTTGTCACCTCTTCTCCATGTATATCTATTATTCTGTCTCCAGTTTTGATTCTTTTGATTCCTTCCTTGCCCGTAGTCTTCGTAATAGTTTAGCTGGCTTTGCCTTCCATAAGACTCTCTTCGATTATCTGGAGAAGGATAATTTTGCGGTCGATGGTTACCATAAGAATTGTTAGGGCGCGGATGGTCTCCATATAAATTGTTAGGGCGAGACTGAGGTTGGTTTCTGTAAAAAGGATCTTGGTTTTTCTGGAAGGGTTTTTTGGTTGATTTTTGCGAGGAAGAAGCAAGGTGGTTTCTTTTTCGAGACTGAGTTCCAGACGGATGAGGGATTTCAGGAGTAGTAATTTCAGGAATGGTGTTGGATTTTTTGATTTCATCGATGAGGTACTCTCGAACCATGTCGTGCCCTCTCGCCTCTTGAAATGCTAAAGATATATTTTAATATTTTGTCGAATTTAAGAGAGCATTCCTTTTAAACACAAGCATTTACCCAAATATATCTTTCCAAAACTTTTATCAATTTATAGATTTCAAAATTAGTAATTCCCACTTTTATTATAATTCATTCGTTTCTTTGTGGAATGCCCTCTTTATCTCCACTGTCTGTCCTCTCTCTGTTCTGTGACTGCTTTCTGTTTTCTGCTTTGGCTATCGTATTAATGAACGGTTAATTACAGGTCGTTCTGACGTTTCGCAATGCAGCCGAGTTATTAGCGGTGCCTGTGTTTTCGTATGATAAACAAGACAGCGATATGTTGGACTTAAGATATATGTGAAAGATGTATCGCTTTTTAATTTTAATTTCGTTACAGCAATTTCAAAACAGAGAAGAGAAAAGACATATATGTCAATGAAAGATATGTTATTATTGCACAAGCATGGTGCGAGGCAAGATGTAATATGCATGCGATTTTAATATGCATACATTCATACATACATAGATACATACATACAATCTATTAGTAGGTAAATACGAGCTCAACCCCAAATGTATTCATACCCTCTGAAATAAATACATTAACAGCAATAAAAAATATTTTTTTAGGTAACAATAGTTAAGACTATATTTGGGCAATTTTTTATTTTGTGTATTAATAAAGTGTACTGGATTTAAATATGTTATTACCTAAATTTATCATTTTAACAATAATATACGGGCAAATATATGACAACAGACACGAGCTATAATTTTTTTCAGTTCCAACAGTAAATAATACAATATTTATGTTAGTATTATTTATAAAACTGAAGGTAAAGGAAACTGATAATATATTCAATTCATTACTATATTAAATTTTATTTTATTAGTAAAATTATTTGCAAAGTGATATTTATTTATTAAAGTACCACCTTATATTAAAAACAAGAATAAATAAACTTCTGGATGCTTTGATTATTACTCCAATTCAACAAATTTTGATATGGTGTATTAATAGAGTGTATAGAAATTGAATACATTGCTTATAATAAAATTTCTTAGGTTTAATAATAATTTATTTGCAAATAAACCATTGTCTGCATGTGACAAGTGTTTTCGTCTTTAAGAATTCGCAATTTTTTTTTATTAAAATATAAAATTTAAGATGGCATTTAATTGAGTATATTGTTAGTTACCTTCACCCTCAGTTTTATAGATAATACTAACATAAATATTGTATTATTTACTGTTGGAACGAAAAATTTTGGGACTTGTCTTTTGTCATATATTTGGCCGTAGATTATTGCTTAAATGAGAAATTTAGTTAATACCATTGTATTTAAATTCAGTACACTTTATTAATTCATAAAAAAAAATCCAAATATAGTCTTAACTATTGTTACCTAAAAATTTATTTTTTATTGCTGTTAATATATTTATTTTAGAGGATACGAATACATTTGAGGTTGGGCTCGTAGTTAATAATGTTATGTGTAAATCGTGCATTTATTCAAAAGCCCAACAATACCATATACGAATAATTATTTCAATAATTAATTTATTTTTATTTTACGAAAAGCAAGCAATCTTCAGTTTTATAGTTCCTCCTAAACCATTCTAACGTACTTTTTTTTTCTTTAATTGTTAAATGCCGGGCGTGTTAAATACTTGGTTTTGGTTCGACTCCGGCCACCGTCAAATTTATTATTCCGTATTACAAATAGCATTATTATATTAATAGCACAATTATTAAACGCGCATTTATGAGGTAAACAGCAATTTTACATAAAAGAGCCCTATAAAAGTGCATAATATAACAAAGAGTGACCCTGTGGTGCTCGCTCTACGACAGCTTTGCAAATAGAAGCGGATTGGCAAACCCAGAAATGGGTAATAAGCCATGATGTATATTTATTTAATTATTGTCTTCTATTATGAGTACGGTTATAAAGAGTTATCGGATATAACGAGCAAACTTCGCATATAAAACATTTGTCTTCCTCTATAACGACGATGTTCACGGATATACAGTAAAATTTTTGAAAGATGTCCGATCAAGGTTGTCTACGAATTGTATGAATTCAGATTTTTGCTCCGCCCATCATGACAAATTCAGTAGTGTCGTTTGCTTAGTTTTTATGAGGGTACGTAAGATACTACTGTTATTTTATTATTATAAAAATATATAATACAGGAAAAACATTCAAAATTCAAAAATAAGTCAATTAATAAGTTTATAAGCAAATGTAAAACCAAATGTATTAAAAATAAGATACTGACACAATGTCAGTGTCAGTGACTCTGACAGAATATAACGTTATACGTACGGCTATGAATCCAGCTAATGTACCTGAATTAATAAATAAACTTACGTTACAGCGAAAGTATTATCAACAACGAGCATCGTTTATAAATGGAATGTCCTAACTTAGTCGAAACAATATGAATTTTTTAAAGACAAGCGTGTTATATCCATCCTTATCACACAGTCTTACAGCCTTTGCAAAAGAAAGAGATAAATGTATGCCTATTTGTTAATTCGTTCATGATACAGATGCCCTTGATCGGACATCTTTCAAAAATTTTACTGTAGATAAAAATATTATATATTTCGAAATCAGGATTTTTATTATTATTTAACTAAATTGGTATTATTAAACAACCTTAAAATAAATAAAGATATCAAATAGTCAAATTCAAAGCAGTGTTTATTGCGCCGATGTTGGAAAAAAAAATACGGCGACCACAATGCGCATGCGAATTCACTTGCGGCGAAGTGAAAGCTTGGACCTTACAAGGTTTAAGCATCAGCAATCCAAACCCGAAGTGTGCCGGGTCAAAATTTTCGTTCAGTATGAAAATATGCTGTCTTCAAATTTGATTGACAATTTTACTATAGTAGAAAACAAAAACACCTTGGTAACGAGTAGTACGGCTGTTTAAAACATTGAATTTAAAGCAAAGTGTTTTTCTATCTAATTTTTGAACGGATAATGTGTGTGTATGTGTGTCACGAGCATAAAGTGTCGAAAGATTGCTATGCTCCGCTACAAGTCGCGCCAAACTCTACTATGTATAAGTAATTGAAGAGCTATTAGCAAAATCAACTTTAGACCATTTTTTCGAATTTGAGATAATCAAAGAAACAACTTTCTAGCTTCTTTACTTTTATAGATTTGTGTACTTTAATTTACCTGAGAATCATGTGTAAATATTAGAAAATTATTTACTAGATGTTAAGAAATAGAAAAATAAACATTAATGGAGAATTAGATAATAATTAGACATTTTTATAGGACGTTTTTGTAGAAACTTTAATATCTAACAATTTGTAACTAAGGTGAGATGCAATTTTATCAAATTGAAAGTACAGTAAAAATTTTGAAAGATGTCCGATCAAGGTCGTCTACGAATTGTATGAATTCAGATTTTTGCTGCGCGCATTCAGTAGTGTCGTTTGCTTAGTTTTTATGAGGGTACATAAGATACTACTATTATTTTATTATTATAAGAATATATGTATGTTACAATAAAAGCATTCAAAATTTGAAAATAAGTCAACTGGTAAGTTTATTAGCAAATGTAAAACCAAATATGTGAAAAATAAGATACTGACACAATGTCAGTGTCAGTGACTCTGACACAAACTAACGTTATTCGTACGGCTATGAATTAAGGTAATGTATTTGAATTAATAAATAAACTTACGTTACAGCGAAGGTATTATCAACAACGAGCATCGTTTTAAAGTGGAATGTCCTAGCTTAGTCGAAACAATATGAATTTTTGAAAGACAAGCGTGTTATATCTAGTCTTATCGCACATGCTTATAGCCTTTGCAAAAGGAAAGAGATAAATGTATGCTAATTTGTTAATTCGTTCATGATACAGAAGACCTTGATCGGACATCTTTAAAAATTTTTACTGTACATGTCACTGATATATGTAACTCATATTTACAATATTTGAATTATAGTTGTTTTTGCCAAGAGCTCTTCAATTCTAATTTTACTAATGTTCGTGGAGGACATATTATTTCAAATTATTTATTATTAAAAAGTCGTGCTATCTATCTGCCCGATACTGGTTATATACTACGTGTATTAAATAACTACCTAATATAAAATTTCTTCGATAAAATCTATTTCTAATTTGAATCCGGTTGAAAATAGAAGCGCAGCTCCGCACCTATTCCGAAGTGCTACCTAATTATAACACCTTTCTAGATGGCTATTCTTCTGGTGTTAATAATAGCATAGCTGTCTTCTCATTAACGCGCTGGAGATTTATCTGGGCGCGACAATACGTCCACAATTAATTGTTTACGGAGTGAAGCATCACGATAGTAAACTGACCGAGTTATAACACATGTCAACCACACACAATTAATCCTCAGAGTGGAATGCTGATCACTTCATCAACAAGAGGATCATTTCTGTATCATCCAAAGTTACTTTTATCGAAAATGAGGCAGCAATTTTAGAAATTTTACTAGGATAGTATTTCATGGAAGATTTTGCAAACTTTTTATAGCAATGCAATATAAACTTCTACTAATTTTCTTACTAAATACGAAATAAAAGTAATGTGTCAAGTGTATACGTTATCGAGCAACAAGCAAATGCAAATTAGTAAGCATGCAAATAATTTTTAAAAATTAACTCACCACTTATAGCTTGTTCCGGGGTAAATCCCAATTTCTGAATCATGTATTTGCAAATGAAGTAGCCCGTCCTGTTGATGCCGTGTGTACAATGTACTCCAATAAATTTGTCTGTAACAAAAAAAGAAAAAAAACTTTACACAAGTTACAATGTAAACGCTTCTATGATTTGAGAAACATTATAAAATATTTTTTCTACAGTCTACATAGAAAGTAGCCATTTGTGCTCTCTTTTGTCAACGCAAAATGTCACTTTGCCGCTCTAGCGAGACAAAGTAGAAAAAACGCTCGCTGTGCAAATATCTAACTATACAATGTTGAGAAATGTCACTTGTCTACATTCTTTATGGAAACGTTAAGTCAGGAACTAATGTCACTGTAGTGACACATTTCCCACCTTTACAAATAAATCTGACATAACTGCTCTGTCGGTCTATTACATAACCCAAAAAAAAAAAAAAATGTCGCACTATTGTGAAAATAAAATAGGGTATTCATTTACAAAAACGAAAGTATAAAATGTTTAGATTAGTTTGAAGCAATAGGTCAAGAAGAATAGGAAATAACGATAAATTAAAATTAAATATAAAAGACGTTTTTTCTTTATATGTGTTATAGCTGCATCTAGCAGCCATGTATTTATATATGTTATAGCTGCATCCAGCAGCCATGTATTTATATATGTTCGATCAAGCTACCAAAAAACCAGTTGAATGTTGTAGAAAATAAATAAATAAACATAATTTAAACTTTAAACTTGTAAAATATAAAATAATAAAAATAACGACGAACTGGAATTTTGGAATGGAGAAAACTAAAAACACTTTATTTATTTATTTTCTACAACATTCAACTGGTTTTTTGGTAGCTTGATCGAACATATATAAATACATGGCTGCTAGATGCAGCTATAACATATATAAATACATGGCTGCTAGATGCAGCTATAACATATATAAATACATGGCTGCTAGATGCAGCTATAACATATGTATTAATCCTTATTAATTGACTAGTAGCGTAAGTACAAAGTGTACATTTTATTATTTTTT
Source organism: Harpalus rufipes (assembly GCA_951394225.1). Classification (NCBI taxonomy): domain Eukaryota; kingdom Metazoa; phylum Arthropoda; class Insecta; order Coleoptera; family Carabidae; genus Harpalus; species Harpalus rufipes. Next base: position 4,441,299 of record OX596283.1, read on the forward strand.
GTTAGGGTGGAGGACCCCACTGTGGCGACTGTAGAAAAAATCTTGGGTGTGTTTCGAGCGCAAATAGACATTGTCGATTTCGAGAGAATGCCGCGCTCCTGCGTCGCGCGGCAACAACCTCTCAATCGACAATGTCCTATTTTGCGCTCTTAATACACAAATAGCTATTATGGGCTCAAAAGAACAATCTGTAGCCTAATGTTACATAAGTTTTCGGAAAATTTTCGAAAAGACCATACTGTGGATCAATGAATGGATATCGAATCTGTTTATTAGCACAATATTTAACTTAAGCTTTAACATTCATGTTTAATATAGAGCTTCGATAAGACGAAGTTTTGTTTTGACTTGCTCCATGATTGGCGGGTTCTAACATTTATTTTGTGTACTTTTTGAAAAATCTTGTGCCGTAATTGTTTTCATTTTGGGGTTCCCTTAAAGCTAGGACAGACCAAAACTTAATCGTTTATATGATGCTAATTGACGAAATCAATTAATTTTGTGTACAAACTTCTAACATGTCCAATGAACTATCAAGAGACGCCTGCTTCCGAAATTGTACCACACACCCTTATTTTGTCTAAAACTTTGCCTTCCCTTTCAATTTTATATTGAAACTTTTTAGTACTTGAGAAAGATGTACAACAATGTATTGGAGCCCCAAAATGAAAACAATTAAGGCGCAGAATTTTTCAAAAAGTACACAAAATAAATTTTAAAACCCCCCATAGACTCATGAGGCAAGTCAAAACTAAACTTTGTCGTTAAAGCTTAAACTTATGTTAAATGTACTAATAAGCAGATTCAAAATACATTCAGTATGTATTGTCTATTCAAAAATTTTCCGAAAACTTATGCAACATATGTTAATTAGAAAATGGGGACTCAGTCGAGAATATATCCTGTCCTCTTTTGGGGAGTATGAATATTTTTTTTTAGTATGAATCAAATCAGATAAGCATCTAGAAAATATTCTATCTCCATCAAAATAGACATAGATGCATTTTAAGCTGCAATTTTCGTAAAAGCTCTATAGTTTATCGGTACAGTTTCCTATGAAAAATATAGTGGTAAACTCCATCACATATTGAAGGATACCCCTGTTGATATCATTAGAACATACGTACATCCTGTCTAAGTAAAATTAATGATGTTATTCTATCTGAAAAACGATACAGCTTAACAAAATGTTTCAACTCCAAACTGACCTAGTGCTCGGTACGATATGGCCACTGTTATGGACCACACAGGAAGGCATGGACGTCCTAAGGGGTTTCTGAGGGGGCAGTTGTATTAATACTGTCTGACCAATTGATTAGGTGTTGCTATGATACCGTTAAATTTGTTTAATGCGTTCCAAACAAGAAGTTGTCAGTCTAGATTTATTAAACGATAGAGGTTTTTAATGTTATAGCCTCTTATTTGACAGCAATGCTCCTTTACTATTGTAACTTTTGTAGCATCTCTCAGAGAGAGAAAGACCAGTGTTTTTCAAAAATCTTGTGAGTTGTTTCATTACAGCTATTCAAATTTTGTAATATAAATTCTTTGAGCCGTCCAATATATACACGTAGTTTTGATTCTTTCTCGTACGGCCATGAAGAAAGTTCTCCATGCCAGCAGGAGGCGCCTTAAAATCCATTAACGATTCATGTACCAGCGATCAACATTACTTTTAATTGTCAATTTAGCATTCGGGGATTTTGCGAGCAATTCGTCTGATGTATGGTCTCATTACTGTGTATGAGTATGGGGATACATTTCTTCGTGTGTGGTTCTGTTCTCTCATTTAAATGAATTCGATGCACGGCTTATTAATTTATGTGAGTGGGACATGAAATAAGAAATAAGACTGAAATACAGGAGTGGAGACATCAACTACGGATGAAGCATGCAACGGCAATTAACTACTTCAAGGAATGATTTGTAAATGACGTTTGAATTGAACTCTGCATATGTACGAGCCCAAACTCATAATATTTCGGCCGGTTTGCATTTTCAACAAACAAATTATAAGACCTACGTAAATGGTGAGAAATTTTTACAATTTTTTATTCGACTAGTTTAAATTATAAATTTTCAAATTACAAAACCTAAATATGTTATTCAAGAAAGAATTTTGTAGAAATTAATAACCATTTGTTTAGATTTTACAATTTGTTGAAAATGTACTTAACTTAATCCTAATGCCTTTCTACCCTGTTGGGAAAATGTAAACCGGCCGAATCATAATAAGTTTGGACTCGTATATATATGTAGATATCAAGAAAAGCGCAATTCTTTACGAGGGAAGAAACATTCTTATAGAATGTCTATTCATATGCTATGATAATTATTGTACTAATGTGCAGGTTCAATATACTTGCCTTAAATAACAGTATCGTATACATTCAAAAAATTTCCGAAAACTTTTGTGACATATGTTACTCAGCAAATAAAAATCTCAAATCGATTTTAAAAAATTTGAATTCAACATACAACTTTGTATCAAAATAGCTCAATTTCAATAGTTCATTTTCGATTTTACCATTTTTGCGATGTCTGTATGTGTGTGTATGTGGAATGATTTTTCATAGACGATAACTCCAACACTACTTAGAATTCTAAAAATTATAATTCTTTCATAATCCTCTATTTTACATCCATATGAAGAGCTGATTACATTTTGGTTATAACTGGTCAACCAGAAGTATGTTCATTTTAGGTTCTTAACAGTTTTTCTTGAACAACGCAGTTATTGTTTTTTGACATTTTATGTTATCATAAATATTAGAATATTTTATTCTCGATACGGTTTGATTACATTTTTTACCTCTCGCTAAGAGAGGTATTGGATTCATGCTAAAAATCGCATATCCAGATTTTATTGAATAAGCACGTTTTAAGGTCCCTACAATCCGATTTTAACATTTTTACGATGATGTCTGTGTGTGTGTGTGTGTGTGTGTGTGTGTGTGTGTGTGTGTGTGTGTGTGTGTGTGTGGATGTGTGTGTGTGGGATGTTGGAAGAACGGTTACTCAAAAACTATAAGACTTAAAATTTGTTTAACAACGTATTTCCCAATCGGACATTCATGGGAAGATCTGAAAAGGTTTTGGTAACAATTGGACAACCGGAAGTAGAAGATTCTTGAAAAAAAATCTTCTAAATATTATTTTTTGAAAATTTTTCTTGATAATATTAAAGAAAAATAAATTCTCTTTCTGATACATTTAAATATTTTTATACATATTTTATAGATTTAGAGATAAAAGGAATATAATATATAAAATAATGTTGTAATTAATTTTACAACCGAAAGGATGCCATGAAAAATAGTTGCAAATTTAAATTATTTGTAACTGACAGATAAATGTCAGTATCAGAAATAATGAGTAATGAAAGAAAAATGTATTTGGAGAATCCCTTAATTCTTGATCTGTGACTATTATGGAGATGACAAGTCTAGGTTGAAGGACTTAAATTTGTTTCAAACATTATGGGACAATGTACACCAGTACTGTAGACTAGAGTAACTTTGAATTGCGAAAAAGCTATCAAATTCTTCTCAAGTAAGTTGTAAATATTGACAAAATTACACATCGATATAAGAATAATCGGAGTGCAATCTATCCGTCACTTTATTAAAGGGAATTAGTGTTATTTAGATATAACATGTATGAAAAAATAAAATGTAAATGAAGATATGTAAGAATAGATGCACAATCCATATATACATTTTAGACCGCCCAAAATTAATGTTTTTACTAGAAGAATATGAAGAGAAAGTAAGTGCTTTATGCATACAGCCAGGTAAAATATACGGCGAGAGGTTATGTGCTGGCCACATCAGATTTTTTTTACTCATATTCGATATAGACCCAGTTGCATAAAACTTAAATTTAATCACGATGTTAACTTTAACAAAGCTTATTTTCCAATGTATTTTTGATTCGTATCCACAGATACAAAATGTAATTAAACACATGATCAGCTAACAACGTTTTTCGCAACTAGCCCATAGAGTTAAAAAATTAAAAAGATATTAAATTTCATAAATCAGCCAGCTATGCTAACCATGGAAACTGCTAAAATATTCATATATTTGAAATTGACAGATATTAGTGTCAATGAAAAGAAAATTAATGTGGCAGAGATGAGGATGTTGAGATAGATGTTAGGAAGCCACGGAAAGATAGGATAAGAAATGAGAGAATAAGGGAAATGGCTCGACTGGTAAAATTTTCTAGAAAAATACAAGAGAGACGATTATATTGGTTTGAGCATGTCATGAGGAGAGATGAGGAATATATTGGAAGAAGAATGAATAGCTTAGTAATAGATGGTACAAGAAACAGAGGAAGACCAAAGAAAAGATGGAAAGACTATATTGCGGAAGACTTAAAAGGAACTCAATGAGGACGACACGTAAAATAGAAATGAGTGCAAGGAAATTAAGAATAGCGACCCCTAATGAATGGGAAAAGCTAAATTACAAAAGATGTCTGTGTCAAGCACAATTTACATAGTTTGTTTATGAAATAATTTTACTGGAAATTTAGAATCTTTTATAATAAAATTTATGTATGGAATTAGTACATAATACCTTTGAATATATATATGTAATACATACATATAAGAACGGCAACGCATATGGCCTAGCAAGATACTATATCTGTCTCTTTTTTTTAACAAAATTATTATAGATAGCTAGTGACTCCTACCACAAAACTGTGAACAACGATAAATCGTGCTGACAGCATTGCCAAATAGTATTTGTTAGAGGTATTCAATAATCAATAATTCAAAAACGTTTCATAATAACCAGATAATATATTTTGAATCTTCAATGTACATGTATACTTGTTTTACAGTAGTAAACTTAAAAACCTTTTTAAAATCTTATCTTGTTGTTCTAGCTACGTGGCAATACTGTGCAACATCCACCTATTATGTATTTTTTGAACTAACTCAGAAATAATTCCTATACGGAGGAATAGATGGCATCTTCTCTCGAAATATTTAATCTAAATACATTACGTTGCCGTTCTTGTATTATATTATATATTCAAAGATAATACACAGGAGTGACGGAAGGTAATGTGCTGGCCACATCAGATTTTGTAAAACTGTATCTCGAAATATTTTAGGGAATTAAATTACTTGACAATCATTTCCAGTTTTCAAGTCGGATTTAACTTATTCCTGTGGTACTCTCTTCATAACAGCTTTGAAAGCCCGCGAGGTGATGCCAGGGAAGCGTTCTTATTGGTTCAAATATAATGGCCCAAATTACGAGCGTACTGTTATAATAATGACGCTATTACGAAGCGCGCTTTTGCATTATATTATTGAGTTCAGTACAGATAATTCAGTCACTTTTAGAACAAAATCTTTAGTGTTAATAATATCGAAGTTATGGTCGGTTGATCCGTTTGTTTCTGAAAACTAGTCCATGTTGTGACACATACTCGTAGTTTGGAATCTTCCCGGTGCATCTTCTTGTAACGTGGGCGAACAAGCCGGCATGGCATTATCACAACTCTCTCTAGTCTGTAATAATTATCTGTGCCCTGTATCATACAGACGACATTCCTCGAGGGTCCAACGACGGCGCTTTCGTTGTCTTGTGGGAAAGAGGAAAAGAAGGAAACTCCTGCTCGTGTCTGCATCAATCATTCGTCAACCAACAAACACTCTACTGCTCCATTATCGAATCGATTCCACAGCAGAAATGAATGTTTTTCAACAAGTGCATACCGTGTTTTTAATCCCAGGTCACTGAACCAAATGTTTACCAAATGGAGGGATTCAAAACACCTCCAAAATCATTTTAAATTATTATTATTTAGGTAATATAATATATTGAACGAGTAACCAGAAGCTTGATTTACACAATCATAATGAATTTAGTTAAAAAATTCGGCGCCAAATTCAAATATTGATAAATATTAATACTTTTCCGTATCAATGCTTATTATTGATTGAATTGGTGACTGTATTGTTAATTTCACTGTTGTAATAAACACAGATTTAAATTTTACATGATTAATATGTAAAGTACTTTGTTTTTAAACCAAAACATTTTAATGGAAGCATTTAGTTGTTGTAATCCACACGGATTATTTAAATTTCATATTGCTTAATCAGATATATCGATAGTTTACAACTTAGTTGTATTTTGATCCATTAATTCTACAATATTGATCCAAATTTACTACACGCAGATATTAATAATTATACTTATACGTACAGATTAGTTGTAGGCCACTGAATTATGACCTATTATATTATATAAATTGATTAAGCCTGCAAATCCACTAATTGTCGAAATGTTCTTATAATCTGGAAACCATAATACATAACAACTTTAAACATTTCTACGTAAGAAAACTCATAAAATTGAATAGGAAATTTTTATATCTGATTTATACATGATTTTACATAACGGCAGCACATTATTTTTTAGTATTTATAATTGAAAATCTAATTTTCGATGGTTCTAATCCCAGTCTACAGTTTGGAGGAAATCACTCACTGACACAATATTTATGAGGTTAAAGTTTTAATATTAATTAAGTACCATTTAAATGGAGTAAATAATTATGAAATAATAATCTAAATATTCTATAATTCGCTTAAAAAACAACATTTAACTGTTGCAATCAACACAGATTATGGAAATTTCACGTTATTTTCTTGCTTCGTTTTCAAGCGGTTTTATGTCATCACTTCTACGAAAATTAATAATAGGTACCTACATCTAAAAAAATTTGTTGTGCTCAGCATAATACCTTCCGTCAATACTGTGTATAATGTATAAATTCCATACATAATTTTTCTTGCAAAAGATTCTAAATTTCCAGTAAAATTATTTCATAAAAAAAACAATTCAAATTGCACTTGACACTGACATCTTCTTCTTTAACTTTTCCCATTCGTTAGGGGTCGCTATTTTTGCGTGTCGTTATCATTCAGTTCCTTTTCTCTCAAGTCTTCCGCAATACAGTCCTTCCATCTTATCTTTGGTCTTCCTCTGTTTCTTCAACATCCTATTACTAAACATTCATTCTTGTTCCAATATAATTCTTCATTTCTCCTCATGACATTTTCAAACCAATGTAATCATATTTCTTGTATCTTTCTAGAAACTTGTAATACTAGAGTGTTAATTTCTTATCGTATCTTTCCGTGTTTTCCCCAACATCTACTTCAACATCCTCATCTCTGCCACATTAATTTACTTTTTATTGATACTGACATCTGTCAATTTGAATTATATGAATATATTAATAGTTTCCATGTTTACCATAGCTAGCTGAATTATAAAATTTAATTTCTTTAAAATTCTTTAACTTTGTATCTATTGAATATGAAATATAAAATGTAATCAAATCATATGGAGAATAATATATTCTTTAAGTTATAATAACGTTAAATGTCAATAAATCAAATTTAACTGTTAAATCTTCAAATGAGGATACTTCCGGTTCACCAATTATAACCAAAATCTAATCACTTGTTCTTCTGGATGTAAACTTGAGGAATACGAAAATATAATTTTTGGAATCGTGGTATTGAAGTTATGGGATCCGGAACTTTTGTCACACACACACAGACACACATACATACAGACATCATCGTAAAGATGGTAAAATCGTATTATAGGGACCCTAAAACATGCTTATACACTAAAAACTCATCATTGAATTTTTTGACCAAAGACAATACCTTCCTTACCTCAAGGTGACGGAAGGTAAAAATATGCTGAGATATGTAATTACACGTACGTATAGACTACTGAACCCTTACTTTTATATATTATTTATTCTTTTTCCGATTACCGATACAAAATGACAAAAGTTGAGATGGAGAAATATGTTTCGAGTGTGTAAACTTGCCCGCCATTTCAACCAATCAGAGGCAAGGTTAAATTAACTCCTATCTTTTCTTAACTGTTTTCTTTCGTGGAACAGACTATAGTTACAGATGAATTTAGTATATCAACAATCAGTCAAATAAACCTAACCTAAATAAGCCTTTGAACAAGCAAGATCACACAGCTGATAATGTTATTACGAAGAAAGAAAAGAGCAATGTCGTTACATAACGCGTTATTATAAAAAAATTGACAAGACAATTTGCAGAACAATATCATTACAAGCAGAATGAATCGCTTATAAAGAATAGAAAATATAATATAGAAACACAAGTAGGCCTCGAGAGTAGCTAGTGCACTATACGGTGCGATGATATATTTGAGTGTGTATATCTTAGAAATCAGTTGCGTAGCAGTGGCTAATATTCAGGCAATAAATAGTTGGTGTCAGAAATAATCAGCTGCCTCCTACAAGTGCGGCCTGGAGTTCGCGACACATACAGCATACAGCAGCTTCCACTGGGTTATTTACCGTCGCGATTGCTGAAGAGATACGCGCAAATTAATAATATTTCACTCTGACAAACGGCTTGCTTGAAATATCTCCGTACCGTCAGAATTGATGCACGTTTTTCTATATTTTGATTGAACGGTGAAAGGTTACCAGAGTTCACATACTCCACGTCAACAACATTCATATGTTTGCATTGCATGGCATACAAGGTTTTCACAAATAGAAATTTTCAACAGGGATTTCTATAATTCTCTTACAAATCAAAATATTTCAAAGACTAAAATATTATCTTCTATGAAATCTGTCTAATAAACAATTGGCCTTGACGTATGCTTTGACAGTTTTACGGAGCACATCTGACAATTTATTTATGGAGAATTACATAGTACATACAATAGGGCAGACATACTATGAAAACCTTTTATTACTGTACTTTAACATAGCGTACGTTTTGAAAATACGAGATGACATAAAAAAAAAATGCAACATTGGTTTCTCTTAATGTTTACCGATAGAGTTTCCAAGGCACTAGGTTTCATTTACAAATTAATTATTGGTATATTCGCCGTCAAATAAACAACATTTTTCCTTCTCCGCACCCTGTCCCTTGCCGTCATAACTTAGAATTTTCAACATACTTACCGATCAGGAGGCAAAACGGTAAGTAAATAAAAACAATGATCAAAGCTAAATTTTAAAAATGACAACTATTTATTAAGGTTTTGTCTTTGGTCAAAAAATTCAATGATGAGTTTTTACTGAATAAGCACGTTTTAGGGTCCATATAATACGATTTTACCATTTTTACGATGATGTATGTATGTATGTGTGTCTGTGTGTCTGTGTGTGTGTGTGTGTGTGTGTGACAAAAGTTCCGGATTCCATAACTTCAATACCACGATTCTAAAAGTTATAATTTTTTCGTATTCCTCAAGTTTACATCCAGAAGAACAACTGATTAGATTTTGGTTATAATTGGTCAACCGGAAGTAGTCTCATTTGAAGATTTAACAGTTAAATTTGATTTATTGACATTTAACGTTATTATAACTTAAAGAATATATTATTCTGTATACGATTTGATTACAATTTATACTTCATATTCAATAGATACAGAGTTAAAGAATTTTAAAGAAATTAAATTTTATAATTCAGCCAGCTATGCCAAACTTGGGAACTAGTAATATATTCATATAATTCAAATTGACAGATGTCAGTATCAATAAAAAGTAAATTAATGTGGCAGATATGAGGATGTTGAAGTAGATATTGGGGAATACACGGAAAGATACGGTAAGAAAATAACTCCAGTGTTACAAGTTTTTAGAAAGATACAAGAAAGACGATTACATTGGTTTGAACATGTCATGAGGAGAAATGAAGAATTATATTGGAACAAAAATGAATAGTTTAGTAATAGGACGTTAAAGAAACAGAGGAAGACCAAATATAAGATGGAAGGACTGTATTGCGGCAGATTTGAGAGAAAAGGAAACAGAATGAGAACGACATGCAAAAATAGCGACCCCTAACGAATGGGAAAAGCTAAAGAAGAAGAAGATGCCAGTGTCAAGTGCAATTTGAATAGTTTGTTTATGAAATAATTTTACTGGAAATTTAGAATCTTTTGTAAGAAAAATTATGGAATTTATACATTATACACGAGAATGACGGAAGGTATTGTGCTGGCCACAACATATTTTTTTTAAATAGGTATGCGAAAATAATTTTCATATCATTAATTTTATGAGTCGATCGTGCAAATATGTAATAAGCATTGCGGCCAGTAAGTACTCTTCTACCGGTATCGGATGTATTGAAAATCTCGATCTCCAAAATCATCCTCAACCGGTAGGAAACACTTACTGCCCTTAATACTTAAATAACTATTATTCATCACGATCTATAATTTTGGATAGAATTACGGACAGAATTCTGAATAAAAATTTTATGAACAAATTTACGAACAGAATTTTTCTGACAATCCGGGGAGTAGGTTTAACATCATTCAGAGATAAATGAGACTAGATATTAAAAAAACTGCGTCGCATTATGTCAACGTTTCAATAAAAAAAATCTTTCTATTTGATGAAAAGATCTAAGTTCTTCTCAAAACTTTTGTTACATACGCTATATGAAATTCTCGTGAATTTTCCCTATCTAATTAATCTGTCGTTGATGCACAGCAACGCACACAACACAGCTAACAATGAATCGTATTCCGAGTTAATGTCACACACTACAAGCAGGTCTGAATAACCTGCCTTGGTACTCAACTCAGGACACTATACTCAACTTCAGCTCATAATAAATATGCTAACAGACTACACATTTCAACAGCACGCCTATAAAACATTTTATTATCGTATTAATACACCGTTTCACTTTAAAAATCATTTAAACAAACCTAATTACCGTTGATTCGCATAAAAATGAGAATATATCTCGTACACTGTCAACAAGAATGACGAGGATAGGATAGCGATAGAATCAAATCATCAGGATGATAATTTTGAGAATCTAATGTTTTCGGAATAGATAGTACAATGTCATTCCTTAATTTTTATAAATTTAATAAAAATAAATATCAGTAAAATCGTGTATTAATGCTATCCCGCGCGCGTTAATATTAGGGTAGTTCTAAGGTTCACCCAAACCAACGCGAAAGATTCGCAGCGGTGACGACGACGACAATTTCGCGTTTATTGCGGTAACGAAATTCGAGTGTTTATCCACACCAAAGCGTTAGTTTTGTGGTAGCATTTGCGACAATGTACTCCACATCAGACAATGAAGGGGTACTTATATTGATTGCTTTAGACGATGAACATAAGAACATATACCAGGGCCAGGTTTCTATTTGTAATTCGCTTTAAATCATATACCTATTAATTAATTGATCAGGAAAAAGAAAAGAAAATGGATTCATTCATAAAATCAAAGAAGATCTTCATACAATGATGCCACAATTTCACCCAGATAAACAATGGTTCAATGTTTAAACATTACAAAAATGGACAGAAATTGAGCTTTTTTTATCATTTCCATTCATCTGCGTGTCTGGTCGCGAATCTGGAGACACGGATTCGATCTCGACCTACGCCAAAAATTACTTCGAATTTTAATGACACTAATTTGACTCCTGTGGTGCACTCTCCAAGCCAGCTATGAGTGCCCGTGAGGTGTCGCCTGGTAAGCGCCCGCACGGTACAAATATTTCATCAATACCGATATCTGTGTACAAAGCAGATTGGCACACCCAGCTATGGGTAATATGCCGTCATGATATATTTATTTTTTATTTATTTAAAATAATGAAATCGCTAGCGAATAACCAGTGACAGCGACAAACATCATGCATGCAGCGAAAGTAAATAAATCGCTGCAGTTTCGCAGACGATTGCGCGATAACTTCGCGCCAGTGTTACAGAACTTGACGCAGTGTACTTTCAGTCGACGACAATTTGGAAAAGCGAAAGTTTCGCTATCGCTGCGGATACTTCGCGTTGGTCACTATGCGAAATTGTTGCAAATCAAATTAAACTTGCTATATTTTGTCTGGAATAAATATTTATTTAATATCTAAACTAGGAAACGAGACTCAGCGGAATTTTCAAACAATTTTTAAATATAAAATCAATATAAAATTAATATGATGATTTCAAAGGTCCTGTTTTTGATTTTATTATAAAGTATTAATGGTTTATTTTAAAAAAATATAATGGAGGTCTTCCACTTTAGTAACAAATTATTGAAAAATGGGTCATTTAAATTGTAAAATAGGGACTATCAAAATTTAAAAATGGTTATTAGCTTTTAAAATATTCGAGTTATTAATATATTTTCAAGTAAATCACAGCAGAAAATAACGAAACAACGAAAGTCAATCAAATAATACTTATTAACATCATAATACCACGCCAAATAGAAACCACGCGTTTGTATGAAAGTAAAATAAATGTTGAATGATACCTATAGGTTGCCAGTGGCAATCAAAACTCAAACTATTTGTATAATATACGTAGTTTTTTATGAAACTGATTAATATCCATGTATATTTGCAAATTATTATATTTTCATGTGTTGAAATACATCAATTTATGTGTCTACAATTATTAGCGAACTTCATTGTTTGTGTTTGCGGACAAAATGAGATTAATATATACGTCATAATATATTTAAAAAATATTACGACTTGACGAATAACAATAAAGATTTTTTAGAACTATAAATCACTTTCAATTTAGATGAAATGTCATAAAAATAAAATAAAAATAATACAAGACCCCATTGAAGAATTTGAATTCAAACATAATCCACATAAATAAAAAACAAAATTTCACAAATGATGTCAACTAGTGTCTTTACCTACAAAATTTAAAGTTTAAAATTGTAATCAGGATTTTATATCTTAATTATAATGAATGTTTGTATTAAAGATAACAGTGTAGAAAAGATATGACAATAAATAACTTTTACCTTCAGTATCATTCGACTGCATAAAGTTGTCCACCACACGAAAAAACCTGCAACATAAAAATTATTTTATTGTAGAGAACAACAGGGCAACATATGGCAAACAGACATGGATGGAACATAAACAAGAAGTAATAAATAAATAAATATATCATCATGGATTTTACTTTATATGTCTTAATTCTCTTTTATTTACGGGGACAATATTTAAGATCACTACAGGAATTTCAAATTCTCCTATACAATACTTTTAATAATATAATAATTTTACACAGTTAATTAATAATATAAATAGTTTCAATAATTTCTGTAACAGTTTCGTACTTCTTATTTTATAATAATAACGAATTGTAAGTGTTTAAATTAATGACTGAAAGCTTGCAGACTTATTGAAATTATACCTAGTGTATAGAGGTTGTCATACCTGACGCGCCTGATGCCAAGTTTCATACACTGTTTTCAACTATTTAAAACCATGGTTTCGGTCACCGACTGATTCTAGTTACGTGTCTATTATTTTTTAAACATTTTGGTTACTTCCGCATAAACATAAAGTGTTCTGTCAAAACATTTCGTCTCTCGTCGTCTTTCATAACGGTTAAAATTTGTTATTTTTGGAATATACCCTTATTCAAATATTCAAAATTTACAGACATCATCGTGAGACTATTAAAAATTGAGATTCTAGAGACCTTGAAACATTTTTTTTTTTACCAAAATCTCAATATACGATTTTTAGCACGATCGTTATTCCTCCATTATCTACTGTATTTGTAGGTAAAAATAGTATTTGTATTCGTATTTGTGACTAGTATATGGGGTCTCGCGGCAGCGTGCCTGAGTGTGTAGTCGCGAATCTGGGGAACCGGGTTCAATCATGACCGACGTCAAATATTTCGAATTTTAAATGGCACAAAATTGATCCCTGTGAAGCATTCTTCACGCCAGCAATGAGTATCCGACAGGTGACGCCTGGTAAACACCCGCACGGTACAAATATGTCATCATTACCGAAATCTGTGTACAAAGCAGATTGCCACACCCAGCAACATGTTTTTATATATTCGGAACATACCTAATTAGAACACACAGGTTTTCACTAATAATTAAACAAAAACTACGAGCAAATGTAGTGTTACCGAGCACTTGTTAAACAATACTCGCGTTCAGGCTGGATAGCGCTAACCTAGCAAAAAATAACGCTATTTATTAGCGCTAGATGCGTATATTTATTAAACATAGCGCGCAAGCCCCCTTTAAACTAAAAAAATAACTGACAGTTCTACCTGTATATAGTATTGAAAGCTTACAGACTTCATTTTGAAATAGAAATTATTACTTGAACTGTTAGGAGATGAATTAGAAGTAAATATTATTAAACAGGTAATAAATTTGTTAAAAAGTGACGTTCGTTGCTACCAAACATGACGCATGCATCTACTTACTAGTTCGCTAATGTTTTAGAAAAGAAGCATTTGAAACGTAATAAGAAACTGAGAATGACCAAACAAATGTCCTCCACTCGGAAGTTTTGGAAATATTATCGACAATAATAGTTTATATTCTTACGAGAATGAGCCAGCTATTATCTCTGTTATTAAGTGAGATATCGATTCAAATAAGCAAATTTATTATAGACAATATGGGCAATACGATGTCGTTTCAAGAAGAGATCTATTATTTACGGTTCCGGAACATGTGATACCAACTTTCAAATTTCAAATGGAACGTATTATATTTCATTATATATTTGAAAAGCAGACAAAATTTGCGTTACAACGGTAGTACACAAGTAGTATGTTGTATTATTAAAAAATAAAATGGCACACGTTTGAAATATGAATATATTGAATGAAAAAATCAAGTGTGTGAGTTTTTAGTGTTTTTACCTTCCGTCACCTCTAGGTAAGGAAGGTATTGTCTTTGGTCAAAAAATTCGGTGGTGAGTTATCATTGAATAAGCACGTTTTAGGGTCTTTACAATACGATTTTACTATTTTTACGATGATGTCTGTGTGTGTGTGTGTTCGTGTGTGCGTGTGTGTGTGTGTGTATGTGTGTGTGTGTATGTGTGTGTGTGTCCCCGCCTTTTCGGACACGATATCTCCAATACTAGAATTCCAAAAATTACAATTCTTGCGTATTCCTCTTCCTTACAACCATATGCAGACCTGTTTAGATTTTGGTTATAATTGGTCAACCGGAAGTACCCTCATTTGAAGATTTTAACAGTTTTTCTTGGAAAACTCAGTTAAATGTTATTATAACTTAAAGAATATATTATTGTCTATACGATTTGATTAAATTTTATATTTGATATTCAACAGATATAGAGTTAAAGAAGAATAACGATAATAAATTTTATATAAATTTCATAATTCAGCCAGCTATGCTAACTTAACCATGGAAACTGCTAATATATTCAGGTAATTCAAATTGACAGATGTCAGTATCAATAAAATGAAATCAATGAAAGAATAAGGGAAGTAACTCTAGTGTTAGAAGTTTCTAGATATAAGAGAGACGATTACATATTGGTTTGAACATGTCATGAGGAGAGATGAATATATTAATAGAAGGTGGAAGAAACATAGGAAGACCAAATATAAGATGAAAAGACTGTATTGTAGAAGACTTGAGAGAAAAGGAACTGAATGAGGACGATACGCAAAACAAAAATGAGTGGAAGAAGAAAATAAAAAATAGCGACCCCCTAACGAATGGGAAAAACTAAAGAAGAAGATGTCAGTGTCAAGTGCAATTTGCATAGTTTGTTAATGAAATAACTTTACTGGAAATATAGGATCTTTTGCAAGAAAATTTATTTAGAGTAACTGTTGTACATCATATTTATATATAACTTGCTGGTAACGTTTTGAATGACTATCACAATTACGTAAACTAAATAAACAGGTGAAATTTCTTTTCGATTCCTATTGTAACTCTCACTAAAAGAATCTCAAAATGAATTAATAACTTAAGGTGTCAAAACAAACTATGAATTATGTATAAGTATTGTTCGTTTCCAACAAATCTGAGCTATACATTAAGTAGATTCTAATCTGAGACGTTTTGAATCTTGTAGCCGTACAAAGAATAATTAAAATTACAATAATATTTTATTGTAACATGATCTTGTGGTGTACGAGCGTTAAATAAATGTGAAATATGTTCAGTGCAATATTCATAAAGTATGGCACGCGGTTCTTAATTAAAAACGAAACGAACACAGGTACAAATTATGTATTTTAGTCTTGAAACCATTACTAACAGATATTTCATACACAAATACACTCAGAAGAGACACACCAGATATGTTTAGGGCCAACTTAAAACTGCAAAATCTTTCGATTTATTCCAAAGGAGTGTCTCAAGAAAAAATTCATAACGATTGGTTGGTAGATTCTTAATTATCAGAACGGATTTCAGATTGTTCTATAATCGAGTACGGGGGTACGGGGTAGAAATCTAATCGGTATATGCTTTGTCATTGAGAATGGTCTATCGATCACTCAAACACCTAAAGATACCCTACTGACAGATAAATTTACACACTTTGTCGGCGGGCAGATTCCTCTATATATCATCATTATTAATTCCACATTCTTTCTGGTTTGTTTCATCGTTTAAACACAAAAGAAAGAATAAATATATCAGAATAATCAAAAGGAAAGAACTGTTGATATATTTCTATTCTGCACGTATTGCAAGCATTATCAACTCTTTCTCCTTTTAATAACTCAATCTTTAAACGTCAATTAGTTCTTCTCAGGTGTTATAATCTGTTCTCCTGCAGTCCACACACGCGTAAACGACCATTTTGTACTCATTCCGGAGTAAATTGCCCCATTATCTCCACGGCAGTTCTCATACAGGATGTATTAAAGGCTTCAATCACTATCAAACTACATGGGAGGTGAATAAAATGGTTTTTAAGAGGGTGAACGCCGGATGCTTTAAGTGATATTATCCTACATTTTATGGGGATGAATAGAAAAGATAATATATATTTCGAGGACACGACAATGACGGTCTTTGCATACTTAAAAAATATTAAATAAATATATCATCAGGCTATATTACCCATTGCACATATATGTATATCGGTAATGATGGTGACACATTCGTACTTTTATTTTATTGTATAAAACAAATTAATGATAAAACTTGAATGAGGTCTTTAAATTCAAAATTGCTATTTTTATGGTTAGGTGACAGAAAAGCATTAATAACCGTAATATATATTTTATTAGTAAAAAAAATTGACTATACAAATTGCACCTCGAGATAAAATTATGAATTTCTCTCCTTTGATGGATAAATAAGTATAATAACGTATGTAACAAAAGTTTTGAGAAAAAGTTAGACCCCTTCATCAAATAGACCAAGTGACCATTATCTTCCATGCGACACAGCTTTTTAATAAATAAATAAAAAATAAATATATCATCACGGCGTATTACCCATTGATAGGTGTGCCAATCTGCTGTGTACACAGATATCGGGATGAAATATTTGTACCGTGCGAGCGCTTACTAGGCGTCACCTCACGGGCACTCATTGCTGGAGTGGAGAGTGCACCACAGGGGTCAATTTTCTGCTATTAAAATTCGAAGTAATCCGGGATCGAAGCCGGG
The DNA here is from genome assembly GCA_951394225.1 of Harpalus rufipes. NCBI lineage: Eukaryota > Metazoa > Arthropoda > Insecta > Coleoptera > Carabidae > Harpalus > Harpalus rufipes. The sequence continues at coordinate 4,458,785 of OX596283.1, forward strand.
TCCCCAGATTCGCGACCAGATACTCAGGCGAACGTTAAATCTACTTCCGGTTCGTCAAAAATATTCTTGTCTGTAAATGTTGTTCGTTTTTGTATTCCCAGCCTTACTGTATAAGTTTCTGCTAAGAAATACCCAAAAGTCTTCAATCATTCGCGCCTAGAAACATTTGGGGAATAGGTAGTCTTTCTCTCTCTGTTTTCTATGAAATGTAGGCTCCTTAATGCTTTGCAGCATCTAGAAATTTACGTAAGCTGGGCTGCTGTCTACTTGGGTACATTATTTCTTTTTCGAAAATTTAAATCATTTCTGACCAAAATTCTGCTAACAATTACCTTTAAAAGTTTAAATTGTAGAGTTAATTTACGTGATGACTTCTAACTTTATCTCAAACACTTTGAATGAGTCTGCTGAATCTATTCGGGGGCAAAAGTTCGGGTCGCCCACTTTTTGATAAATTAATACATACCTTCTTCACATACCCGTAGAGTAGTAGAGTAAATAGTCGGCTGTCCAATATTTGAATACGCAAAAACGTCAACAATTTCACATTTCGGCTATAACTAACCTATAGACAGATATGGGTATTTCAAGTTTGTATAACTTTCAAAAAAAATTCTTGCAAAATTTAACATGATATACATATTGTAAAAAAAACTTTTATGCATTTATTATGGCCAGTGATAAATAGATTAGACCATGTTTACTAATAAAATTTGAAGCGTAATTTTTTTTAACTATTGTTACATATACGTTATTAATTGGATCAACAAATTATTATTGATGAGCTTCTGGGTGGTGCATTTCCTACTTATTAAGTAAGTTAATACCTCATGTTCGTCCTTGACCCTCGGGTCAGAGTATTTAAGGCGTTTAGCTTTCTCCATTTTGTGGTAATGTGTGTTATTAGGAAGTTATGTAAATATAACTACATATGAATATAGTTAGGTAGTAATGATGAGTTACCCTGGTCGATAATGAAATGCTTGGCAGAGCATGTGGTCTGATCAAACACTCTGGCTGCCTCAAGAGGTCTGTAGGCAGATTTGTGCTGTCATTGTCTTGGAAAACAAACATTCAGCGCTCGAATTATCATAATCACAGAAGAAATCATAGTCATTCAACACGAGACCACCGGATAGAAGCGCTATGAACTATGACAATTGGTTCGCAATATTGCCATGAGCAAACATTTTATAAATTGCAACATTTGCAACGA